>PVIA01000320.1:118885-495432 GCA_004024845.1 Tonatia bakeri | reverse complement strand
AGAGGGAAATGCAGTCTCAGTACTCAGTTCATCCATGACCAACATCAATATAGCCACAGTAACCCCAGTCTACTTGAATTTTAACTTCTCAAAACAATTTAGATCAAGCATGAAGGCTTTGGTCATGGTGGCAGCACAAAACATAAATCTTGAGGATCCTGACAACATAAAAATAAGGGCACTTGAGCAGGTGACCAAAGGAATGGGAGGAGGAAAAGTAAAAGAAAGTTAAAGGGATTGATGATGATGAACTCCTTTAACTTGACCTTATCTGGGAAGCACTCTATCTGCCCTTCTATTCTAAATGAAAGCTTTCCTGAGTAACGTAATCTTGGATGTAGGTCCTTGCCTTTCAGGACTTCAAATACTTCTTTCCAGCCCCTTCTTGCCCACAAGGTTTCTTTCAAGAAATCAGCTGATAATCTTATGGGCATTCCAAAATGTTAAAGGGACTTATCTAACAGAGGAAGATCAAAAACTGTGAACAGCAGAATGACAACAAACTCACAACTATCAACAACTGAACCTAAAAAAGAGAAAGAAAACAAAAACAAAAGCTAAGCAAACAACTGGAAGAGGAACAGAATCAGAGAAATGGAGACCACGTGGAGAGTTTTCCATGGGGCAGGGGGAAGGGAAAACGGAGTGGGAAAGGTACAGGGAAGAAGGAGCATATTTGGTAGGCATAAAATAGATGGGGAGAAGTTAAGAATAGTATAGGAAACAGAGAAGTCAAAGAACTTATGTGTGTGACCCATGGACATGAACTAAGGGAGGGGGAATGCTGGAGGGTTAGAGGGTGCTGGTTAGAGGGGGGATAAAGGGGAAAAGTTGGGAAAACTGTAATAATATAATCAATAAAATATACTTAAAAAAGGAAAAAAATAAATAAATAAAATAGTCATCTCATTACCAGCCAAATATTGTTGTCACTTAACAACTACTGAGTAAAGAATGAATTTTTATTTATTGCAGTGAGGGTAGCTGTGTTTAAAAGACACAGTGTGTCTCCACTGAAAGTCTGCATAAAATTGGGTTTGGGGAGCTTCAAGAACAAATCTAAGCCTAGAACAGGCATTAAGGGGTGCAATGAATGACAAAGATTCTGCCAAATGCTGACTGTAAGGCTCAAATGCCAAGTCTCAGGAGTGAAGTAACTTTCAATGGCCAGAGCCTTCCTTTGGGAGCTGGCAATTCAGCAGCAAACCTAGGCTGTTTGTCACCACACTACTCCAACATAAGAATATTTTCATCTAAGTGAAGCAAGGTCATCAAAGATAATCTTGATGAGAAAATGTTATTACAAAAAGGTGCAATTAAGCCTAGAGGGCAGAAGAAGGAAGTGGAGCAGTTGGTAGACTAGGCTTTCTACGTTCAGACAGCTTTATGAAATGACTGCTGGAACAGGATGCTGAAACAAAAGAAGGCGGCTAAGATCTAACTTAGACACAAGCACAAGAGGAGAAAACTACCCTCATTCCTCAGTCTCCAGAGGCCTGGATGTGTGAAAGCCACGCCAAAGCCCTGCTCTGGGAGTGGAGGGAACCAATCATGAAAATTCAAGCAACTGACACATCAGCACTCATGAGGACAAGAGGAAGTTTCAAAGGAGAAGCATTTTTCATGACTGAAGAACCACTGGGAGAGGTGACCAGGGAAACAAATTTAAAAAGTCATAATGGGGGGAGTTCTGGTCAAGATGGAGGTGCAGGTAAATGCGGCTCGCCTCCGCTCACACCCACAGCAAGATTACAGTTAAACTACAGAACAAATATCACTCAGAACTGGCAGGAAACTGAACTGTATGGCGACAACTAAGAAATTAAGAAAGCACATTAATCTAGATGGGTGGGAGGGATGGAAGGGTGGAGACGCAGAGATGCTGAGATGCTGAACAACAAGCTGGTCCCAAGCCCAAGTGTGGTGGCTATAAAAACGAGGGATATCTCAGGAGCAAGTGATCCCAGCCCCACACTGCACCATGCAGCTCAGGGTTCCAGTGCCAGAAAGATAAGTCCCCATAACTTCTAGTGGTAAAAAACAGTGGAAGTTGGGTCAACTGAAGACACTGTGGGATTCCTAGGCCTCTCCTCTTAAAGGGCTTCACACTGCACAAGGACTTGGTTCACTCCCTCTGGGTTCCAGCACTGGAGAAGCACCCAGAAAGGCACCAGTGGCATATGGGGAGGACCTGAAGTATCCGGCATCAGGATGAGAGCTGGGGGATACCTTCCTCCCAGAAAGAATGGCCGACAACAGACATTGTACCTTTTCTGAGCCCTCCCCACACAGAGCCACAGTGCTGTGGCACCATATCTGAATCGATCAACCTGGGTCACACAGTAAGCCTCTCCCTGATGATTACCTAAGGGTTTGCTCCATCCAACTTATAGGCCTACCCAAGCTGGTAACAGTGGCTTTTCCATATGAAGGGCTGGAGTAGGCACAGGCCTCAGACCTTCCTAAATCAGTTCAAACAAGCAACAGCTGAGCCCAGCCCTATATCTCTCACTGGGTGGCCCCGGGCCCCACACTACCAGCAACCATCTGCAGATTGTTTTAATGTTTACACCAAGGGGCCTCCGACAGAATACAGGTGGAGTTCCTGCACCACCCAGGAAACCCAATGGACAGCTACAGACCATATTGGAGCATCATCCAGCCACCTCCATAAGCCATGGAGGGAGGTGGTTTCTGGCCAGGGGTCACAGCCAGTCATTGTAGCTGACTGGCCTGGGTAAATCCTCCCATTGACCTGCCAAAAACAAATGAGGTTCAACTATACGAAGAGGGTATACTCAGCCCACACAAAGGGCACATCTTGAATACCCAGCTTGGGAGATAGGGGAGCCTGTGCCACTGGACCCTACAGGACAACCACTATATTAGGCCATGTTACCAAGACAGAGTCATAGCAGCTCTACCTAGTACATAGAAACAAACACAGGGAGGCTGCCAAAATGAGGAGACAAAGAAACATGGCCCAAATGAAAAAACAGACTAAAATTCCAGACAAAGAAATAAAGAAAATGGAGATAAACAATCTATCAGATGCAGAGTTTAAAACACTGGTTATAAAGATGGTCAAGGAACTCAGTGGATACTTCAACAGCATAAAGATGATACAATCAGAAATGAAAGAGACACCAATTGAAATAAAGAAAATTTATAGAGATTCAACAGTAGAGTGGATGAAGCCAAGAATCAAATCAATGATTTAAAACATTAGGAAGAAAAAAATCAACCAATCAGAACAACAAGAAGAGAAAAGAATCCAAAAAAAATGAGGATAGTGTCAGCAGCCTCTGGAACAATTTCAAACATTACAACATTCGCATGATAGCGGTGCCAGAAGGAAAAGAGGCAGAGCAAGAAATTGGAAATCTATTTGAAAAAAATAATGAAAACTTCCCTAATTTGGTGAAGAAATAGACATACAAATACAGGAAGCACAGAGTCCCAAACAAGATAGACGCAAAGAGGCCCACACCAAGACACACCATAATCAAAATGCCAAAGGTTAAAGATAAAGAGAGAATCTTAAAAGCAGCAAGAGAAAAGCAGATAATTACCTACAAAGGAGTTCTCATAAGACTATCAGCTGCTTTCTCAAAAGAAACTTTGCAGACTAGAAGAGACTGGCAAGAAGTATTCAAAGTGATGAAAAACAGGAGCCTGCAACCTACATTACTCTATCCAGCAAAGCTATCATTCAAATTGAAGGGCAAATAAAGTGCTTCCCAGACAAGCTAAAGCTTAAGGAGTTCATCATCACCAAACCATTATTATATGAAATGTTAAAAGGACTTATTTAATAAAAAGAAGATCAAAACTATGAACAGTAAAATGGCAATAAATATGGAACTATCAATAATTGAATCTAAAAAACTAAGCAAACAAGCATAACAGAAACAGAATCACAGATATGGAGAACATTGGGGTAGTGGAGAGTGGGAAGGGAGGTCTGGGGGAATGAGGGAAAAGGTTAAGGGATTTCAAAGTACAAACTGGTAGTTACAGAACAAGCAGGAGGATGTTAAAAACAGTATAAGAGAGTTGCCAAAGAATTATATTCATGACCCATGAGCATGAACAGAGGAGAGTGGGATTGCCGGAGGGAGTTGGGGATGCTCGCTGGAGGGGAGACAAAGGGGGTAAAATTGTGACAACTGTAACAGTATAATCAATAAAAAAGGAAGAAAAAAGAGGGAAAAAAGTGATAATGGGAGGCAAAGTCATTCTACCAGTTTCTCAAGTTTCAAGTTCCACTTGTTCCACCAAGAGGTGGCTCAGGTAAAAACATTAAAAAGCTCTTAACTTGGAAACAAGAGCATTTAGTCCAAATTCTAGTCCTGAACACATACTAGTTTAGTTTCCTACAATCCCATTTACATGAAATGTCCAGAAAAGGCAAATCTATAGAGACAGAAAGTAGACTCATGGTTTTCTAGGGCTGAGGTGAGAGAGAAAGGAGGAAGGAAGAATGACTGCTAAAGGGTACAGGTTTCTTTTGGAGGGTGACAAAAGTGTTCTGGAATTAGATAGTGGTGGTGGTTGTGCAACCTTGTGAATATACTAAAAACCACTGAGTTGTACATTTTTGAAGGGTGAATTTTAGGGTATACATATTATATCTCAATAAAGCCATTTAAAAAGTCAGAATTAGAAACCTTCCCAAAGCCAACAGTGACCTCACAATGATGTATGTATTAACCTGGTAAAGAACGGGTGTCATAAAGGCCTGAGCCCAGGCCTGTTATCTCTGAAAATTGGCCTTCACCCCACTGATTGGCCAATTGGCCTCCCAGTGATTACTCAGGAAACTACTAAGACTGTTTTGCACCTGTTATTTGCACTTGGCCAAAGGCAGCCATATGGTCAGAGCCTTTGGAACACACAGGCAGTGAAGATGGCCAGAACAGAATAAATATCCTGGAAGGGCAGAGGTTACTTTCTACACCTGCAGGAATCTTACTCCACAGCTTTGCATGGCCACAGGGAACTCTGGGAACCTGGGAAGTCATACACAGTCTGGGAGCATGATGCTGCATTATCTGCTGCTTTCCATAATAATCTGAGTCCCCGATTATAACATCTTCCAACAGAGTCCATTGGTACCTTTCTATCAACCACACCATATCCCATTTGACAGCCACACACTTACGCTGCTTGTAATTAAATAAAACAATTATTTGTGTAACTAGTACATGTCAGATCTGTGTTAAATACTAGCGAGATAGCAGAGAATAAGAGACAGCCTGTGCCCCACACAGATAATTTGCATATTAGTCTTATTTCCTTGACTACTTTTTAAGTTACTTGAGGGCAAGTGTTAGGTCTTCCTTTTCTCTAACTGAATCCAACTTGAGGCTTAGAAAATAAAAATATTTCTTATGACTAAAAAAGATAAATGTTCCTCAAGGGAAAGAGGCCCAGGGAAAGAAAAACATTTTTTTAAAAACCAGCTTCATGTTTATACAGAAATTGACCACCAAAATCTATTCTCCTCTTTGCACACAGTAACAGAATACATACAAGATGCTGGGAGCTGGGCACCATGTTTTCCAGGCTTCCTTGCAAAATACTGTATTTTATCGTGTATAATGCACATTTTTTCCCCAAAATTTTTGAGGGAAAAATAGGGATGCACATTATACATGTGTCTAATGATTACATGCCATGGATATAATAATCCCATGTATAATGTGCACAAAACCATGGGTACATATTATACACGGCAAAATACGGCCGTTGAGACACTATACCTTCTCCAGCAGAATCTGAGTGGAGTGACGCATGTCCCTGCCCAGCTAGAGCCGTTAAGAGACTGGGTATGTTTCTTCCATCCATTTTCACCCTGCTCTCTTTCCCTTTCTACCTGTTTTTACCTGAAGGTGACAATTCAGTCTTCAGCAGCACATAAAGGCAAGCACCCCCTCAGTATGACTGAGCCATAAGAGGATAGAAGACTGGATCACTGCCCTGGACTATGAAGTGGACAAGAAATGAACTTCTTTCTTTCTGGGCCATTACATTTTGAGGTCTAGTTCAGCAGTACACCTTACCCTAAGATAGTTGGTACCTGCTAAACTAGTACTTGACTTATCATTCACCTAGTACAACGTAGAGAACAGGATCCTGTTTCGCTACCTTCTGGCAGAGATCCACAAGGCTTCCAGGGACTCAGAGTAAAAGGGATTTATCTGGTGCCATGCAAAGCTGAGATATTCATGGCATCTAGAAGTGAGAACTAAAACTGGTACCTATTCAACTCTGCCTTATTCCTCTCTGTATGCCCAGTGCCTAGCACATTCTGTTGTATGATCAAGACACAGAGGAAACCATTAATAAATATTTCTGAAATAACTATCACTCCTCCATATTTATTACAGCGCAGAGTGCACTATAATGCAAATATATGTCTTGTACTCTATCCAGGGCCCCTCCAGAGCTTCATGTTTCACAAGTGTTTGTATTCCTAACACCTTCACATCCTTCACATAAGAAGCAGTCAGGGTTTCATGAGTAAATTCATAAAGATTTTCCTACAAACCTGTACAGAGGTACAGTAATAAAAATAAAGTATAATAACAATAAACTTCTGAACTTAGTTTGTTTGGGCTGCTACCTCAGCCTGAACGAAATGCCTCAGAATGGATGGTTTTTAAAAAACAGAATTATATTTCTTATGGATCTGGAGGCTGAAAGTCCAAGGTCAAGGTGCCAGCATGGCTGGGTATTGGAGAAGACCCTCTTCCAGTCAAAGACTGCCCACCTCTCACTTTGTCTTCACAGGGCAGCAGGAGGGAGCTAGCCCTCTGGGGCCTCTTTTATAAGGGCACTAATCCCATTTGTGAGAGTTCTACCCTCATGATCTAATCACCTCCCAACAGCTCCACCACCTAAAGCTATAACCTTGGGCATTGGGTTTTTCAACATATGAATTTTAGGATACACAAACATTCAGATTATAGCACCAACCATCCTAAAAAAGAGGGACTCAGAAAATCACAAACTTAAAACTAGAAGGAACATTAAGAGCTGAGAGAGATGAGGAAACTGAAGCTAAAAAACTAAAAGGACTTATTCTAGGTAACTTGGTTAGTCAGCTATGGATAGATACTACATCTTCAAACTTCAAATCCAGGGCCATTTTCATAACACTAGGGACCACATATTGTTCTTGCTCATCTCCCCCAGTGCCTACCAGGGAGCCTCACATATTGTGAGAATTCAGTAGCTAAATAAAAAAATATGACCAGAACCCCAGCTAGTGTGGCTCAGTGGATTGAGTGCTGGCCTGCGAACCACAGGGTCGCCAGTTTGATTCCCAGTCGGGGAACATGACTGGGTTACAAGCCAGTTCCCTAGTAGGGGGGTGTGCGAGAGGCAACCATACATTGGTGTTTCTCTCCCTTTATTTCTCCCTTCCTTTCCCTCTCTCTAAAAATAAATACATAAAATCTTTATAAAAAATATGACAAGAAAAAACAAGCAATTTGTGTGCAAGTCACAGCCATAGGATCACAGATTTTTCTTACCTCCTTCAACTAAAATTTCTAGGTCACTAAAGCTTAAGATGCTTCGATTTTGTAGTAAGATCAAGCCTAACCTCTGTGAACTGACTTTGTCCTTTGTTTCAAAGAACAAAACTATTATTTATTATTATTATTTTTTAATGAGGGAATCCAGATCACTGTCTGGGAATTAAACTCTAAGATCATCACAGATTCGCTCTGCTTTTAGAGCCAGGCAAACCTGAGCTCAAATCCTGGTTTCACACAGTTCACCTTTGCGTGGATTGTGTTCTCTCTCTGTGTCTCAGAATCAATACTTTGAAATAGATAATGACACCCAGTTCATCGGAACATGATGAGGATCAAATATAGTGATGCTTATGAAACCCTCCCCAGCACGGCCCCCAGCACTGGTAAGATCTCAACTAGCTGTAGCACTTTCTGTTATTGTTACTGACCAAAGAACAAAACTATTAATATCTTTCAAAAATAATCTCCAGTGGAGGATCAGAATAAAGAGAGGAACGAGGCTATAATGAATGTTAGACTCTCCAAATTACATGAAAACTACATTGCTGATTTTCCCCACTTTACCATCTTCAGATAATTTATTGCTTGTACACTGTCTGTATTTCCCTCATTATCTTGCAATTGCTCCAAAATTAAGTTCATCTTTACCAAAACAAAGGAGGGATTACTAGGATTTAATTTGTTTTGACAAATAATCACGGGAATTTATTATGAACTAACACTTAACCTTTCAAAGACACAGAGACTAACATTGTTTTGCATCTATGTTAGGGACTTTAGTTTTGCAATTTGATTCAGATAAAGGAATAAAATGGGTTAACTTCTAAAGAAATTAAAAAAACAACTCTAGGGATACTTTATTTGAAATAGTCCAATCCTGACTACTGCCATTTTAAAAAACCAAGCAGTCCTTGCAAAGAAAAACCTCTATGCCTTCCCCAAATCCTTCAAGTTGGCGGTGCTAAGTAAGGTACAAGAAAGCAGAAAATGTTGCCCTCACTGGAGCTTCTGAGTCTTCAACTCTCAATTGTTTTATAGGCCACCCAACAAGGATCCTGCTCCATAGAATTTAGCTTGAAAAACTGAGTTTTCAAGGACCACAGAAGACCTAATCAGCAAATCCAATGACCCTTGCATTCAACTCTGACCTTTCTGCTTCTGACATTGTAGACCATCTCTTTCCATCCTGAAAACATTTCCTTCTTTGATTTCTGTAACTCTTTTCTGGTTCTTACTCCTCTCTGAACACTCCCGTCTCCTTTGCTAGATCTGTGTCTTCTTGCCCTCCTTAAATCAGGTATGCACACCTCTTTGGCTCTTGGCTCTTTTATACTAGAGTCTCTTCCTCTCTTACAGCCTCCTGAACTTTTCTTTAAGGAAGACTCCCAAATCTGATCTGACCCACCCTGCTTGACTCCAGTGCTTCTGGACACTTCTACTGGATGCTGTCATCTCAAACTCAACAAGTTCTAAACCAAACTTACCTCTGCCTTAAATTTTAGCCCCTTTCTTGGTTTCTCTGTTTCTGTAGATGATAACCAAATGCCCCTAGCTACTCAGACTGCAACCTCAAAAATATATTTTAATTTTATGCATGCTTCTTAAATTAGGCTACATGTGATCTTAAGCAAGCCATTTTACCTTTTGACACAATGATCCCTCATCTGAGAGAGAAATTACACCTGACAGGTCTTAAAAGATTATGTATGTGAGAATGCCTAGCTAATTAAGTCAATAAATGCCTCTCTTCTCTCCAGCAACTCCCCATCACCTTCAACTAGACAAAAACTCTTTGAGGGCATATGCCGTATTTCTATGCATATCCCTATAATGCCTTGTAGCAGTAGTTTCTATACAGAAGTAGCCTAATAAACATTCATTGATGCCTATGGATAAGTAATTAGAGGAATAAGTTAAGAGATACTAATAAAGAATCACAAAATATTAACTATAATAAAAATCAGGAGAGATGTTATCTAAGTCTCAATCTACATGGTACTTGACACCAAATAGGCTCTGATATTACCTGCTGAAAAAAATAAATCAGAGAGTCTTAAGCATCTAGCACTTGTCTCTTTGTTATGAGAGGTAAAAATAATCATGAGGAGCTGACCCTGCTCACCAAGAGCATCCCTAGTTTCCTTGTGATGTACCTATGAGGGAGGTTAAGAACACTCATTCCTTGAAAAAAGCAAACAGTAGATTTTGGTCGAAAAATACTCACATGTCAAAAGCACTGAACTCCAATGTTAAGCGAGCTGGCAGCCCAGCAGAATCACCTGCACAGAAGCATTACCATATTTTCAATCATAAATCATTAATAGCAGCATTCATAATGAAAACACTTGTGAGTAATTTTATTCTCTTTGTTGAGCCCAAAGTACCCACCCAATTTCTGGTTATCCAAACTAAACAGGGAGTTAGCATAAAGTGACAGAGCTTTTGTGAATTTAAGAAATTTGCCAAGAATATATTTAAAAAATTCATTGGGAAAAATATATATCCAATATTCTCCCCCAGAAATACTAAGTAGTCAGTATTAATTATTTAAATTAATAACTAGGGCTTTATTTTGCCCCTTCTTTTCTCTACAACAGGGAAAAAGAAGTGAAAATAAACTTGGGTCAAAAGTTAGGAAGTAAAATAGAAATGAGTGAAGACCATTCATTATGAAAGACAAGGTGTCTCTCGTTAAAGGAAAGCTGACCCTATGCTGGAGGGCACAGAAGATAGCAGAAGATGACTGAAGATGGAGTTTAGTATTGCCTACCATTGTAGTAATAACCCTTAATGTCCTTGGGAGCTTCATCCAGCCGATACTCATTCAGCTTCTTCTGGGTCAACTCATGCCAAAATCCAACATCCAAGGCACTGCTAAAGGGGGCAAACTGCAATTTGTAGAGTCCAGGATCTCCTGTAGCTACCGCCATTATTTATGACCTACTAAAAAACAAAATAGAACACCACAAAATAGCACACATGTTAAAAATAAACAATTATAATAATGCTTAATTAAAACAAACAAAAAAGGAAGTAAAACTATCTCTATTTGCAGAAAACATGGTTTTATATATAGAAAATCCTAAAGACTCAACCAAAAAATGGTTATATCTAATCAATGAATTCAGAAAAGTTGTATAATACAAAATTAACATGCAAAAATCAGTAGTGTTTTTATATACTAACAATGAATTTTGTGAAAACGAAATGACAGAATCGATCCATTTACATTAGCATCAAAAACAATAAAATACTTTTAGCATGAATTTAAGGAGGTGAAAGATCTCCACTGAAAACTACTGAAAGAAATTGAAGAAGACACAAATAGAAAGGTATCCTATGTTCACGGATGGGAATAATTAATACTCTTAAAATATCAATACTACCAAAAGAGGTCTATATATTCAAATGCAATCCCTATCAAGATTCCACTGGCATTTTTTACAGAGATAGAAAAAAACTCTCCTAAAATTTATATGGATGCACAGAAGACTGCACAGAAGACTGCAAATAGCCAAAAAATAAAAAATAAAACATCCTAAGAAAGAAGAACAAAGTAGGAGGCACCACACTTCTTGGTTTCAATCTATACCAGAAAGCCAAAGTCATCAAGACAGTATGGTACTGGCATAAAAAGAGAAAAATAAACCAATGGAACAGAATTGAGAGCCCAGAAATAAACTCCAGCATATACATTCAATTAATATTTGACAAGGAAGCCAAGAATACCCAATGAAAAAAAGACTTTTTTTAAACAAATGGTGCTGGGATAATTGGACATTCACATGTAAAAGAATAAAACTGGACACATATCTTATACCAATCACAAAAATGAACTCAAAATGGATTAAATACTTAAATCTAAGACTGAAACCATAAAACTCCTATAAGAAAACATAATAATAAAGGTCCCTGACATAGGTCTTTGCAAAGATATTTTGGCTATGAGACCTAAAGCACAAGCAAAAAAATAAACAAGTGGAACTATATGAAACTTCTGCACAGCAAAAGAAACCATCATCAAAGTAAAAAAACCCTACAGAATGTGAAAGAATATTTTCAAACCATATCTTATGGGGGTTAATATCCAAAATATATAAAGAACTCATATAACTCAAAAGCAAAAGAACAAATAAGCAATGACCCTGAATAGACATTTCTCCAAAGAAGATAAATGAAAGGCCAACAGGTACATGAAAAAATGTTCAACATCACTAGTCATTAGGGAAATGCAAATTAAAACTGCAGTGAGATACCACCTCAAGCCTATTAGAATGATCATCATCAAATACAAGAGATAACAAATGCTAGAGTGAATGTGGAGAAAAGGGAACCCTTGTGCATTCATTATTCACGGGACTGTATTATTGGTATAGCCACTATGGAAAAGAGGATACTCAAAAAATTAAAAACAGAACTACCAAATGATCCAGCAATTCCATTTTGGGACTATATCCAAAGGAAATGAAAATAACTCTGAAAGATAGCTGCTGCCCTGGTCAGTATAACTCAGTTGGTTGGAGCATTGTCCAGTAAAGCAAAAGGTCACAGGTTTGATTCCAAGTCAGGGCACATGCCTAGATGGCAGGTTCTGTCCCCATGGGGGACACTTATGAAAGGCAACCTGAGGAGGTTTCTCTCTCACACTGATGTTTCTTTCTCTCTCTCTCCCTCCATTCCCCTCTCTTAAATGAATAAGCATACCCTTGGGTAAGGATAAAAATAACCAGATAGAAGTACCCCCATGTTCACAGCAACATTATTTGTAATACCCAAGACATGGAAACAACCTAAGCGCCCACTTACAGGTGGATAAAGAATCTGTGATATATATAGATATAGATATAGATGATATAGATATAGATATAGATATATACACACACACATATATGTACAAGGTCTGTCTGAAAAACACTCTTAATATAATAAGAAGAGTTGGGTGACATTGATGTAACATGGCAGCCAAGGACAGTGGACTGGAATGTGCATGTGTGAACAATTATGACTTCACTGTATTAGTCAGTGGGGTCAGCAGATGCTGTTGTGTGAGCATGTGTACTGCGTGGCTGTCACATTCAAAATGACTGAGCAAGTAGAGCAATGAATCTGCATCAAATTTTGCATTAAGTTTGAACATTCCTCTGTGGAAACTATTTGGATGATTCAGAAGGCCGCAGTTATGGGCCCTCATCACGACAAAGCCTGAACTCATGCATCTATCTCATGCAGAGTTTTCTGGCAAAACACCAAATCACTCAGGTGACTCAACCCCTATATAGGCCAGATTTGATGCCCTATGGCTTTTGGCTTTTCCAGAACTAAAATCACCTTTGAAAGGGAAGAGACTTCAGACAATCAATGAGGTTCAGGAAAATAAGGCAGAGCAGCTGATGGTGTTTGGGAGAATTTTGTGAGGTACCAAGGTGCCTACTTAGAAGGGGACTGAAGTTATCATTGTCTTATTTACAATGTTTCTTGTATTTTCCATCTTCTTCAATAAATGTCTCTATTTTTCATATTATATGACTGGATACATTCTGGACAGACCTCGTATATAGTGGATTATTCAGACATTAAAAAAAATAATAAAGGTACTTTCAGCCAAGATGGAGGCATAGATAGATACACTGTACCTCCTCGTACAACCACTAAAAGGACAACAACAATTTCGAAAACAAAAACTAACCAGAACTACCAGAAAATCAAACTGCATGGAAATCTGACATCCAAGGAGTTAAAAAAGAAACATTCATTCAGACTGGTAGGAGGGGTGGGGCCTAGCAGCCAGGGTGGAGAGGACATGTGCAAGGCACTGGCTGTAAGACCAGGTGGTCCCACATTTGCACATAGATAAACTGGGAGGAACAACTGGGAAGCAAGACAGACCACCAAACCCAGGGTTCCAAGATGGAAAAGAAGGCCTCAAAACCTCTGGCTATAAAAATCTTTAGTGGTTGTGGCAGTGGGAGAAACTCCCAGCCTCAGAGAAGAGTTCATTAGAGAGACCCACAGGGTCCTAGAACTTACACAAACCCACCCACTTGGGAATCAGCACCAGAAGGGCCCAATTTGCTTGTGGAGAGTGGAGAAAGTGACTGAAAGCTGGCTAAGAGCTGAGCAGGCAGCATTGTTCCCTCTCTGACCCATCCCTCATATACAGCACCACAACGCAGTGAGGTAGCTTGCCCCACCCTGGCAAATATCTAAGGCTCTGTCCCTTACAACATAACAGGTGCACCGAGACAAATATAGTCCAAATAAAAGAACAGATCAAGACTCCAAAAATAGAACTAAGCAACGAAGAGATAGCCACCCTATCAGAGGCAGAGTTCAAAACACTGGTTAATCAGGATACTCACAGAAATGGTTGAGTATGGTCGCAAAATAGAGGAAAAAGTAAAGGCTATGTAAAGTGAAATAAAGGAAAATGTATAGGGAACCAAGAGTGAAGGGAAGGAAACCGGGACTCAAATCAACAATTTGGAACAGAAGGAAGAAATAACATTCGACTGGAACAGAATGAAGAAACAAGAATTCAAAAAAATGAGCAGAGGATTAGGAACATCCTGGACAACTTTAAATGTTCCAACATCTGAATCAAAGGGGTTCCAGAAGAAGAAGAGGAAGAGCAACAAGTGGAAAAGTTATCTGAACAAATAATAAAGGAGAACTTCCCCAACCTGGCAAAGGAAATAGACTTCCAGGAAGTCCAGGAAGCTCAGAGAGTCCCAAAGAAGTTGGACCCAAGGAGAAACACACCAAGGCACATCATAATTAAGTTACCCAAGATAAAAGATAAGGAGAGAACTTAAAAGCAGCAGGAGAAAAGGAGATAGTTACCTACAAAGGCATTTCCATAAGGCTATCAGCTGATTTCTCAAAAGAAACCTTGCAGGCAAGAAGGGACTGGACAGTAGTATTCAAAATCATGAAAGGCAAGGACCTACATCCAAGATTACTCTATCCAGCAAAGTTATCATTTAGAATGGAAGGGCAGATAAAGTGCTTCCCAGATAAGGTTAAGTTCAAGGAGTTCATCATCACTGAGTCCTTATTATATGAAATGTTAAGGGGACTATCTAAGAAAAAGAAGATGATCAAAAATATGAATAAAATGACAACAACTCATAACCATCAACAACTGAACCAAAAAAAAACAAAACAAAAACAAACTAAGCAAACAACTAGAACAGTAACCGAATCACAGAAATGGAGGTCACATGGAAGGTTATCATGAAGGAGGGCAAGGGGGTGAATGGAGGAAAATGTACAGAGAATAAGAAGCATAAATGGTAGGCACAAAACAGACAGGGGGAGGTTAAGAATTGTATAGGAAATGCAGAAGTCAAGGAACTTATATGTATAACCTGAAGACATGAACTGAGGGTGGGGAGGGAAATCTGGTGGGAGGGGGGTTCTGGCAGGTAGGGAATAAAGCAGAAAGAAAAAATGGGACAACTGTAATAGCATAATCAATAAAATATACTTTAAAAAAGGAAATAGTATCATTTGAATAACATGGATGGACCCTAAAGGCATTATGCTAAGTGAAATAAGTCAGGCAGAGAAAAACAAATATGTGATCTCACTTATATGTAGATTCTAAATAAAAAAGAAAAAATAACCAAGCAGATAGAGAAAAGATCAGACTTGCTAGCAGAGGAGGAGGGAGGGGGCAGGGGCAATTGGAGGAAGGTGGTGAAAAGGTGCAAACCATAGTTGTAAAATAAAAAGTACTAGGGATATGATGTTCAACCTGATGGCTCCAGCTAACAATGCTGTATGACATGACATATAGTCGTTAACAGAGTTCAGTCCTAACATTTTTCATCACAAGGAAATTTTTTTCCTTGTTCTTCCTTTTCTTTTTATTGTATCTTTACATGAAGCTGGAAGTTAGCGGAACCTACTATAATCTACCGTGCTGTGTGCCTTAAACTTATACAAGAATGTATGCCGATTATTTATCAATAAAATGGAGAGAAAAAATAACCAAACAAACAAAAGGTATGAGAGGTATTTGGGCTACCTGAGACACAACTTTGGAAACCAGCCTGAGTAATTTGCCAGTGTTGTCAAGTTTAGCCTCCTTAGGACACAACTGATTTTTCTAAGTAACCCTGGCCTTCACTTTTGTGTATCTTCCTTGCTTATTAAAGTCAGTCTGACTGGTGCGCTAGTGTTATTCTTTCTTCCACACAGTCATAGTCTCAGCAGTTTTTGCCATCCTGTGTGGTCCTAGAGAAGTCTACAAGTACAAACCCAGAGTCCAGCCAGCTAGAAATACAAAAATGCAAACTGTTTGAGCTCTGAATAAGAACAGTGCTTGAGCACCCAAGCCAAGGAGGATGAACACATTTCTTCCCACTTAACATCAGTACCCTCATTTCTCTAAAATTTCATCTTTTATCCTCTAAATGCATGAAAATTTTGTACCTTACTACATTTTCTTTAATATTTCATACTTTATCTCAAATCATCAGATAAATTTGCCCCTCCTGGCAATCAAGCAGGCACACACTGGAACTCCCTATGTTCCCTGCACACATTCATGGGTACAGGTGCCCCAGTCTGAGAAGCACAATATTAGAGAAACTTGGCAGTTCCAAAAAGTGTGGGTAGGTAAGTTCCCTTCACTTTCTATCCTGTCCAATTGCACCATAACCAGATTCATATTTCTGGAGCAGAATGTATAAACAGTCACACTAGATAAGATAAATAAATAAATAAAGACAGTTCATATCCACTCAAAGAGGTTTTTCCCGAGTTTTGTGCCAAGGTTATTAAATAGCTTTCAGCTTTCCACAGTTGTTGGATTTTAGAATTAGAGATAAGGAGCTTTGGACTGATAGTATCTATATGGAAAAATGCAAAGTCAGTATTACATAAAAGTGCTAAAAATCAAGGAGTAAGGGGCAGCACAAGGAGAAAGCTTCTGAGGAGTTGGGCACTGAGTTATGTTAAAAAAGATGGGCATGAACGGAGAAGATGGACAGAGGGATGAAAGAGCAAGAACAATGGGGGAACTACTGTGGTAAAAACGGGGAAGAATGAGCCTACCTCTTCTTAGTAGAGTGTTGGCACTGTGTAACAGCAATGCACACATGGTTCTAGCTTCAGAAGTGAGGTTGAAGAATTCTGGAGTAGGAAGCCAGTGGCGGACAGAATTCTGCAGTGACAAAATGGCTTTGAAGGGGGCAGATAGGGAAAAGTAGTTAAGAGCTTAAGAATTTATGAAGACCTAGATTAGAGCAGAGGAAGCCAGAATGAAAATGAGACTCTCATTGGGGACGTTTTCAGAAAAAAGGTGACCACACTTGGTATCTTGGACAAGAAGAAAAAGCCCCTGGCTAGGACAATGGCGGCTCCACAAAAGAAAGACACTTGAGAGGCAGACAGGTAATAATAAATTAAAGACATGTTCCACAAGGACAATAGCAAGGTAAAGTGGAGCCCAAGGAAACGGGCTTGCAGCAGTGATTGAAGTAAACATAATATACTCATTAGGTGGTAATTATAGAATAGGCTGTACTAACAAACATAGATTTATGTATAGGTTGGCCAAAGAATTTATTGAGTTTCTTCCATACAACGGCTCTAGTAGTGCTTAGCTGTCTTTAACTTCATTTGAAATCTTTTTGTTAGATTGTATTATGACAGCTGTCATATCAGTGTGCATTAAAAAAACCCCTAAAATTGGTGAATTTTTGTGCAGTCATTTTAATATTAAAGATGGGGGAAAATATGCAACATTATCAGAGTATTATGCTTTATTTCAAGAAAGGTAAAAATATAACTGAAACACATAAACAGATTTGTGCAGTGTATGGAGAAGGTGCTGTGACTAGTCAAACATGTCAAAAATGGTTTGCAAAGTTTCTTGACAAAGTAAATTGACATGTTGGCCAAATAATTCTTTGTTGTGGGGCTGTCTTATGCACTGGAAGATGTTTAGCAGCACCCCTAACCTCTACCCACTAGAAGCCAATAGCAAGACACAGCCAACATACTCAAAATATCCAAATCAGTAAAGTTATTAGTGAAAATGAAAAATGTGTCTTATTTTACAGAAAAAACTAAATGGATTTTTTGGCCAACACAATATTAAAAGTCCCCTTCAAGTATTTCACAGACATCAGAAGTTGCAGCTCCTGTTTAACTAAGGAATGACCCTGACCACAAGAAGTTGGGACAAGCATCAGTGACTCATATCAGAACTAGCAGAAATGCTGCCTGCACGTCCTGTTATGTTTATGCAAAAAATCGGGCTGAATGGAAACTGGACTTAATGCAGTAAATGAACTGGTCTTGATTTGCTCTTTGATAAAAATGAGGGTAATTTTAGGGGGAGAAGTTGTGTTTCAATAGACTCTATAATACACAGTTATGGATATTAAACTCTACTTCAGTTCACTGTCTTCAAAGCTTTATTTTTTTTTACTTATGCACAGATAAGATTGCAGCAAGGGTGATACACCAGGTACAGAAAGTCACCAAGGCAAAAGGCTCAGGTAGCTGGCAACAGGTATGGAAAAAAGAAGTAAATAAGAAGAGACACATGGGCAGATGGTGAACTAGAACGGTGAATGAGGAGGCCCAAAGCTCCTCTAGACACCTCCCCACCCATCATTACTTCCCCACATGAGCCCCAGATACAACTGGCGGTGGGGAACAAGATAATTGATTTTTAGTAGACATGGGAGCCACGTACTCTGTATCACATACCAAACTGGGAATAAAAAACCGCACAACGGTCTCTGTCATAAGGATAATGAGATGAAGGCAGCAACAAGCCTCCGTCCAGGCTTTACTCAGAGATCTCAGAGATCTTAATATATTGCACAGCTTTCTCAGGTTCCTCTATTTGCCTGAATGCCCCATCTCTCTGCAGGGATGGGACTCACTCTATAAATTGTCTCCCCACGTAACCTTCTCTCCTTAAAGACAACAGCTTCACCTACAGGCCCCACCAAAGCATGCACTCCGACTCCAGATGTTTTAAATCTGGTCAGGGGGACCCAGAGAACTGTTCCCTCCTTAGATCTACAAGCAAGTAAATCAGTTTGGGCAGACAGGACTCCAGAGCAAGCAATCAACATTCACCCAAATGGCCTGAGATCTCCCCAGAGAAATCCCAGATGGTGGTGAATATTTCTTTAGATGTACTCTATTACCCTGGTAAGGAGTAGCTGCACATCAGCATATACTTTGAAATCTCTCTAAGAATTTAATCACCATAATCAATGAAACTGCCAACCTTACTAATATTCAGAAATCTCTGGACTCTGGCTAAAGCTGTCTTAGAGAATCAAACTGCCTTAGACGACATACTAGCAGAACAAGGATGAGTTTGCATGACCATCATCTCCTCTTGTGATACTTACATTGACACCTCAGAAGGAAACAAGCACCACCAAATCAGGGAACAGGCTAGCTGGCTTCAGTAAACATTGGACCATCACACCCCTCTCTGAATGACGTCAAGATTGGTTTGCAAGTCTATTTTCATAGCTACCACAAGGACTCGAGTCCATATTAGAAGGAATTTTAATTGAGGTTTAACCATTCTTTTCTTTATAATGTTCATCTTTATTGTTTTAAACCTCTTCCTTATGACTTGTTTTCCCATACCAGAAAAATTATATCTGCTTAACAGATGCCTGTAAAACATATATAACTGCTTTTAACTCACAAAATTTTGCTTTACAAAAGACTAAAGTTTTTCATTCCCCCAGAAGACTCAGAGGACATCAATAGCTCCACAGACAGGAGGGAAAATTGACAGTGGGGAATTATAACAGTAATTGAAGTAAATGCAATATACTCACCAGGTGGTAATTATAAAATAAGCGATCCTAAAAAACGTATAGAAAATTCATGTATTAAAAGTTCCCTTATAAGTATTTTATAGACATTAGCAGTTCCAGCTCCTGCTTAACCAAGGAATGACCCTGACCACAAGAAATTGGGCAAGTATCAGTGAGTCATATTAGAACCAGCAGAAACACTGTCTCCATGTCCTGTTTCCAGATATCAGCAGTGAAACTGTGAAAGGAGCAATGAAATTAAATGATAACACATGCAGGAGATAACCCTGAAACCACTCAAGAGCAGAGCTGAGAAACTGCACGTCACCAGAAATTCCTTAGTCCTCCTCTTCCCAAACTCCCCTATATAAACTCTCCAGGATGCTTGAGATGTCAAGATGAGCTTTGAGATGAAAGCCTTCCATCTTCCAGGTTTCTGGCATCTGCATAAAACCACTTTCCTTTACATCAGCACCTGCCTCTCGATATTGGATTTCAAAGAGGCAGGTAGCCAGACTTGTGCTCAGTTATAGGCTGGCCTGGGAAGGTAGACTCACAGAAATTCCAGAGGCATTTACACTGATATAACAGCAAACACAGATGAGAATGATCAGTTCTTATAAGTTACTCAGAGAAAGAAAAGTCAGAGCCCAACAGAGTCCTTGAGCAGTGATTTTTAACCTTTTCCATTTCGTGGCACACTAATTACTAAAATTCTGTGGCACACCAAAAATATTTTATACTTTTTGTTAATGTGGCAAAAAAATAAGTGTAATTTTGATTAATTCTTATTAGATGGCTCTTGTTGTGTTGGCTGTTGTCATTTTTTTAAATTTAACAATATGAGAGAAAAGAAATCGGTGTTCCTGACTAGTCAGGCACTGCTTATTTTAAAAATTTTTGCAGCACAAGGTTAAAAATCACTGTCCTAGAGAGAATGCCCACAGTCAGCAGGTACAGCAGCAACACAAGCAAAGGACACACAGAGGACAGTGCAGAGCACTAACTGGAACACCAGGATGGTATTTTTATCCACTGACCCAAAGCAATAAAAAAGTTTGAAGAGAGTAATAACAAAAGGTGGCAAAGAACACTATAAGTGAAAAAGAAAGTGAGGCCTGTCAATGCCATTGGATTTTAATTCTTAAATGGAGCTCAGTGGTGGCTTTCTAGAGTGGAATTTGAGGGTAGACTGTTAAAAACAGAACATGCTGTAAGGGTAAGATCAGCGTGGGGAAGTAACCAGCTGTGTTCCTCCAAGTTCCAAGGAGGGTGGTTTAGTTTGCTACTGGATTCCTAATGGATGGATGTTTTTCAACAGGCGTAATGTGTTTGTCACATTTAAAATATGCTTTGGCAACAGAAATCCAATTAAGAATTAATAAAACTTCACAATGAGACTTAACAAACTCAGACACACAAATAGAAAACAAGAAGTGGGAACTATAATAATTAAATATTTTTCTGTATAATAACAAAGCTTAGTTGATCACAAAGGACAGTGCATCACTGCCCTCGAAACTCTGCTGCCTCAGCGTGGATTTGCAGAATGGTGCACTCGACAATGCCTGACTAACAACTTTCAAACTTTTACCAACTTGAAGGCAATGAGGAAACCTGCTAGAAGGGAGAAAGAAGTGTGGCCAGGAGTCTGAGAAATGATAAGTGCCCCCTGGTGATTCAGATTCAAGTTTGATGCCTTTAAGCCACTGACACTCTTAACTTTTGGAGACCCAACCTCTAAATCATATCAAACATATTTAAGTACACCTTCATCTCATATTAACTATTTTCTGGCTTTTAATTGTTTGAAAGGATTTTCATAACATTGCACCTTCAAAATAGTCATTCTTTTTCAGGTCTCTCCTACTATCTTCATAAGCCCCTGAAAACCTGTGGATCCTATGCAGTGGAGAAGTAGACCCTCGTGCAGGTGATCTGCTGCCCACACTTTGAAAATGCTGCCTAAATACCCTACGGCCTCCTGATTGGTTTCCTGGGCCTCCATTTTTTCCCTTCTCCTCTCTCCTACACAATGCAACTAGCAATTTCTTTTTCTGGGGGGAAGGGGGGCATTTTATTTTATTTTTGAAGTTTTTATATTTATATTTTTAAATTACATTTTATTGACTATGCTATTACAGTTGTCTCAATTTTTCCCCCTTTGTCCTGCTCCACCAGCACCCCTAACTCCCTCAGGCAATCCCCTCACCATTGTTCATGTGCATGGGCCATGTGTATAAGTTCTTTGGGTTCTCCATTTCCTATTCTGTACTTTATAACTCCATGGCTATTCTGTAACTACCAATTTGTATTTCTTAATCCTCTCACCTCTTCCCCCATTCTCCCACACTCCCTTCCCTTCTGGCCACCATCAAAATGCTCTCCATATCCCTGATTCTGTCTTTGTTCTTCTTGTTTGCTTAGTTTGTTTGTTTTTAGATTCAATTGTTGATAGATATGTTTTTACTGCCTTTTCTTCTTCTTTTTGATTTTCTTTTTCTTAAATAAGTCCCTTTAACATTTCATATAACAATGATTAGGTGATGATGAATTCCTTTAGTTTTTTTCTTGTCAGAGATCTTTATCTGCCCTTCAATTCTAAATGACATTTTCGCTGGGTAGAGAAATCTTGGCCTTAAGTCCCTGCTTTTCATGACTTTGAATATTTCTTGCCAATCCATTCTAGCCTGCAAAGTTTCTTTTGAGAGATCAGCTGACAATCTCATGGGAATTCCCCTGTAGGTAGCTAACTGCTTTTCTCTTGCTGCTTTTAAGTATCTCTCTTTATCTTTAACCTTTGGCATTTTAATTATGATGTGTCTTGGAATGGGCCTCTTTGCATCCATCTTGTTTGGGACTCTCTGTGCTTCCTGGACTTGCATGTCTACTTCCTTCACCAAATTAGGGAAGTTTTCTTTATTTTTTCAAATAGATTTCCAATTTCTTGCTCTTTCTCTTCTCTCTTTGGCACCCCTATGATGCAAATGTTGGACCTCTTGAAGTTGTCCCAGAGGCTACTGACACCATCCTTGTTTGTTTTTTTTTTTTTTTAATTCTTTTTTCTTCTTGTCCTGATTGGTTGTTTTTTGGTTCCTTATGTTCTAAATCATTGATTTGATTTTTGGCTTCATCCACTCTACTGTTGTTTCTATGTAAATTGTTCTTTGTTTCAATTAGTGTATCTTTTCTGACTGGATCCTTTTTATGCTGTTAAGGTCCTCACTAAGTTCCTTGAGCATCCTTATAACCAGTGTTTTGTATTCTGCATCTGATAGATTGTTTATCTCCATTTTCTTCAGTTCTTTTTTCAGGAATTTTGGTCTGTTTTATCGTTTGGGCCATGCTTCTTTGTCTCCTCATTTTGGCAGCCTCTCTGTGTTTGTTTCTATGTATTAGGTAGAGCTGCTATAACTCCCTGTCTTGGTACTATGACCTAATGTAGTAGGTGTTCTATCGGGTCCAGTGGTACAGCCTCCCCTATACCCTAAGCTAGGTACTCAAGGTGTGCCCTCTGTGTAGGCTGAGTACATTGTCTTGTAGTTAAGCCTTGATTTCTGTTGGCAGGTCAATGGGAGGATTTTCCCAGGCCAGTCTGCTGCAAGGACTGGCTGTGATCACTGACCACTCACTACTAACCTCCAACCTCTATGGAGGATCAGCTGTGCTTGACATGGTCTGTGGCTGTCCAATGTGCAGGCTCAGAGGTATCCTGGGTGGCGCAGGCCAAGTTCAGTCCCCACCTGTGTTCTGCCTGGGGCCACCCTGCATGAGCTATAAAGCAATCTGAGATGGCTGCTAATTGTACTGGTCTTGGAGATTCCCAGGTGAAGCCAAGCTGTGAATCTAGGCTGGCTGCTGCTAATGCTGGACCTCGGGCCACTTAGCAAGAGATACAGGGGGGTGGGGGCTTACTGAGGCTGGTTGTTGCTTGTTTGATAGTAAGCATGAGCCATAACCAGGCATTCATATGGAAAAATCTCTGTTGACAGCTTGAGTGGGCCCATAAGTTGGGTGGAATGGAAGAGCCTCAGGGGATCTCCAGAGCAGGGCAAAGTGTTAGCCTGGTTGAGGGAGTCTCAGATAAGGCACCCACCTGCCAGCTCTGTGGCTCCTTGGTGGGAAGGCTCAGAAAAGAAACAACGGCGTCTGCCTGCCTTTCTGTTTAGGCGAAAGCAGTCCTCCAGCTCCCGCCTTGATGCCAGACACTGCAGTTTCTCCCTTTTTGCCATTGGTGCCTTTCAAGCTGCTACCCCCGTGCTGGAGCTCAGAGGAAGTGAATATGAGTAAGTAGGTATGTGTATTCTTTAAGAGGGACTGCTTGGGACTCCAGAAGTTTCTTCCCCACCCACTGTTTTTTGCAGCCAGGAGTTATGAGGACTTAACTTCCTGGCACTGGAACCCTGTGCTGGGGGGCCTGGTGTGGGACTGGGTCTCCCTGCTCCTGAGATATACTTCCTGAATTTTTATCCACCACATGTAGATGTGGGACCAGCCCATCCTGCATCTCTGCCCCTCCTACCAGTCTGGATGGATGTGGTTTCTTTAATTCCGTAGTTGTCAAATTTCCATTTAACTTGATTTCTGATGGTTCTGAGTGATGGTTGTTCCATATGTTAGTTGTATTTCTGATGTGTGAGGAGTTGAGCTGTGTTTACTTATGCAGCCATCTTGACCAGAAGTCTCCACATTTCCTTCTATTGTTAGTTTTTTTAAGTCTCCATGCTTAGGCCTATCCTTAGTCTATGGATAGTCTAATCCTTAGATAGACTATCCTTAGTCTATAGTAGTCTAATTTTACTTTTCCCAAAAGTAAAATTGCTCATTTTTTATATCAATATCCACCTGCATGCCAATGAATTCCATGACTATATTCTAGTGCTAACCTCCAAACATATATTTAAGTATGTTAGGAAGCCAGAATTTAGATTTCTCACAGATATCTCAAACTCAACAAATCTAAAACTAAACATAAACATATCTTTTCCAAAATTCTGCCCCTTTTCCCCCATATGTTCTATTTTACTTAGTACTTCTGTAAAGTACTTCAGATAGTGCTGAATCATATATATATGTGTGTGTGTATGTATATATATACACATACACACACACACACCATGTTTTTTCCTATATATTCATACCCTTTCACTTAAAGGAAGCACCTTATGGCTTCTCTTTGGCATATATCTGAATTACCAGCATTACTACTCTTGTACTTTGGGAATGTTTTTAAGTACAAATAAGGGTTACTTAAACACAAGCACTGTGATACCAAGACAGTGGATCTGATAACCATGATGGCTACTAAGTGACTAATGGGCAGGTAGCATATACAGCATGGATACACTCAACAGAAGGATGATTCATGTCCTAGGTGGGATGGCACAAGATTTCATCACACTACTCAGAATGGCATGCAATTTAAAACTTATGAATTATTTTCATAATGAGACTAACCACAGGTAGACGAAACTATGAAACTGCGGATAAGGGAGGACCACTGTAATAGCAGCAGTAATAATAACTATTCTAATTGAATGCTTACTCTGTGCCAAGCACTACACAAAATGCTTTACATGATCTATGACTTCCCCAAAGTTATTGTATTAAGCCTACTTTACAGAAAAGAAAAAGGAAGAAGTGAAAGGTTAAGTAACTTGCCCTTACACAGGAAGGGCAAGTTACACAGGAAGTGGAAGAGATACATTTATAACCCAGGTCTAATGCCTTCAAAGCCCTGACTTTCATTACTATACTATACATTTTTGAAGGAAGAAGCACCCCCCCTTTTCACAACATTTATATTGCTCATCGGCCCCACATATACTGAAAAATAACCAATTATTTTGAAAAAACCTTTACATACTAACTTCCTCTACAACCGAGTCAAAAGAAAAAGACAGTGGCCAGAGCAATCACACAATATGGAAGGAACTCAGCACAGTAGCAGACAGTGGTACAAGTGGATTTCATCTGAAATCAGGCCCCTACACACTTTAGTCATCCACAATTTACTGTTAAAGGTCTACAGCAACCTGTTTTCATCATCATTTGATGACTTGCTGAGGTCATCAAAGTGGAATTTTACCAGTGCCAGAGGTAAAAGAGAAAACTAGACTTCGTACAGCATCTCAGTAGCTAAGGAAAAGTGACTCAGGATGATCATTTGGAAAATAAAGGACAGACATACTAAGAAAGTAATTTGCATAAAGCACACCCTTAAATATTTTCTGACTTATTTGGTCTTTGAGAAATTCCAAACAGAACCCAAGAGCCTATTTCACAAAAGGATATGGTTGGTGTTCAGCTGCTGAACTTTTGCTCAACAAGCTAAGAAAAGAGGAAGGTCTTAAGCAACAGCAGCAACATGTGAATAGGCATCTGCTGGAAACATCTAAATAGGATACTCAAGTATAAATGTATCACTTAGACTCCTATACATCTATGTCGCATTGCCATCTTCCCTAAACTGGAAGGGAAAATTTAAAAAGTAATGATCAGAGGGAATTATGGAGGGAGTGGGAAATGAGTACTTGATGCAAAGTCATTTATGTGTAACTAACTTAGTCCAAACATTATCTGCTTCCTAAAAATTAAAGCTTGTCTATATAACCCTAGACACTGCAGGTGAGATTTCTGACCTCCACTCGGCTTAGAAAGCTAAAAGGTTAGTTCTATCAACCTTCAACATTACATACAGACATATCTAGGAAAGAAACTGACTGAGGCATCATTATAAGTATGACTTAATTTTATTTCAAACTATTTCTATCATATTCAGGATGTGAAACCCAGGAATTACACAAGATGGGATCGTGTAACATCCACTGAAAGAGGAAAGGCTTTGATGAGGTTTCAACACTGTCATGAGCAAGAATCCCAGCTGTATAAGAAAGACAGCAGTAACCAAAACATCTAGTCAAAATTAAACTGAAAAAGCAGGTGGGTGGTTAAGCAATATGGACCCTCTGGGGTTGTGTTTACCACCCAAACTTGGTGCAAATTTCAGGTTTTTACGAAAATAAAACTAAATCATGCTCAGCAACTTATGAATAGAAGATTTTTAAAGAAGTGCCATTGGATTTAAAAGTTTCAGTCCAAATGGGCCTAAACCTGTGCTTGTGCTGTTCTTTAATGTGAAATCCCCACAGGAAATGTATATTAGTGGTTGCTTCCTAAGAAAGATGCTATGGGGTTGAGAGACAGGAGTATGGACAGGCTTAGCTTCACTGTAGTACCCTTTTGCCCTTCGAATTTTGTGTATGTGGGATAATAATTCAGAAAGAAGTAAAATCATTAAAGAAGAAGCACCTAACCCAATGGCATAAAGACAGGGAATGAGAGAGATAAGACTGCCAGCTCAACTGCTTTAGTGCCAAGAAATAACACCTGGGAGATTCTTGATTAAAAAAAAAAAAATTGTCTTACTCATCTTTATTCAGCAATTAGCACAGCATCTAGAATATATTAGCTCAGTAAATGTGGACATGAAATAATAGCTTTCCCCCACCCCGCCAGCAAAAGGCCGAAGGATGGATGCTGTAGTGAGACAAATTTCAGCACCGTTTAAAAATTACTAATAGTCTGAATTGTCCAAATAGGAAATAGATTGACCAGAGAGATAATAAGTTTCCCATCAGTGTAAGTGCTCAAGCGTATATTAGATGACTGTTTGCCAAGTAGCACTGCACAAAGGATTACTGTATCAGGCAGTCAGGCGAGACCTGGGGTTGGCAGGCCTTTCCTGAAAACGGCCAGATAGTAAATATTTTAGGCATTGCATGCCAAAACAGCTTCTGTCACATTTTCTTCCTTCTTTTTTACAATTCTTGAGAGATGAGAAAAACATTCTTAGCTCATACATGGCACCAAAAGAAGAAGGAAAAAAAAAAAAATGCCCTGGGCAGGATCTGACTTGCAAGCTGTAGTTTGCTGACCCCAGGACTAAATAACCTCCCAAACCCGTTATTCTTTATTTGAAGGTGACAATAATGTATTTTGTTTTTAGGGAGAATGACATTGGGAGAAAATTCTTTTTAGAGGGTAGTAGAGGTCTGCAAGGATTGCTGAGGGGGAGGCAGATGGCAAGGCCAGATTCCAAGGCCACATTTGCTGATCTACAACATGCACCTTGTCATACTGCAAATACGTCTTTGTGAACTAGTAAATGCAGTCTACACAAAAACACTCTCACACATATGTCAGCACCATTAAGCCTAGGTGAAGCTCATTGGATATTTATTGAAGCCTGTACCATGTGGGGAAGACTGCAAGAGCAGCATCTCTCATCCTAAATAGGCCCGTGACCACGCCTCTCATGGCTTTCTTCATTACCTTCTTTTGGACCTCGATGGCTGCCTCCCAGCTTCTCTAGTGCCACTCTGGTGGTCCTGCCACTCCCCACCTCTGATTTGATGCTGAAGAAACATTGAGCTGCTTAGTACTCCTCTAACGCACTTGCTGTCCTGCTTCCACAACCCTAAAAAAAAAGCCTTCTCTATCTAAAAGGTACTCCAGCACCTGTGACTGCCTGGGACTTTTCAAAATCCAGATCAGAGGTTTTCTGTTATAGAAAACCTTCCTGGAGCAGCCTCTCACTCTCTTTATTCCTCTCACGCTCCTCCCATCATCTATAGTTCATCACTCTGTCTCTAAGCTACCTCTACGTTTAGTAGTATTGTTCAACTCTTTGCTTATCCATCTGCCTCCATTCCATCCACCTAATTGCAATGTCTACAAATACAGATTCTGATTCATATTCCTTTCAATATACCTTAGTCTCTTGCAGAATGGCTCTCAAATGTTACTAAGATGAATTCTGGAAGCCTTTTAAAATGTATTCTAGAACCCCAAGAGAAACAAGAGAGAAAAATAACCCAGGCTTCTGTGAATGAGAGGACAAACTCTAATTATTACCACGGAATATGGAGGTTGGAATAAGAAGTCAAGAACAGATGGAGATAAGCCATATGGCCTGAAAGGTCTCTAAACCTATTACTTACTTATTTTTTTTAAGGACTAACATCTTAGAAGACAGGAAATAGGCATGTACAAAGCAATTCAAATGAAAATTTCCTCAACCAAATACAAAAGTAATAAAGAATAAATACTTCTTCCTGACGGTAGGTATATAAGTTAAAAGCTTACAGTCATTCTCAAAGCATCTCTCCACCAAAAAAAAAAAAAGAAAGAAAAGAAAAAGGTATTATTTACAAAGGAAAGACAAAGTGGCCCTTCAGTGACAAAATCTTACAGACACCATCTTGATGAAGGGATCAAGGTCAACACCAACAGTAATGAAACAAATAGATACTGTGTGCTACCCAACAGAACACACTGGAAAGAACATATCAATGGTATTCAGCTGAAAATATATGACCTGAGTCTAATCAGGAGGAAATATCAGATAAACCCAAACTAAAAAATACTCTACAAAATGACTAGGATTGGCTGGCCTATAATCTTTAAAACTGTCAAGGTCTTACAAGTCAAAGGAAGTCTAAAGACCCGTTACAGAGTGAAAGATTAGAAAAGACATGACGACTGGGGGCGGCACCTGAATCCTGGACTGACGGAATCCTACAAAGAATGTTATCGAGACAAAATCTGAATGGAGTTTCTGGGAGAAGGGTATGTGGAAGGTCTTTGGCTTATGTTTGTAAGGTTCCTGTAACTGCTCCAAAGTAAAATATTAAGAGTGCCTACACACACCCAGCCTATGATATGTTTGTGGAAAAACAACATGATAGAAGTTAGAATAGTAATTACAGGGTGGAGTAGGGCTATTGACTAGAAAGGGGCATGAGGAAACCTCCCGGGGAGC
The DNA here is from genome assembly GCA_004024845.1 of Tonatia bakeri. NCBI lineage: Eukaryota > Metazoa > Chordata > Mammalia > Chiroptera > Phyllostomidae > Tonatia > Tonatia bakeri. The sequence continues at coordinate 466,255 of PVIA01000320.1, read as the reverse complement.
TGTAAATATTCTATGTACCCTGAGCTGGGGAGTGGTTATAAGGCACATACCTATGTAAAAATTCACGAGCTGTTTACTTACATGAGTGCACTTTACTATATGTACATTATACCTAAACAAAAAAGTGTAACAGAAAACCCAATATTCAAGCTATACCAATCCTACAAAGAACCTCCAACAGTTAACAGATGATCCATTTAAACCTAGCTATGGAGAAGAGAACTTCATTGCTCTAGACAAGAAGTCTAAATGAAATATCACTTCCACACATTTTTCTAGCATTTTGATATTAAAGATGCTAGAGATGGAAGTACCTTGGCTTTGCTGCTTATAGAATTGGAGTAGAAGTGCTTCCCGGAGTCTGCCCAACTCTTCTCCCTCCATGGGGGACCCATAGAATTGGGCACAGTAAATATTAAGCCAGTGTAGGATTTCTGAAATGAGGAATTGGCAAAATAAGTAAATAAACAGCAATCAGAGATTTTTTTAAAAAAGCAACAACAAACAGAATCTGTCTTTAGGAAAACTAGACCCTTAGAGAGAGGGCAGAAAAACAGACCAGCCTGACTACTAAAAAAAAAAAATTCTCACTGTAGTTTTTCCATGTGTGTTGTCGGGTTTTTGTTTGCTTGGGGAAGGCAGGGGAGTTTTGAATGGTTCAGAGAAAAAATGCTAAAAGCTAAGGTAGTTGGGAGCCTCGTTTTCAGTCAGAGAAACCCAATTTTGAGTTCCAGCTCCACCTCTCACTAGCAGAGGAGCCTTGGGCAGGTAATGTCATCTCCTGTGCTTTGATTTCCTCATCTGCAGAATAAGGATAATTACACCCAACCCAGGAGGTTGTTGGAAGGGCTAAGTAAGAACGTGTGTGATGTACGTCATGGTGCCTAGCATACAGCCAGCAGTCAGTAACGGTAGCTGCTACTAGTTTTTCTTGCCCCCCACCAACCCTGCACACAGCAGTGCCTGACTATGCGGCTGGCCTTGCCCACGCTCACTAGAGACAGTCTCTGCGCTTCACAGCACCCTCATGTGAGTCTCACCTCCCTCCACTGCAGTCGCAGCAGAGCTTTAATGAGAATGAAACGGATGGTCTTTTGCTACGGATCAAGGGCACAAGTTCTAAGGTGGAGTATCCAACCCGGACCACATGTGGCCCAGGATGGCTATGAATGCAGCCCAACACAAAATCATAAATTTACTTAAAACATTACTTAGTTTTATTACTAAGTTTTATACTAAATTTTATTACTTAGATATGTGCATTTTCTATATTAGTGATCACAAATTTGGGACCTGCTCAACAATTTTAAAAGATTATCGAAAGGGCTGCTGCATAATTAGGGTTATTATAAGAGGACTTTTTTGCATATCTGTGGTGGTGGATACCACAAAAATTACGCATGGACATTTTTTTTGGCTCATCAGGTTTGTTAGTGTTTGTGTATCTAATGTGTAGCCCAAGACGACTCTTCTTCCAGTGTGGCCCAGAGATGCCAAAAGGTTGGACACCTCTATTCTAAGGGGTTAGGAGTACTCTGTGTTCAATTTTTCTGAGGCCATGTGGGGCCATTCACTTTACAGAAGAGCCAGAATAACCACAATTTGGCCCGGAAGTAGCTTCTCTGGGCCAAAATGGAGCATATGAAGCAGGCTTCTGTTCTCATTTTCCCAGCTGTGGGGCTGTGAGCTCTGGCAGTCATTAAAACAAGCACCAAACCACATGACCAACTCCCACTGACAGTGTATGTTCTTAGCTGCTGTTGGGTAAAAAGGAGGTGGAGATGGCCAGAAGTGGGGAGCGGCCCCATCTGGCATATGGAGCCAATGCACGTTCTGCTGGCTAATCATGCTCATGCAACTTCATGTATTTTGGAAATAATTCGCAAGGCTGCTAAAGAAAGGGATTTAAAAAGCCTTCCCTTCCAAAAGGAGAGGGGGATGTTCCAAACTTAGAAGATTAGGCTTTACAGGAAAATTAAAAACTCAGGACTCCTATGGGGGAATCAGCTGGATACAGAAGCCTCAATTCCTTTTAAAAATTGCATTAAAGTCAAGATGCCCCTGAGCCAAACTGATGTCTCCACAAGAACACCAAGTCATCCAAAATGGCTTTTTTGTGACTGTACTGTTAGGTGGTAACAGATGTCATATAAGCCGGCGAGGTAATTGCTCTTACGGATGAGTTGTCCTCTCACATCTATGTGAACCACCTACCCTACAGAATCGACATTTGTTTCTTCATAAGGTCAGTCAGTCACCTCCATAGTTTCAAGCTATAACCTGCATGCTCACTGGTTACTTCTGGGAGTTGTTTTTCTTGTCTTTTCCTTCTGTTGTAATAACCCGAACCTTCACAAATAATCTGCTCTCATCCGACCTGTTTTTTTTTAAATATATATTGTTGTTCAAGTGCACTTGTCTCCATCTTCCCCTCAGCCCCACCCACCCCCACCTCCCACCCTCAATCCTACCCTGCTTTGGCTTTGTCCATGGGTCCTTTATACATGTTCCTTGGTGACCCTTCCCCTTTTTCCCCCATTATGCCCTCTCCCCTTCCTCTCTAGTTACTGTCAGTTTGTTCCTTATTTCAGTGTCTCTGGTTATATTTTGTTTGTTTGTTTTGTTGAGTAGGTTGGTTTTTTTAAGAATGGACACACCAGATACTAGCATCGTGGGGTGTAATGTGCCTATGAGGGAGTGAAAGTGAAAGCTGAAAAAAATCTGGAAAGAAGGGGAAAGGGACAAGAGAAGGATGATGGAGAACAGTATATCTACTTTTGAGTCTTTTCTGTTACCTCCCTCAATCAACAGACATGTTGGTCCCATTCTGTACCTGAGGGACACGCACCTGGATTCATCTGAATTGCTGGGGAGGCCCCATGTCAACCAACAACTAAAATCTGTGATAGTTTCCTAAAAGCTGGCTGAAAACTGAAGGCTTGCTTCAGAATAACAGTCTCTGTGGTTTTCATTTCTGGAAACATTTAAAGAGTCCTAGAAAACAGGATAAGCGCTAAAAAGTTGTGACAAGCCAACACTTGATTTCAGATTTTCAAATACTTGGTTTCTGAAGATGAGAATAAGGTGAATTCTGTAACCCACTGAACAAAGATCTCAGGAGAGGTGTCATATGAGCCATTCTAGCCCACATGGCACCTTTGTACAATCAGAATATTGTACCCCTTCAAGACATTTTACTTCCTTTTCCTAGAAAATCATTATAATCTATTGATTAAGTTAGCTCTAGGCATTTTACCCTTGTCTGCCAAGAAACTGTCATTACAAAATTACATCCATGATGGCTATGAGCTAAACAGAACCCCCTCAGATGTATATAGCAGTCCTGAGTAAGAGCAAGAGGCCACTATGGTTTCCTTAAGAACAAGGCATTACAGAGAAACTGCATTTCTGCCTTGACCACAGAAAGACCATAAACGTGGGACACAGGATATCTGGACCTCAGCAAGGTCTCCGACAAGACTGCCCCAGATGTCCTAGTGAAGGTGTAGGAATTAAATACTAACATAATTAGAGGAATTAAGAACTGGCAAAATAATCATATTCTAAAAAATGATGGTGAAGGCATGAACTAATGTTAATAAGAAAATAATGTCTTTGGCTCACTCTTTGGTCTTGTCCAATTTATTTTTACAGTAGTCCCCCCATCCACTGTTCCATTTTTCAGTTTCAGTTACCAATGATCAACCACAGTCCAAAAATATTAATTTAAAACTTCCAGAACAATTCATAAGTTTTAAATTACACTTTGCTCTCTGAGTACGGTGATGAAATCTTGCACTGTCAGCTCCATCCTGCCATGGTTGTTAATCATCCCTTTGTCCAGCATATCTACAATGTATGTGCCACCCACCTGTTAGTTAAAAAAAAAAAAAAAAGAAAGAAAACCTTCAAGGATCAAGGATTCTCAACTATTGATATCACCTGCTCTTCACATCAAACCACCAACATCATCATAGCTCAATGATCTAGGATTACCCAAAGCAGGTGATCCTCCTTCTGATGTAAAATCAGATCAGTAGTATCCTAATGGTAGCTTGCATCATGCGCCTCACCATGCAGGCATTTTATCATTTCACATTATCTCAAGAAGAACAGTGAGTACAGTAAATAAGATATTTTGACAGAGGAAGACCCCATTCACATAACTTAAATTACAGTGCATTCTATTTTATTATTAGTTATTGTTGTTAATTTCCTACTGTGCCTCATTTTTAAATTAAACTTTATCACAAGTATGTATGCACAGGAAAAAACTATATATATAGGGTTTGGTATTATCCACTGTTGCAGGCATCCACTGGGGTTCTCAGAATGCATCCCCCATGGATAAGGAGGGACTACTGTATTTTATTTACCTATATTAATGATTATTCATCAGTATTTACTAAGTACTTCATGTGTGCTGAACCTGTGTCAGGGGCTTACAGCAGTAAAACAGACACATAAACAAACCTATTCAATAAAGTATTGTTATTACATTTTATCAGTGACTTGGATACAATATGCTTGCTAATCAACTGTACCCGTGACATGACATTGGGACCTTGGGACCATAAGCTACTAAGGTGACAAAGCTTTCTTCCCAGCAGGGGTGCCCCTGCCCCATTTACATCACACTGCTTGGCCCCAGGCAGATGACTAGTTAGCCAATGACAGGTAAGAATCCTTAAGGGAGGGGTGACCTAAGAGAGGCATGGTTGAGATACGGCCCTCAGGGAAGGACTTGGGGGGGCTACAGAAAAAGGGGGTGATGGACCCTCACCCCTTGGCTCTGACATAGCCTGAGTCCTCATTCTGTCTGCAAGTCTCCTAATCTCGTGGCTGCCTTCCTCTGCCTGACTTAAGCCTGAAACAATGCCAGAGGGCAGTGCAGTCCAGGGCAGGAATGGGTGGTTCCCCGGGGCAATCAGGCCTAAGAAAGAATGCATAAAATCCTGTGAAACCTGCTTTGCTAAGAATGCCCTCAATTTTCTGATAAGGGTCCCAGCACGAAATAAGTTTGTTTCCCAAAGTTTTATGACCCTTTAACTAACTGACTCAGAATAGGCCCTCGTAGTTCTTTGAATGTTATCTACTGTTTGATCATGACTGCCTGACAATGACTGATGAGCTTTACCCTATTCCTGTGCAAACTGAACCCAATAAAAGCCCATCGAGGAACACGCTCATGGCCCTTCTCCTCTGACAGATTGGCCATCTCTCCTCCCCAAGCAGATAACGTCTGGTAAACTTATCCTCATCCGCAACAGCCAGTGGGCTCTGATGGACAAAGCTACCCTATAACATGAAGTGGGAAGGAATAGGCAATATGAAGGGTAACAAAAATTCAGAATTAAAAAAGACTACCACCTGGAATGACATGCCTATTTTAACAAGATTAAAATTTTCATAAAGGTAAATAAATATAGGGTCATAAATCTCAGTCCAAAAAAATCCCACAATCAAACAACAGTGCAATCTGACACACTGGAGGCAGTACAATAGAAAGAAGGGCATTGTCTCATAAGCCACATAGACCAAGTTCAAATCCCACCTGTGGTACTTCTAGCCACACAAGTTTGCACAAGTCACTTAACTTCTCTGAGCCTGTTTCCCCACCTGTAAGACAGGACACCACATATAGTACAGAATTATTGCGGGGATTCAATTAGAAAATGCATGTATCTGACACAAGGTGCTCAAAAGTAAAACTACTGACTTCCAGTCAAGATGGAGGTATAGGTAGAGATGCTTTGCCTCCTTGCACAATAAGATCACAACTAACCTCAAAACAAAAAACACCCAGAATTGCCAGAAAATCAAACTGCATGGAAGTCCAACAACCAAGAATTTAAAGAAGCCATATTCATCCAGATGATTAGGAGAGTTGAAGACAGGGAGCCCAAGTGGAAAGGATGCACTATGGGTGCAGCAAGGTGATGGCAGCAGCTGGAGGGAAGGGCAGTCCCACACATGTGGTGGATAAAAATTGGGAGGGACACCTGAAGAAAAAATGATTCCAACCCCAGGCCAGAGTGCAGCCCAGGGTTCCAGCGCCAGGATAATAAAGCTTCATAATTTCTGGTTGTAAAGACCAGTGGGGGATGAGGTGGCAAAAAAAATAGCTGGTCTCTCAGGAGAGCCTGTTTAAAGGACCTGCACAGTTCTAAAACATACCTAAACCCACCCATTCTGGGAACCACCACCAGGACAACAGCTAGAGGGGCGCCAGTCACATACAAGAAATGGGTGAAGTGACTGCAAACAGGGTGAGAGCAGAGCAAGTCTCCAGCAGCCAGGTAGCTGCATTGTCCCCTCTCCAACCCCTCCCCCAAATATAGTGCCACAAAGTGGTGAAGCAGATTGTCCCACTCTGGTGATTAACACATGCACCAAGAAAAGGAGTCAAAGCAGCTATATCTAATACACAGAAACAAACACAGGGAGGCTGCCTAATTGAGGAGACAAAGAATTATGGCTCAAACGAAAGAACAGAACAAAACCCCCCAAAAAGAACAAAACAAAACAGAGATAGCCAACCTGTCAGATGGAGTTCAAAACCCCAGTGATAAGGATGCTCAGAGAATTCATTGAGTATAGCAAAAGTACAAGGGAAGAAATGAAGGCTACACTATATGAAATAAAGAAAAATCCACATGGAACCAACAGGGAAGGGGAGGAAGCAGGAATTCAAATCAATGATTTGAAATATAAGGAAGAAATAAACAGTCAACCAGACAATGAAGAAACATGAAATCAAAAAAATGGGGAGAGAATAAGACTCTGGGACATCTCCAAAACTGCCAACATCCGAATCATAGGGATGCCAGAAAGAGGAGGAAAAGCAAGAAATTAAAAACTTATTTGAAAAAAATAATGAAAGAAAACCTCCCTAATTTGGCGAAGGAAACAGAAATAGACATTCAAGTCCATGAAGCACAGAGAATCCCAAGCAAGTTGGACCCAAAGAGGACCACACCAAGACACATCATAATTAAAATACCAAAGGTTAAAGAGTGAACCTGAAAAGCAGCAAGACAAAAACAGAGAGTTACCTACAATGGAGTTCCCATAAGACTATCAGCTGATTTCTCAAAAGAAACTTTGCAGGCTAAAAGGGACTGGCAAGAAGAATTCAAAGTGATGAAAAACAAGGACCTATAGCCTAGATTACTTAATTCAGCAAAGCTATCATTTAGATTGGAAGGACAGAAAAAGTGCTTCCCAGAGAAGATAAAGCTAAAGGAGTTCATCATCACCGAGTCCTTAATATATGAAACATTAAAGGGACTTATTTAAGAAAAAGAAAATCAGCCCTGGCTAGTGTGGCTCAGTGGATTGAGTTCCAGCCTGAGAACCAAAGGGTCACAGGGCACATGCCTGGGGTACAGGCCAGGCCCACAGTAGGGGGTGCTCAAGAGGCAACTGCAAATTGATGTTTCTCTCCCTCTCTTTCTCCACCCCTTCCACCCTCTCTAAAAATAAATAAAATCTTTTTTAAAAAAGATCAAAACTATGAACATTAAAATGTTGACAAACTCACAACTATCAACAACTGAATGTAAAAAACAAAAACTAAGCAAACAACCAGAACAGGAACAGAGTCATAGATATGGAGATTGTTTGGAGGGTTATCAGTGGGGAGGGGCAAGAGGAAGAGGGAGAATGGGGAAAATGTACAGGGAATAAGAATAAATGGTAGGTACAAAATAGACAGGGGAATGTTAAGAACAGTATAAGAAATAAAGCCAAAAAACTGATATGCATGACCCATGGCCATGAACTAAGGGGTGGATTGCTAGAGGGAAGGGGGGTACTGGGCACAGTGGGACAAAGGGGGAAAACTGGGATAACTCTAATAGCATAATCAATAAAGTATACTTTTAAAAAAGTAAAACTATTATTATCAACAAAAAGTGTGCCAAAGCCACTGGGGTTTCATTTCGTTATTCCTTTAAATAACATTCCTACGTACTAGTCCCTGTGCTCTATTTCAGGATTCAATGGCAAAAAAAGCTATGGTTCCTGCCTTTAAGGATCTAATAGTTTTGAGGGTTACACAGAGCAGGAGTGATAGTACAGAAATTTGTGGGTAAAACCAGTAAAGTACAATGTGATGTTTGTACACAGTGTTATGGGAAAGGAGGGATATCTAGATAGGACTGAAGAAACAGGGATCTGTATTTGCTTAGCAAAGACCTGTATTTTAGAAAGGGCACAATCACCAGTGAGGGCCACACTGCTAAGGCAAGGCAGGAATATAGGCAGGAAGTGAGATGAGCAAGGGAGAGGAAGTGGAGATGTGTCAAGAGATATCAAGGAAGTAGAATCTGTAGAACTGTGATGACAGCCTGGGCTGGGAAGGGGAGAGGGAGTGATGGTATGAGAGGAAAAAGTGTGATGACTCCCTGGGTTCTGTTTTGAATGACTAAATGGTAAAAGAATGAATGAGACTAAAAAATGGAGAAAGAATCGCAGGTTTGGTGGGAAGATGGTGGGCTTAGATTTGAACTTTTTGAGATTCAGAGCAGGCACTCAGGAGAGATCGGAGTAGGCTCAAAGAGATCTCTCAGAGCAGGGAGGGGCACATAAGCTGGAGTTGAAGCTGTGGGTAAAAAGTGCAGGCAGAGCCTTGGAGCAAGCTAGCATTTAAGGGACAAAAAGAGGAAAAGAGCCCGCAATAGAATGCGAGGGGAAAATGACCAGAGAGATACTCCAAAGCAGGAGTGGCTTTCGTATGTGAATGAATATCAGCAATATCAGATGTGCTGAGACTTCAAAAGATAAGGAAGAAGTTTTCAGGAGTTCTGGCAATACTGACGTCTGATGAGTGGGGAGAGTCAAAGGCAAGGTTAGGAGGCTGGGAGAGAAAGGAAAATGTGAAAGACGAGGAGGAGGTGGGCAAGAGAGCTGCCCATGAACACACGAAAAGCACTGAACAAGGCACAGTGCTGATAGTATGACAGTGTCAAGGGCATGATGTGTTTGTCCACAATGAAGCCAGGCAGGACCTTAGGTCACCTCAAGGAAAAAAGTCCTGCTCTGCATGATCAGACTCCTAGAGGAAAGAGGATTTCCTTTCTACACCACACAACGAGAGACTGGTAGACAGGAGCAAGTTCAAAAGAGGGTAATCAGAACGACAGCACTGGATGGATCAAGACCAAGTGAATAGATTGTTACCCAGTCTGCCAAGACCATGGAGATGCACATTATCTACTCAGTGACAAAGTAGCACCTACTTATTCACTCTTGAATCACAACTGGGCTTTACTTACACTGAGAACAGTGTAAGAATTGGGAGGTAGAGGAGAAGGAGGATATTTGTGAACTTCACTCAGATATGGGTGAAGTTGGAGGACAGAAGCAATCTGAGAGAAGGCAGGAATAATCAATCAGGGAATGCTAATCAAAGAACCCTGTTATATTATTACCACACAGAGGACTCATTCTCCCCCACCCCAATATTCTGATTCCTATCTCCCTCCTCTCCCCTGTGTAGGGTCACTCAATCAGTTACCAGTTCAGCAAATCCCACTTCCTTTATCTTTCAAATCCACTCACCTTTCTCCCTCTCCACAGCCACTGCCTTGATTCCAGACTCCTTCGGTCACCTAGACCACGGAAACATTGGCCTGAGTGGTGTCCCTGCTCGTCCCACCCTGTTCAATGTAATCACCACCATGCTGCCAGGGTAATTTAAAACAGGTGAGAACATGGCACACCGTTTAAAACCCTTCAGTGCCTCACTCTCCACCACCACACTTGCAAAATAAAGTCCACACTTCTCAGCATGGCAATATTAACTACTACAGTTATTGTTTACAATCTACCAGTGCCAAGTGAATAACAAATATCATCTTATTTAATTCTCGCAGCAACCCTGGAAAAGTTTATATTGTATTCCTTTTCACAGATGAGGAGACTGAAACTTAGAGTGACTTGCCCAAGGTCACAAAACTAGTTCAGTGGCAAAGCTAGTATTAGTACAGAAGTATTTTGTATTCCAAAGTGTGTCTTAACATGCTATTGCTCACAAGGCCCGTCATGATTTGCCTCCTGCTTACTTTATCAGTCACCTCTTATCCAACAACTCCACACTTCAATTCAGGTGAACTCCTACTACCTGTAGGTCAGACACTGTCACTCATATTCCTTTGCTCACATCACTCCCAATGTCTGCAGTATCTCCCCACCACTTAGCCTCTTCACCTGTCTAATCCTGCTCATCCTTTAAGGACTTGGATAAAGCAACAGATCCTCAGAGAAGGCTTCTCTGATGCCTGAGCCTAACTTAGGAATACCCTAAACTCCCCAGCATACCCCTACAATAGCTTCATACAACAGTGCTGCTATCTCCTTGAATTAAAAAAAAAAATTAATTCCTTAAAAACAAAGATGTGTATCTTACTTATTTTGGTATTTCCAGCTTGCAGAGCAGTATCAAGCACATAGTGGAAGCTCAATACATACTCCTGCTTATTCTTTATTATGAGAGTCTAGCTGGATACAGAAGGACCTTGTGGCTGAATGAGAGCCCTATATTCAAATTCTTAAAGGGTTTCAAAATAATGTCACGTGAGAGGAAGGGAAGAGTTGTCCAAGAAAAATGGAGGTGGAATGAGATGTTCTAGGCAGCAGAAGCAGCAGGAGTGAAGGGCCACAGGTGAGACCCAGCGTGTGAGCAGTTTATTAAGACTTGAGCACAGAGTTGGGAGATGGGGAAGCAATTAGGCAAAATAGACTTCACAAGTATGGCTTTTTCTTCATTCGGGTGTTGACTCACATATCACCTCCTCAGAGAAAAGCTTCCTCTTCTTCCCATTACTCTGTTGTTGGTTTTTTAATAGTATCTATCAGGATCTGAAATACCTACCACTCATTAAAAATATTGTATTATTGACTATTGCCACAACTGCTGCCACCATGATCAAGAAGTCCCCATGAAACGTTTATTTTACTGCTACATCACCAAGGCTTACAACACTGCCTGCCACATAACAAAATTCTGTTGTTGTGGAGTTTACTGTGGGTAAAAAAAAAAAGAAAAAAGAAATCAAGTGTGCTTAGCCTGGAGAAGAGCTGAGAAGAGGAAGACGAACTAGCAGCATTCAAACATGTGTGGGCAATAAAGTGGAAGTGAGATCCTTGAGAGCCTGAAGGAAAAATGGGCTGAAATTACTGGGTAACCGCTTTCAGTTCAACTTACGACTTTTAAGAGTCAGAGCCAGGAGAAGACCAAATAGAAATAGCCAAAAGTAGTGAGCTTCTGTCACTTAAGAAATGTAACCAGTAGAGATGTCAGAGAAGAAATCCAAGTATTCAGTGGGAAAGGGAATATGAGCCCCGAGGGTCCCACACTGGCAGCCACAGATATGCCTGGTTTCGGTTGCACTTTTTTTTTAGTTAGTCGCCACGGTTTTAAAAAATCAAGAGACTGCCTGCGTGCGTGCACAGGCGCAAACACATCCACACTGCAGCTTTAGTTTCATTTCTCCAACATCGTCCATGTTAGTACTGTGCCCAGAAAACTCAATTCAGTAAAAATACAAATTTGACTCTATTTATGTATGGCATAGAAATTTTCTCACACCTACATTCACCTTACCTGACTAACCATTAAAGTTTGCAACCCTTGGACCAAACCGAGGAATCAAAAAGCGTAGCTTAGAAAAGCCTAAAGTAACGTCCTCGCTTCACAAATAACGTTATTAGCATTCCCATTTTACAGATGAGGGAAGAAGGCTCAGAAAGAGGGGGTGAGGTGCCAGTCACACAGCAGCAAATCGTGGCAAAGCCAGGACGAGCATCTGGCATCCCAGCTCCGGTGTTCCAACACCGGACATTCCGAGCACTCTCCGTCGGAGGACAGAAGCGGCTGACTTAGGAAATTAGAAGGAGCTTCCTAGTCGGAAGACTCCAGTCTAAACCAGGCGGAGGTGTAGCTGGAGAAAGAGGGTGAGAGCGAGTCAGTTACTCCCTGACGGACGGAGGATCCTGAGACCCTCTCTGACCTTCGCCCTCAAAGCCGAGTTCGCCCCCTCCCGCCAGGCCTCCAAGACCTACCCCGCAGAACCCCAGTACTCCCTCACTAGTGCGGCTCACCTACCGCCGCTCAACTTCCGGCAACCACGGCGTCGTCCGCAGAGCGCACCCCGATGACGCAACGCATCCCCGCCCGCCCCTGTTTTGGGTTAGTGGTGCGCAGGCGCACACGGAGCTGCGGGCCAGCCTAGTAAACGAGACCCTAGCACCTGGCTGAGTGGGAGGAACTTGATTCGTGGGGAAGGCGGGGCATCTGGAGGTGGGAGTGAAGTTCTCGAGAGACTTTCCCTTCTTAGACCTGGGATTGTGTACGAGTATGTGGCCCTTAGGCTTTTAAAAAAGTGCTCCCGAAGAGGCAGCACCAAATGGATTCTAGGGGCCATTAGGAGACAGGTGTGGGTAGACAGAAGATGAGAATTTTAATAGGTAAAAGGCAATGAAAGTCGACAGTGACCAACCAGCTCTTCCTAAACTAGGCATTATTCTCATAGCTCTCCGTTGTTAATGGGAAAACGTTACTCATCTAAATTATTTATTGAGTGTATTCTGTGTGCCAAGCGGTGGACAGGTGTTGAAAATACAATAGTGAGTATAAACCTAATCTGATATATTAGGCCATTCGTAAAGCGACTCTCATGTAGCTCTATAGACTCATAATAACAAGAGTAATGACAGCTATTTATTATCTACCATGTTTGCAGGTTTTCACATAACTAATTGTCACTTAAAGGTCCAGAAAAGTACTGTAGGTGTTATATTATCCCCATTTCTCACATGAAAGAATGGGGGCAAGGAAAAGTTAAGGGGCTTGCTGAAGAAAAATTAAAGAACTTTTGGGCCAGGATTCTAGTCAAAGCCTGTTTTACTTATTAAGGAGATACTTTATTTGAAAGGATACGTATGCAGGGTGGGGTAGGAGAGGGGAGAGACTACTGCAAACTGTAGGGAAATGTTGCAATAGGGAGACCCCTCTGACCAAAGATCTGCTTCTGTCTCAAAGGTTAGGCAAAAAGAGTTTCTTCCCTAGGGAAGAGTGAAGAAGACCAGAAGGAACTGGACTTGGGAAAGTGGGAAGAAAGGGTGGCTTGACCTAAGAACAGTCAATCAGAGACTGTTTTTCCTCCAAATGCTCTTTCTTTTATTTTATTTTACTTTATTTTTCCCATCACCATTTATTCCTGCTATACCCTCTTCCACTTCCACCCAGAACCCTATGTTCCCACTGCCCTACCCCATGGTGATCACCACACTGTTGTCAGTGTCCAGCCTGTGCTCAACAGGGGTTATAAGTGGCTCATCCCTCAACCTGTGGTAGGGTTCAAATTAAGGAGCCTGGGGAATAACAGAAGCTTAACTAAAGTTGGTTAATAAGCATTTTTTGGCTTGATTAATGGAGACAAGTAGTTCAGCTAATCCTTTCTAAGGCAAAGAATAAAAATTCAAGACTTTCTGACCTTTGCCACAGGTAGACAAGGAAGCATCCATGAGTCTTATCTAAGCCATGAGAATTGATGTTTCTCTGCAGTGAACCATTTCTGAAGCACAAAAGAGTGTGTGTGTGTGTGTGTGTGTGAGAGATGGGTGGGGGAGGGATTTGAGAGCATGGGGCTCAAGTAAAATTCGCTATTCTCAACTCTTTCCAGTCTATCAGGTTCCTCTTCTGCCACTTCCCCCTCAAACTCCATGTTTGGGCCACACTAAACTAATTCTGGTGTTTAAAGCACATTCTGCTCATTTATCTTTTCATCTGCGACATCCTCACAGTTTCTCTACTTGTCTGACCCTTCTTCATCTCCAAAATCCAGTTGAAATGTGAGTGAATCTTAGACAAAATGTTTATGGGAAAAGACAACATATAACATGATTTCACTTATGTTAAGTTCTAGAATCAGAAAAACTAATCTATAGTGATAGAAGTGAGATCAGTGTTTGCCTGGGGCATAAAGGGAGGTATTGTCTGCAAAGGGGCATGAGCAACCTTCAGGGATGATAGTAGTATTCTATGTATCTTGATTGAGATGGACCTCTTAAACGGGTGCATTTTACTGTATATATTTAATGGAATATATTTGATTTTCAAAAAACCAGTAGGGATGTCACCTGCTATGTGAAGGCATTCCTGACAACCACCACCTCTGGGCTTCACTCTATTAAGCATATACGAGGACAGGTTGAAATTAGTTTTTTATAAGCTTGTTTCCCTTGCTGCACTTCCAGAGCCTTATAATTAAGATCTGTGGGGGTTTCTGCCCAGCTCACAACAGATCTTTCCCAATTCTCTGGGAACTGCTGTCCTCCAGCCATGTTTGTACCGCATGTGCCAGCTGCTCCCACTAACCCACCCTCCATTTACAGTTGACTGCAGCTGAGATGAACACAGGACAATTCTTTACCCTGAGCTTTGGATATTTGAACTGATGCTCATAGAGAGTAGGAATAGGAATAAGTCACATAGGTCAATAGCAGTATTCGCGAGGGAACTTCTCCTGTTGAGGTTCCTGTGGCTGATGTGGCTCAAGCCCTTCCCCAGGAAAGGTCATCCAAAATATTACTGGATTCCACAGAACACCTCAGTAGCCACTCACAAAGCTGGTTTCTATCATTTGCAACCCTAAAGTAGTTCTTGTTCTCCATTTTTTCCTAGTGCCTGGACAAAGGACTAGCCCAGGAAATGTTTAAGAAGTATTTGTTAAGTTAACAGATGATGTCTGTGCATCCCAAATAAGTAGTCACTCCAGTCACAAATGTGGCCTTCTTGTTAGCAGGGACTTAGAGTGAGGCTCAGAGCAGAAGACCTGCCCTGTTGCCCAGGATAGGGGAGACAGACCTTTGAGGCACCAAGATGGTGGAGCATCAAGAAAAGTGCAAGACCAGAAGCCATAAAAATGTAGAGGATGTTCTCAGACACAGCAGGACAACAAGACAGCAATGCTTATTCAAGTGACTCAAGTCAGTCTACTTTCATTCTTGTATTATAGTTCATTTGAGGAGAGTACATACTCCCCACAGATAGGAACCATATGCCATACAACCTAGGTTTTGAAATCCAGAGACATTGTGGAATGACTTGTTGATGAGTTGGATCTTAACAATATTTTTTTTCTTTATAGAACTTAGAGTATATTATAGCCAGGAGAGCCCCAGAATCTTTTCACCCTTTGTTACAACTATTAAATCTACCTCCTTCAAAAGAGAGACCAGCAATTTTCTGCAAGCCAAGTAGCCAATTTGCAAACTCATGGATTTTCTGAACACACACTTTGCTAATGCTACCAACTTCTAAGGTTTATAGCAATTTCTATTGGATGGATTGGCTTCCCAACCTTTTCAAGATTTATGTGCTGTTGTAGTTGACTGGTTTTCATGTGTCTTCAGAGAAGCATTTGAAGGAATTTTCATTTATCAAAAACTAAAAATAGTTTAGTCTTCCTTTGAATAAACTTATGAATAGATTCATAAAGAATATGTTCTTGAATGTAGATTTTTCTTTTTTTAAATATTTTACTTATTTATTTTTAGATAGAGGGTAAAGGAGGGAGAAAGACAGGGAGAGAAACACCAACGTGTGGCTGCCTTTCGCGCACCTGTAGATTTTTTTCTTGAGTGTATACTATGCTACCTGGTTTACACTCTTTCTGTCCCCCACTCCACTTTTTCTTTTGTGTCTCCCTTTCCATTCCTCAGTTTCCCCCTTTGACTCCCCCCAATAATTTCCATCTCTCTTAATCTTCCCTGTCTTCCCCTGAATCTCTTCCCTTCTCTGTCCTTCTGCACATCCATTTCCACCTCTTCTCCTCTTGTCCCTTGGTGTCCATCATCTCTTCCCCTTCGTCTGTCCTCTATGATCCTCTGTTTCCCCATCTGCTCTAGTCTCTTCTCATTTCTAGCCCTCTTGTCCCCTTCTCTTACCTTTAGTCTCATCACCTCTATTTCTCCCCTCTCTACAACTCAGTCTACTGCCGCAGTAGCAGTGTACTAGGGACAACACATATTTAACCTTCCTCAATATGTGGCTGTGAAAGAAAATGTGAATCAGTTACTACACCTTCCCAACGTTTGTAGAGAAGTGTTCTTAAAAGCCTCATCCTATATGCATTGTTGTAAACATTGTACATAGTTAAAAAGCCAGCCTTTGGTGAATTTGGCCACACTGGCCAAATGAGGAATTGGCATTAAGCTGATCAGCTTTAAGCCTGTAAAAAGAAACCCAAAGGGCCTCTAAAGCTGCACGTTCTTATCTAGTCAAGGTCTCTATAACAGCCTTCCCCTATAAGATATTTACTTTAACATTTAGGGCAGAAAGCCAGGTTTCAACCGGATTTTGGGCAGGCCATCAGCCACTGATTGTTTGCTGAATGGACTGGGACTGAGTTATCTCTTATAAGTTTAGTTCTTTCATACATTAAAAACTAATTCAGTCATTCAGTTAGGAGTTGGGATAGAAGGTTGATACTGTGGCAAGGAAGCACATTCCAGAATCAGATCTTACAGCTGGTCCTTAACATCTCTGTGCTTCAGTTTGCCAATTTGTGAAAACATGGAAATTTCCCTCATAAGATTGGTGTAAAGGTTAAATCAGGTAACAATGGTAAAGTGCGAAGTCTGGCACATAGTACATGCTCACTTGTTTGAAAACCACATATGAGTCCTCTCTGTGTACCAGCCACAGTACAACATTGTAAACACCGTATACAGGGATGCATGGACCTGGTTCTTTATGCTCTGACAGTTTACATTGACTGTTTCTTGTTCTTGTCAAACTCAAATCCAGGTGTCTTCGAACCAAAGTCGGAGCTTATAACTCTTCTCTTCAGTGGCTTCCTTAACTGTTCATCAACATAAATGATGAGCACTTGGCCTTTTGTCTGTGCAGAGTGATCTTTTTTAGGTATTCCTTGGTCCTGAGGGATCCCAGGGAGGAATGTTTTTACAGGCCTTCTGAGAGACAGCTTCTGTCCTGGAAAAAGACAGCTGCAGCTTCTAAAACCAGAATAAAAGTCTCCTTTGCTCCCACAGTTTTGAACAAGAAGAGCTTTTGGGGATGCAAAGCAGAGTGAGAGGAAGCTAGTCATAAAAAGTAAGTCCTTTTCTAGAGATTTACAAGCGTGATCAAAAACCAAAGAGAGCCCTACATCAGTTCCTTGAACATTTGATAATACTTTCAACACATCTCTGTCCGAGAGACTCAGAATGGTGATATTAAATAAGTAAAACAGTATAGTCTTAAATATCATATTTTAGGTAGGTAAAAACATCTCTCATTGTAACAGATCATGCAAACAAGAACACAAGACACAAAATACCAGCTTGTATGGACACTCCATTTGCTACATATATTACAGTTTAGCATCAAATTTTAAAATATAAATCATCACTAGACTGCAACATAAGCACCAGAGTAAAACTGTACGTTTACATGCCTTTGCTAGTTTTTACTTGAGAGATGTGACTATAAAAGAACATGACCACTTTTGGACAAACACAGCAGAACACACATAAGTAATACACCACCCCTCCAAAGTATCGCCTTCGATGGCTGCAGACATATTCTGTCAGCTGTTCCTGCTCACAACATATTTTTTTGAGAATTGCCACCACTCGCAGGAATATTGTGTGTGTGTGTGTGTGTGTGTGTGTGTGTACACTTAATAGGCCAAAATTTTGCTTTTTGGAGAAAATGTGTGTATGGAGCTGGAACCCCACAGGGTTTTCATTCTAGCTCTCTCATATAACTAGCTATGTGATCTTGGGCACTTTATTTCACATTGCTGCACCTCAGTTTGCTTCTCTCTTTATACCACCCCTGTTGTGGGGTGTCACGGGGCTTAAATAGATGAACCTGGCACAGCACTCAGGATATATGGCTTTCTTCTCCCATTCCATTTTTTAAATGTCTTCATGTGAAACCACTAAAAACTTCTTTACCCTTTCTTTTGAGGGCAGCTTTTATCATCTTTTTTTAATAGCTAAAAGGAATTTGGCATTGAAAACAATGAGTGTGCAAGCTGCATGATTTCCTATCAACTCTGAGACACATGTGAGTAAGAATAAGGCAGAATTCCAGGGTGGTTCAGACATCGGTTCTGGAGAAAGCCATAAAAGAGGCCCAGAAGAGAGGTGTTCTGAGAGGTGGCCGTCACAGTGGAATAGCTGTTATGCCTCTCACAGCGACCCCTGGAAGGGGTCAGCATCTATCTGCACATGTGAGATCTCTGCACAGTCATATAGCTCCATTCCAGGAAGGCTCTAGAGTTCTGTCTAATTATCCAGAGGAACTCTACTCACATGTCCCTTCAATTGCCAGTTAATTCAATTCTGAAAACTTGAATTAAAATGAGAGTCTAAGGCTCCCACTTTTCCTGAGAAGCAGGGGCACTCATTCAGATTTGATTCTCTTAGAAACGCTCTGCTTTGTACTCAGAGTACGTTCTCTGCTGACCACTGCCATCTGCAGTTCTTCCAGTGGTGCCTAAGAACTTTCCAGATGACCCAGCCCCTAAGACTATTCTGACTCCAGAAAGCCCAGGTACCTGGCAACTCATAGGCCTTCACCCTCCATTTTCTTCAGGGACATACTAAGTGACACTTAGTTGCATCCCCCTGTAGCCTCCCTTAGGAGTGAATGTGCAGAATTTTCTTGAATGCCTTCTTGAAGTTCTCATTGCACAAAGGGTAGATGAGAGGGTTCAGAGTGGAGTTGATGTAGCCTAGCCAGATGGTGAACATGTGCACATGTTCATTGCAACAGTTCTTGCAGAAGGCAATGACCATGAAGAAAATGAAGTAAGGAATCCAGCAAAGGATAAAGGCTGCCATGATAAAACCCAATTGTCTGGCAGCCTTCCGTTCTCGGTTCACATGCAACCCAGACATATATTGTCTCGAATGTGAGCGGAGCTTCTTCCACGTGAACTTGATATAATTGAGGCCTGTGCTAGGCCCACTTCTTGTTTTGTCTTTCCCCGATGCTGACTCTGTGGGGGTGTCTGAATCTGTCGGAGAGAAGGACTGGCTATCACCTAGGATCTGATCCTCTGACATCTCACTGGCTGCATGCATGGTCAGGCCCTGCTCATTCATCTCAAGCTGGCTCTGGCTCTGGCTCTGGCTGATGGCTACATAGCTGTTGCCATTCTCCTCCACCTCAGTCTGTGTTTGCACAATATTAAGTGGGACAGAGTGGAGTTGGTCCACTTCCTCATCCTCCTTTTGGCTGCAGACACCTGGGGATTTCATCTCCTTTAGGTCTTCAGATGGTGGCTTCAAAACAGGTCCACCACCAGCAACTTTTGGTTTCCTTTTCAGAACCTCCCAGGGAGACTTCTTCCCTGGTTTCTTGACCCCCATGTTTGGGTTCTCTGGTTTCAACTTAATTTCAGAGAAGGAAGGCAGGGACCCATTGATAAGTTCCCGGTGTTGACAGTGCCTCTGTACAGCCTTGTAGATTTTGGCGTAGAACCAGAGCATGAGCAAGGTGGGCAGGTAGAAGTTGATGATGGCAGTCATAATCTTGAACCAGGTGACATCGTAGAAGTCTGTCTCACACTTGCCCTTCTGGCGCTTTGACATCTGTGGCATGAAGTGATGCCAGCCCAGAATGGGAATGACCCAGAGGAAGGAGAGAAACCAGGCCCCCAAGATGGTGGCCAATGCTCGGGTCTTGGTGCGATACCTCAGGTATTTGAGGGGCTGCTGGACAGAGCGGTAGCGATCAATGCACAAGATGAAGACACTGAAAATGGATGCTGTGCTGGCCACATAGTCCATGGAAAGCCAAAAGCGGCAGAGTGGCAAGACCAGGGACAACTCGGGCATGGAGAGGTAGAGGATGTTAATGGGCATGACAACAGCTCCCACAATCAGGTCTGCCACCGAGAGGCTAATGATGTACAGATTCCCCACAGTGTGTAACTTCCGCTCCCTCCGCACAGCGTACAGGACCAGCAGGTTGAGCCCCACTGTGACCAAGGAGATGATGCTCAGGACCACCACCAGGGGCATCAGTTGGGGGCTGGCATTGGTGGTCTTGTTGCCTTCACACATCTCGTCTTCTGCGACACTGGAGGAATTGGGGAGGGTCATTGGCACAAGAGCAACCTCCAGCTATGACTCACTCCCTGGGAGGAAAGACACAAGGATTAAGGTTAGAGTCTTGGTGATCAGTAGTCACTTAGTCCCATAACATCGAACACACACACTAGGGTTGTATGTTCTCAGGGGCAGTGGACACACTGGTTGCCTATAGCCTATACCCCCTTCTTCCTTAGTCACTTATTCCTTCCTTCATTTTGTGACTATTTATTGAATTACTGGCATTGTTCCAGGTGTTGGAAGTATAGCAGTGAATGAAACTAAAATCTCTGCCCTCAAGGTGCTTACATTCTAGTTAGGGGGTTGGGCAAAAACAAGGTCAAGTGTGTATAAGTGTCATGTTGTACATGTTCTGAGAAGGTGGGCTGCATCATGATTGGTCTAAGCTGAATACAGCGCTCTGGTTCCTCATTGCCAGTGGCTAATCTAGTAGTGGGCTAGGAGACACAACTGTGGCCAAGGAAGTAGATGAGAAAGTCTCTTGACATGGGATTCTGGAAAGTGCTTCCTTTCTAACAAATGCACCAAACAAGGAAAAGCATTGTTTCTTCCTTGCTGGCCTTCTTCCTTACAGAAAGTGATACTTGGGGCTGTAGAGGTCATCTTGGGGCCATAAGGGAAACACCAAGAAAACCACTGAGATGCTAAACTAGAGTCCTGTTATCACTGAGTTGCTGAACAGAATCTGGAATCTTCTTTCTCCACACTGGTTACTATGGGAAATAATTAAATATCTTCTTTGCTTAAGTAACTATTGTGGGAGTTTTTACTTGCAACTAAAAGCACCCCTAAACTGATATGGAGGTGGTTACAAGGGTACACAAAGTGTGAAATAAAATGAGCCCACTTCCTTAGACAAATGGTTCTCAAATGGGGAGACGGTTGTTGTTATTTGAGAAAGCATATTTTTTGTTTCTTATTTTTTATATTTGAAAAAATTTTTATCACATAAAACTATGCAAAGTCACACGTAACACCTCTTTTGCTAGTGAGTCTATACTGAAAACATATTATATCCTGTTATTGGTGCTCCTCAGTTGGGATGGGAAGTAGAAGTAGGTATTAAAACTTCTAGAAGGGGTTGTTAGATGTTTTATATTTATATTTTTATATTTATATTCTTATATTTATATTTATAAACTGGTAAGTTTAAAGAAGACTGAGAAACACTAACAGTGATTATAAATCTTTCTCAGTAATTTAGAAAAGTACTAGTTTTACATTAAGGCAGAGCCAGATAAAATCCTGGCCAAATTCATGGGTTTTTTTAAATTTAATTTTATTGATTATGCTATTACAGTTGTCCCATTTCCCCCCTCATTCCCCTCCACCCTGCACACCCTCTCCCACCCACATCCCCCCTCTTTAGTTCATGTCCATGTGTCATAAGTTCTTTAGCTTCTACACTTCCCATACTATTCTTGCCCTCCCCCTATCTATTTTCTACCTACCATCTAAGCTACCTATTCTCTATACCTTTCCCCCCTCTCCCCTCCCACTCCCCTGTTGCTAACCCTCCATGTGATCTCCATTCCTGTGGTTCTGCTCCTGTTCAAGTTGTTTACTTAGTTTGTTTTTGGTTTTGCTTTAGGTATGGTTGTTAATAATTGTGAGTTTGCTGTCATTTTACTGTACATGTTTTTTATCTTCTTTTTCTTAGATAAGTCCCTTTAACATTTCATATAAGGGCTTGGTGATGATGTACTCCTTTAACTTGATCTTATCAGAGAAGTGCTTTGCCTGCCCTTCCATTCTAAATGAAAGCTTTGCTGGATAGAGCAATCTTGGATGTAGATCCTTGCCTTTCATGACTCGGAATACTTCTTTCCAGCCCCTTCTTGCCTGTAAGGTCTCTTTTGAGAAATCAGCTGACAGTCTGATGGGAACTCCTTTGTAGGTGACTATCCCCTTATCTCTTGCTGCTTCTAGAATTCTCTCCTTCATTTTAATCTTGGGTAATGTTATTATCATGTTCCTTGGTGTGTTCCTCCTCAGGTCCAACTTCTTTGGAACTCTCTGAGCTTTCTGGACTTCCTAGAAGTCTATTTCCTTTGCCAGATTGGGGAAGTTCTCCTTTATTATTTGTTCAAATAACTTTTCCACTTGTTGATCTTCCTCTCCCCCATCTGGTACCCCTATAATTCAGATGTTGGAACATTTAAAGATGTCCTGGAGGTTCCTAAGCCTCTCCTCTTTTTTTTTTGAATTCTTATTTCTTCCTTCTGTTCTGGTTGAATCTTTCTTTCTTTCTTCTGCTCCAAACTGTTGAGTCCCAGTTTTCCTCACTGTTGGTTCCCTGTACATTTTCCTTAATTTCACCTTTATAGCCTTCACTTTTTTCTCTATTTTATGACCCAAATCAGCCAATTTTGTGAGCATCCTGATCACCAGTGCTTTGAACTGTGCATCTGATAGGGTGGCTGTCTCTTCATCACTTAAAAGTATTTGCTCTGTGGCTTTGATCTGTTCTCCCATTTGAGCCTTTTTTTTTTTTTTTTTTTTTTTTTTTTTTTTTTTTTTTTTTTTTGTCTTTTTGGGCCTGTTGCATATGAGGGGTGGAACCTTAAGTGTCTGTCTGTGGGGGCAGGGTCCAAGAGGGAACAATGGCGCTTGCTCCACTCTCTCTCGGATTTCAGTCCCTTCTGCCACTTCCCCCAAGCAAACCGGGCCTTTCTGGTGCTGATTCCCGTGTGGGTGGGCTTGTGTACGTTCTATGACCCTGTGGGTCTCTCCAACAAACTGTTCTGTGAGGCTGGGAGTCTCTCCCACTGCCTCAACCTCCACAGGTGTTTTCAATCAGTGTTTTGAGGCTTTATTTCCCTGAGCTGGAGTCCAGGGCTGCGAGATCTGTCTTGCTCCCCAACTTCGCCTGGTTTGTCTGTGCAGGAATGTGGGACTTCTTGGTCAGCCAGCCGCCCTGCATGCCTCACTGGGTCTGCCTGCTGCTACCTTGTACCCAGGGTCCATCAGCTTCTACCTTGTGTGCCAGGGTCCATAAGCCTTTGCTGCGACCCCTCTCCACCTGGCGCCCAACTCAGCCCATCCTACTGGACTGGATGAATGTGTCTAATTCCTTGGCTGTCACACTTCTGTACAGTTCAATTTTCTGTCAGTTCTGTTTTTGGTTGTTGTTGTTTCTAAATTTTTGTTGTCCTTAATTTGGTTGTGCGAGGAGGCACAGTGTATCTACCTATGCCTCCATCTTGGCTGTAAGTCAAATTCATATTTTTTTTAAGATAAACATCAAAACCAAGGCATTTGGTCCTTGTGGAAGAAACTCACTGATTTACTTTGTTGGAAAAACATCACTTGGGTGGCCTTGATTTTGCCTAGCTCTGCCACTAATTTTCTGAGTGATGTCTCAGCCTGCATTTTCTCGTTAGTCAAATGTGAAGGGTGGGGTAGGTGATCTCTAAAGGCTTTTCCAGGTCTCCTTTTAGAGTTTTGTTTTAAGTGTTTCCCCATGTTCTTCTCCAGCTCTGAATGGCCAGTCAGAGAAACTCTGACTTCTCTGAGTGCGCCTCCTCTGACTTCTTCAACAGCATCACCTTCTCCTCCTGCGTCCCAGGCCTGCCCTCGGCTCCTGTTACTCTAAGCTGTCAGTCCCAGAGGCCTGTCCACTCACGCCCGCCACCCCAACACAACCTCTGTGAAGACAGCTCCCAAGGTTACAGCTTCAGCCTGTCTTTTTTCTCCACTGCTACATCCAAAACTCAGTCAATACCCCTTCAGCCCTGACTAAGCTGAAACCTCTTGGAATGGTCCACGGTCATCTCAGGAAGGTGAAAGCAGTAGCATCTCTGGGATTTTATTTTATTTTGTTTTGTTTTGATTGGGAGGAAGCGGGAAGTGGTTCCCTCAAACACTGCCATAGCTTGCCCTTCCCAAGGTCACTTGACCTTCCCCTCCTACAAAAGTGACTCATTCCTCTTTTCTCATTGCCTTGAGGAAATTTCTCTCTCTCTTATTTCTCTTTTTGGCTCATTGTGCACAGAGGGGAATCAGTATTTTTCTTCCATCATGCATAAACTATAATTCCATAATTTCATTTGAGAGAAAATGATTTGTTTTTATATGAAAATCTATATATTTTCCTTTTTTATTAAAAAAGAAAGAATGTTATGATTGAATTGAGATCTCTGAACTAAAAATTAGTGTCGTGTATCAAGTGTTTAGTTAGGGGTAGAATCTACTGATGTCTGTAACTTTGAAATGAATCAAAAAATACGTTGGATGGATGACTAGTTAAAAGAATGGACGAACAAACAGATATGTTAAAGAAAAATAGCAAAATATCAATTTACAACTTGGGCAGTGGGTATATGGATGTTTACTGTATAATGCTTCTAACTTTTATATTTCATTGATAATTTTCATAATAAAATGTTGAAGAAAATTAATACAGCATAAGGTTATCTTCCTCGTCTATCACTGTAAGCTCAATGCTTTCTTTCTCATGTTTTCTCCCTCATAGTTCAGACATGTTATTTTGCATAAACATAAAAGCAAAAGATCAGTAAATATTTGTTAAGTGAATAAATAGTGAGAGGCAGGATGTTCTGAAATATCTCAGCTCAGAACTCATTAATTCAACAGATACTGTGAAAGCTTCCTTTCAGCTCAGTGCTCTATTTCAGAAGCAAGCAAATCCACTTTTGTTCTAAACCACAGGAATGTGAAAGAGGACTCCAGGAAAGGCTATTGCAGCACCCACACTGCATACAAATGGCACTTGGAGGCTCGCCTCTCCTGATGAATGCTGAGGGGAGGGGGTGGCAAGGGAGGAAGAGAATCCTGAGGGAAGGAACATGCGACCCCAGCACTGAGCCTGAAAAAAAGCAGGCCCCACAGGGCAGGCAGCCAAGAGGAAAACAGGATTGGCCACATCAGAGCCAGCTGAATAATTTGCAGGGCCCGGTACAAATTGAAAATAAAATATTGTTAAGAATTTCAAGATGGAGACAGCAGAATATTAAGCCAAGCTTGGGAATCCTGAGCTCACAGGCCCATGAAGTCATTGCTAGTCTCTCTTCCTCTCACCCAGTCCCTGAACAGGCTCTACTCAGTGAGATGATTCTGACAGAGTGCGGGAGGTGTTTGGGGACATGGATCCTCCCTGCACCTCCTGCGACACAGGAGGCCACACCCCCCACAAGCTGTCAGGACCCTGTCAGGTTCTGAGCTGCCCTCTGTAGGGTCCAGGCCAGGCTTTCAGAGAGGGTGCTGGCTGGCCAGAGGATATGCTTCTGAGGAGTGAGAATGGAAGCTAGAAGAGGAACTTTGGACAGGGCATTTTGAGAAGGTGGGAACCTGTGGGTTCTCTATAGCACCATGTCTGTAGCAAAGCAGGTGATGGAAGGAGAGCCCTCTCCTCTCACCCAGGCTCTGCCACTTGGGAGGCTGTGGAGCATGAGTAAGCAGCCAGGTCTCCAGTTCCTCAACCATCATGTAGGAAAAATATTGTGACATCCCTCCCCGGGCTGTTGAGGGTCAGTGGAGACAGTGCTCCGCTAACCTCTAGGTAACTTCTACTCAGCAACAAGCAGAAATTGACCCTTTTTCTCCCAAAGACTTCTGTGTACAAACAAGGCAACTAATCTATTCTGAAACCATTTGCTATGGTGGCACCTTTACTAGAGTGATTACAAACAACAAACCATCTAATCCAGTCAGGTCCAAGTGCCAAGCAGATAAACAAAAGTAGCCAGCATTGCTTTCACATCCTGGAAACACTGACTGGGGCAGCTTTGACAGTAAGAAGCGAAGCCCTGGGCTTTTTATATATTGGTTATTAAATGCCCACCACAAGCCCATAGGGAGGTATTCCAATGATCTTCAAGGTAGAGAAGAGGAAACGGTCAGCTCAGGCTCGCAGGGATCATACAGCTAGAAAGCAGTTGGTGAAGCCAAGACTCGAACCTAGTTCGATCTAACTCAGAGTTTTTCAACCTTTAGTCTATTGACATTTTGAACTCAATAATTCTTTGTTATGAAGAGCTGCCATATGCATTGGTTGGATGTTTAGCAGCATCCCTGGCCTCTACTCACTAGATGCCAGTAACACCTCTCTCCCACTTCTAGTCATGACAACCAAAAATATCTCTTGACATTGCCAGATATCCACTGGGGGGCAAAATGATCCTTCACTGAGAACCACTGAACTAACTGAAGAATATGCCAAATAATACAGCTTTCAGCTCAAGGTACAGAAAGACTTTCTAAAAACAAATATTACCTAACAATGCAATGAATTGCCTTGAGAGATAGTAAGCTCCACACGATGAGAGAAGAACAGGCCTGCATCTGATTCCAAAATACTCCTACTTTCTCAGTGGTATTTTCCTAAGAAAAACTTGCAGACATTGGTTTTAGATAAAAGAGACTGACGGGCAAGGATCTTTGCTAATAGCCAAAAAGAGGAGGCGAGAGGATCTGAGGATTTGGAGAGATTTTCCAGTGGCTTCACCCCACCCCTTTTAGCACTGCTGGTCCACACATGGCTTGGGTCATTTGGGTGGTAGAATCAGGCAGCAGCTAAGAACCCAGGTGCTTCATGAATTAGTAAAGCTCTGTTCTAATCCTCTTCCTGCCCCAATTAGCTGGTCGAGATATTTCACCTCACCAAGACTCAGTTTTGCTCACCTCTGAAAAGGGGATAAAGCAAGCCCTTAGTATAGCACCTGACATACAGGAAGTGTTCAGTTAATAGTCGCTGCTGTGTTTTCTTCAATTCCTTCGTGAGTGACCCAGGGATGCCCCAGCCAGCCCAGTCTGGCTCAGTGGGATCATCCTTGATCTTTCCCTGTTTTTCACTATGTTAGAAACTGTTAATAGTCATCTAATATCAGTTCTCCTCTGCTTAGGAATAGACTTCTGCTTTTAGCTGAGCACATGGCTGCCTGCAATAAAGACTACATTTCCCAGTCTCTTGTAGCTGGGGATCACCATATGACTAAGTCACAAAGAAATGGAAATAAAATGTTGTTTGCAACTTTCTGAAAGCAACCTAAAAGGGAGAATGTGATCTTTTCTATGGCCTTTCTCCCAACTGGCTGGAATGTTGACAGGATACACAGAGCTGAAGCAGCTATCTTGGGACCATGAAGAAGAGCCACAAAATGAGAAAGGTAAAGTTATAATTTGGAAAAAGTTGAGGTCTCTGATAATAATGGGGCTCCTCTACCAGCCAGGACTCTCCACTTCTGGGTTAGCTTGGGGTTTCCATCACACACAGCCAAATGGAATCCTAACAGTTACTCTGCCTCTGACTTTAAGAACTTTGTCAATTAGCATAAACAAGAAGATGAAAGATAAACAGCATCAAGTATTGAATTAAAAATTCTAGAATTCAACTGGGAGAAGTGTGATGACTGAGGTAAGATCAAAGCAGGTGACAGGACAGAGGAAGAGGCAACTGGCTCTTCCAAGGAAGAGTGTTGATGTCAAGAAAAACATCAGAAAAGGATGAGTAGAAATTCACCAGGAGGAAGGAAGAGGAATTTAAGGATGAATAAAAGAAAGAATGAAAGTGCACAGCTGAGCCTTGGCCAGGTGGCTCAGCTGATTGGAGCACTGCCCTGTACACCAAAAGGTTGTGGGTTCAATTCCCAGTCAGGGCACATAACTAGGTTGTGAGATCAATCCCTATTGGGGCACATATTGGAGGCAACCAATTGATGTTTCTCTCTCACATCGATATTTCTCTCTCTCTCTCCCTCTCTCTCTAAAATCAGTAAGCATATACTTAGGTGAGGATTAAAAAAAAGTACACAGCTGAGTTCAATGAATTAGGAGGAAATCCTTGTAAGTGACTAGAATACAGAATGATCAGTCTGGAAAGACATGTTGGGGCCATGGTGTAAGGAAGCTCTTTTATACCTCTGTGCCTTTGCCTGTGCCATTTCCAATACCTGGAGCACCCTTTTGCCTTGAAGCACTTAGTTGCTCCTTTTTCTGTGTACCCATGGCACTTCTAACACTGCTCTTTATACCACCTATCTTATCATACTATCTTTAGCTGATTCTCCCTAAGAAAATAGGGAGCCTCTTTAAGACATGGAATTTGTCCACTACTTCTGTTTCCAAAGTGTGATACCTGTGACCATCGAGGGGATGCCCCCTCCTTGACGGCAGGGACCACACCTTTTCACTCACTGCCATTCTCCTGTGCTGGCACCAGGCTGACACCTAATAGACACTCAAGAGAGGTTTCCTGGATGGGTTCCGAGGAAATGAGACACAAATGAATAAGGAAGGCACAGGGAGAAGGACCTAGGTGCAGACAGTGTGGGCACTTTTTCACAAGGATGTTTAAACCAATAAAAAATGTGAGATAAGATTTGTCCTGATGAATATTGATACCTTTCAGCTAACTTTCCCATTTTTTTCTGAAAACTTGATTGTTAGAAATTTCTTTCATGGTAATTCAAAACATGAATACGAATTTATGCAGAAAAATGCTCACTGTAAAATTATTTATGATAGGAAATGATCTAACATTTGGGAACTAAATATATTACAGGATAGCTACAGAATAGAATATCATGCAGTCATTGACAATCACATTTGTGGAGCCCCAGTAATGATATGGGAAAATGCTTATGATGAGATTAAATTTGCAATGGACATTGTTCATACAGGATGGTGCCAAATTCTGTTAACTAAGAGGGTTAGAGCAAGGGTGAATCCCTGTTGTGTTATGTTAACACTGGTTTCCTCTGGGTAGTGATTGATGTTTATTATTTTTTGGTGTTTCCCAAGATTTCAACAATGAGAATGTCTTGGTTTTATAATAGGGAGAATAAGAACTAACTGCACTAATTTTTAAAAACAACAACAAAAACTAGGTTTACTCCACTGGAAAAAAATCTTTAAAAAGGAAATACTGTTCACATTCTTAGCACATCTTTTATCTTCTTTAATAAAATGTGAGAATGTACCATTTCTTTTCTCAGTCCAAACTGCTCTACCCTCTGCCACATTTGCATTGGTTGGTTATTCTGGTCAAGTAAGTCAGAGTATTAATTTCTTTGTTCTAATTCTTAGAAAAGGGCATCGTGCCTGAGGGTGCCTCAAATACTGCATATTCTCATTGAGTCTGGCCAGAGCATAATTTCCATTAAACACCCAGGCTTATCAATGCCACTGGTTGCAAATAGCAGAATTCTATTATGAACCCAGTGCTGCAGGATTTGGACTTAGCATCTAGGGCAGTACTGGGGTAAGAGTTATCCTCTGGATAAGATGCAAGAGGTCTATGGCCTTATGGGCATGCGGTGGTCCCAATAGGCTTTTCAGGGGGTGGTGACACACATTCAAATGTCTACAGCATCAGGGAGGAAAAGTTACTCCAGGAGACTGTGTATGGATCAAGAGGGAGTGGTGGGGACTGGGGTAACCTGGAGAGTATGATCTCTGTCTGAAGGCTACAGCTGTCACTCACATGCCACCAGTTGCTACAAGCCCAGATCTGCCTATTTTTAAAATGAAGAATAAAGCTACATTTTCACATGAAATATTTTAGTTTTTAAATGTCAATTATTCAATTGTTTCCTTTGTTTTCATGAACACTTGAACACAGGTCAAGGAAGAACAAATTTTAGGAACATGACCTGTGAGCCCCAAGCTAGAAATGCCAAGCTAGTTTATCAGATCCAGAACATTGAATATGATATAATGAGTCTTGAGTAGACACCTTTTGGAGTATCTGCTCAACTCACAACAAGCTTCCTTCTCTGAGAACTGTCATCCACCCAGGTGTGAGCCCTGGCAGCCATAGTTATACTCCCACCACTGGGCACATGTGATTGGACTGGAGATTGTCACCTGACTCATAATAGGTCAATCAGTCCAGTTCTCCCTTTTGGAAAACTGGAATTGGGATTGTGTGCTCTCAAGACAGTCTGTTGGTCTCATGAACTGAAGTGGTGGGGAACTGGGAGCTGAAGCTGCAACGAGTGGCTCATCTCTGGGCATGCTGAAGTGGAGGGAGGGATGGAAGGAGGCAGCAAATAAATGCAATGATAGTGTGCTGGAGCAACTGATATCTGCATGCAAAAGATGGATTTAGACCTTTACCTCACCCAATACACAGAAGTTAACTCAAAATTGACAATACGCCTAAATGTAAGAGTTACTTAAACTCTTAGAAGACATCATAGGAGAAAAGCTTTGTGACCTTGAGTTAGGCCAAGATTCCTCAAATACAACACCAAGGCATAATAGATAAAGGAAAAAATTGCTAAATTGAACTTCATCAAAATTGAAATGTTTGTGCTTCAACAGGCACCACTAAAAAAGGAGAAAGTTACAGAATGGATGAAAATATTATCATATATCTGACATATATCTGAGATATCCAGAACATATAAAGAACTCTTCCAACTCAATAATAAGACAACCCAAGTAAAAAAAATGGACATCAAATATGAGTAGATATTTCACCAAAGAAGATACAGAAATGGTTCATAAGCTCATGAAAAGATGCTCAACATCATTACCTAACAGGTAAGTACAAATCAAAACCACAGTGAGATATCACTTCATATCCACTAGGATGGGTGCAATTTAAAAGACAGACAGTAAGTGTTAAAGAGTATGTGGAGAAATTAGAACCTTCATATACTGCTGTGGGAATGTGAAATGGTACAGCCACTGTGGAGAAGTGTGGCAGTTCCTCAAGCAGCTGAATATAGTTAGCATATGACCCAGCAATTGCATATCTACATATATACTAAAGAGAACTGAAAACATCTGTCCACACAGAAATTTGTATGTAAATATTCATACAACATTATTTATACCAAGTTAAAAAGTGGAAACATTACAAATGTTCACCAGTTAGTAAGTGGGTAATCAAAATATGGTGTACCATGCAATGAAAGATTACTTGTCAATAAAAGAGAACAAAATAGTGATTCATACTGTACATGGGTGAACTCAAAAAACATCATGCTAAGTGAAAGAAGCCAGACACAAAATGCAACGTGTTGTATGATTCTGTTTATAAGAAACATCTAGAATAGGCAAACCCATTGAGACAGAAAGTAGATTAGTAGTTGCCTGGGATAAGAGACAGCAATGGGGAGGGGTCTCTTGTGACTGATGGCAAATGTTCTAAAATTGAATTCTGATGATCATTGTACAACTCTGTAAATTTAACAACAATAATTGAATTGTATGATTCACTTACAGTGAGTGAGTTTCATGGTGTATAAATTATGCCTTAATAAAGTTGTTTTGAAAAAAAATTCAGTGAACCAAGAAAGAAGCTGCCCGGATTCCCATATCTCTGTTTTTAAAATCTATTTATGTAAATCAGTTGTTCCTTAAAATATTTTTTAAGGAAAAAATATTCCTTAAATATTAGTTTTTTTAAGGAAATAAAGCAATATTAGGCAAATATGGATTAAACTAAGGGTGGGTCCTAAAGAACCTCTCCATGTGAGCCACAAATCTGAGTTTCCCAAAAGGTAGAGCAAAGAGGGAAAGAGGATTAAATAAAAGATTCTAGTGTCATTTAAATGAAAGCAAACTAATGGCTTAGCAGAAGGGCAATTTTAGCTGGTCCTAAGTTTTTGATTGTATGTATCTTGTGGTTTCTTGTAAAGGGGACACAACCATGTCTGACTTAATCATCGGGAGTGGAAGGATTGAAATGGCTTAGCTGCATCAACTCTTTTTTCTCCTGTACCTCTGTGATCTCTCATTTTATACTGTGGCTTAAGTGCGTAGGAGGTTGAATTTGTTTGATTGTTTCTCTGCTCTTCCCATCCTCCATCTGTGGTGTGACAGGCTGGGATTTTTAAAATTAGGCACAGGAAAAGGAAGCTGAAGGATAATCACCACTAAATGGCAAACAAAACAAGTATGCAAAGCCCAGCTCTGTTATCTCTTACCATCTGGCCTTATAAAGCAATGAGTAATAAAAAGAGTTATAAAAAGAATAGTAATATTTCAGTCTTTGTGCATAACAGCATTGGGCTGGGAGGTTTTCCTTATTGACTCATTCAGTCCTCGAAGTGCCAGTGACCTCACAGGAAAGGAGTCACTTTTGCCCCCATTTTAAAGATGTGGAAACAGGCTTCTAGAGTTTGTAGGCATTGGTGGCCTGCACTGACATCCAAGATTGACTGAAGATCAAGCTGCATGTAAAGTCCCAAGTGAAAAACAAAAGTAAGTAAATTAATTAATTAATTAATTAATTAAAGGCCCAAGTGACACCTACATCCGAAGTCATTTGAATGAGCTTCACACCCCCATCCCCTTTTCACTGTGGTAGGAAGAGAAGGGAAGGCAAGAAACACTTTTTTTAAAGATTTTATGGTACTGGAAGTACAAATGTCCACACTGACATTAGACAAGAACACAGCGAACACAAGCCAAGCGCAGCACACACACATATTATTTTAGGATACGATGAATAATGTTGTCTTTTTGTTCCAAATCTCTGGAGATTAAGCCTTGAGTAAGGCACTTTCAAAGACCAAAGTTGTCCAGGCTATTTTCTTCTTGAGAAAAAAAATTGTGATATTGAAGTAAATAAAAGAGCTGTCAGAAGAGAAAGAAAAGGCAGATGTGATGTTCTCAAGAGAGCATTCCCAGGTAATTAGGAATTGCTTTAAGGTCTGTCTCTCCCTCTCGGTGAAAAGTGACTTGGTGTCTGAATGCAGCGGCAGCCCAAGCTGCACACCTACGGGCTCCTCTACGCCACCTGCTGGTCAAGGTCTCTTGCTGGTTCTGGAGCCAAACTTGTATCTAGACAGGAGTATGTATTGTATGTACAGGGGTACAGGTGAGTGTGAATCAGTTTGGCTGTCAGTTCCATTTTGATATTCATCCATCCATCCATCCATCCATCCATCCATCCATCCATTTACCCATCCACCTACCCACCCACCCACCCACCATCTATCCATTCTTCCAAACATCCATCCAAGAAATCTTTGTTAAAAGATCAGGTATAGGTGTTTTATAAGTAAAGGATAGACACAATCCTTGCCCTTGTGGAGCTTACAGCCTATACTGGTGAGTCTTCACCTGGGCTTCCCAGAAAGCTTTTAAAACACACTGACACATCTTCAGAGAAGAGGAAGCAATGGTGCCTTTTCCTATTCTTTTTCTGGGTACAAATAAAAACCTGGGCATTATATTTAAAACAAATATGACTCTGAAAGGTGGAGAGGCAAAGGCAGTCCAGCTAGGATATCCATAATGGGAATGGGTCCAAAGAATGAAACAATAATTTGTTCTCTGGGGTTTTGTGTGTTCACGTATATCTGAGACCCTCAGCTAAAGAAGTTGGCCACTCAGAAAGTTGGTGCCTGCGGGTACAGACAAAACTGAAAGCTGTCCTCCCCCCAAAGCCTGCTGCATCTAACCAAAGGACCTGGGAAGAGGCAGCCTAGCAAAGAGAAAATGTTCGGCAGTAACTTCTCTGCTGCAGCCCAACACCACAGAAAACACGGAAGCACTGTTTGCCTCCGAGCCAGCAAAGGCCAAGTAGGCAGTTGCAACAAGGTGACTCAACACCCCTTCCGGGGTAGTGTCCCTGCTGTCCCTCACAGGAGCTGGAACTTTCATCCCCACCAGGTGGAGATAAACAGCCATCCCTCACAGTGTCAGAGGGGGCCACATGGGGAACAGTAAGGAGACATATCTCACAGCCAGGGATTTATCCCCATGAAGAAGCCTAGTGAGGAGCAAAAATAGCCCCCACATCAGTAATGAAGACCTCCTTCCCTTTCGGGTGTCACAGAGCTGAGTGGGGAACCTGGACTTCTACCCCCACCTTGAACTGATGAGGCAGTGTGCCCTCTCTCCACTGCCTTGTGCCACAGCAGTATCACATGAAGCCAGACAAAACAAGACTTAAATATGATCCAGTCTCTTGTAACGTAATACCTAAAATGTCCGCATTTCAATAAAAAAATTAATTGCTATATCAATAATGGAAGGATTTCATATGGAATTTTTAGAAAGCAATCAATAGACACCAATGCCAAGATGACAGACAAATATTTTTAAATAATCATCCTAAAAATGAAAAACTAGAAAGCCTCAGCAGATTAACAGAAAATAATAGACAAACCAAATGGAAATTTTAGAGCTACAAAATCTTATAAGAAATCAAAACTCAATGGTTGGGCACAACAGCAGGATGGAGAGAAGAGAGAAAAGAACCAATGAACTGACAGACAGAACAATAGAAATTACCCAGTCTGAACATCAGAGGGAAAATAGATTGGAAAAAAAAGGAACAGAGTTCCAGGGACCTGTGGGACTATAACAAAACATCTATGATTCATGTAATCACCTTGCAAGGAGGTGAGACAAAGAGTGAGGAAGAAAAGGTACTTGAAGAAATAAGGGCTGAAAACTTTCTAAATTTGGAAGGGACATCGGTCCACAGAATCAAGACACATAATAATTAAACTTCTAAAAACTAAAGACAAAGAAAAAATCTTGAAAGCAGCCAGAGAAAAACAATACCTTCCCATGATGATAATGACAACAGATTTTTCATGAGAATACCTGGAAATGAGAAGGAAGGGACACAAGACTTTTCCTATGCTGAGAGAAATGAACCGTCAACCCAGAATCTTAGACTCAGTGGAAATGCCCTTACAGAATGAAATTTCCCCTTAAGGGAAATCAGTACATTCTCAGACAAATAAATTGTACAGGCTTGGCATGCTGAAAACTACAAAATGCTGACGAAAGAAATAAAAGATGTAAATAAGTGGAGAGTACACAGTGTTTGTGGATTAGGAGACTCAGCGTAGAAAAATGTCAATTCTCCCTACGTGGATGTGCAGATGTAATGCAATTCCTGTCCAAATCTCAACAAGATCTCTTGTGGATATGGACGAGACTATTCTAAAATTTATATGAAAAGGCAAAGAAACTAGAATAAATAAAATTTTTTTGAAAAAGAAGAATAAAATGAGAGAAATCAGTCTACCAAATTTCAAGACCTACATAGCTACAGGAATCAAGGCTTTCATATTGGTGGAGAGGTAGCTACAGACTGGTGGAGTAGAATAGAGAACCAAGAAATAGGCCCTCACAAATATGCCCAAGCAATTTCTGACCAAGACACAACAGCAATTCAATTAAGGAGAGTGCCTTTTCAACAACTGGTACCGGAGCCGCTGGACATCCACAGGAAGAAAGCTGAACCTCAACCAAAACCTCATAACTCATTTAAAGAGTATCACAAAAATGAGTAACGCAGACTTAAATATAAAACCATAAAAGTTTTAGAAAAATACATTAGAGAAATCTTTGGGGTCTAAGCTTAGGCAAAGAGTCTTACACTTGACACCAGACACTTAACCTATAAAAAGAAATATTGATGAATTGGATCTATCCTTCAGTTATTTACCTATCCCCATTATAACTTTCACTAAGATCTACATGTCTTTTATACCATCATATGCTTTATTTATTTTTAAAATGGATCCACTTATTTTTAGCTTAAGTTTACTTCACTGTGACATGAACAACCAGCTGTCTACTTTTTTGTCACATATATAAGGTTTCCATGAAAATAAATAGGATAACAACAAAACAATGTGAGTAAGTTCTATGCAGACATTTTGCAGAAGGCTCTGCTTTGTTAAAAAGAAAGATAAGCAAGTGTAAGGTGGATGTTAAAGACCTACCAGCACCAAACTGAGACTCTCCTGGAGATAAACTGAAGGACTGAAAACCAGTGGGAGTTAGTATTCATTTATACCACATCTATGCACCATGTAGACTAGGGGCCCCCAACCCCCTGAGCCACAGACCTCTACCAGCCCGTGGCCTGTTAGGAGCTGGACCACACAGCAGGAGGTGAGCGGTGGATGAGCAAGCGAAGCTTCATGTGTATTTGCAGCCAGTCTGCATCTCTACCATTACTGCCTGGGCTCTGCTTCCTGTCAGATCAGTGACAGCATTAGATTCTCAGGGGAGCGGGAACCCTACTGTGAACTGTGCATGTGACTAGGCTGCACTGCTCCACATGAGAGTCTAATGCCTGGTGATCTGAGATGGAGCGGAGGTGGTGATGCTAGCGCTGGGGAGAGGCTGCAATTACAGATTGTCATTAGCAGGTGAATCGACTTTGTCCATTCTAGAAGAGGATCCACTGCTTGAGATAGCACATGATGGTGGCCTTAAATGTACGTTTAAGACAACTTCAGATCTGTATACGTTCTGGATTGAGGTTAAGGTGTAATACCCTAGGATTGTCACAAAAGCACTGAAAAGCCTGCTTCCATTTCCAATGCCCTATCTTTGTGAAGCAGGGTTTTCTGCGGTGACAGCCACCAAAATGAGATTATGGAGTAGACCGGACATAAGCAACATGCTGATTTAGACCACTTTAGGTACCACCTAAAATGTGATAAACACTGTTTTAAATTTCATCACACAATCATTTTGCTCCCAAATGCCTTTAAGGAAAAGTTCAAACTTCTTAGGTTGCTGGCATGATGTTCCATTCATGTTTGATTCCTTTACTCCAGTAAAAATGAAGTTACTGCCCCCAAATACCTCAGGTTCTTTCAGCCTTTGCAGGTCTGCACATGTTATTCCCTCTTCCAGAGTAGGTGCCTTGAGGGTTGGAACCTCATTTTTGTTTAATATTGTCTCCTTCTGGGCCAACTTCAGAGCCTGCCTAGAATAAAGTAGGTGAGGAGAATTAAAAAAGAAAGGGGGTATGGAAAGATTGATAAAGAAGATGGGAATAAAAGAGAGAGAAAGATAGGAAGGAAGGATGGAAAGAAGGAAGGAAGGACGGAAGAAAAGGAAAGAAGGGAGATATTGATAAACTTCTATTCATCCTACAAAAACCCGTCTCAAAAGTTCCTTCCTCTTTGAAGCTTTCCTGCATCCTTTAGCCACATCTAAGCATTACTTCCTCTGTGTTCCCATAGTATTGTCTCCATATCTCTATTAAATCATTTACAATCTATATTCTACTGACTGAATGAGTAAATTTGAGCATCCTTCCCTTAGACTTTGATCCTTACGTAGGATCCTTACATAGGCAGGGGCCATATGATATTCACCTGTAATTCTGACAGTGGTTCTCAATCTTGGCTGTCCTTTGGAATCACACAGGGAGCTTTAAAATATACTAATTCCAACTTATTCTGTAACCTCATCTCCTGATAAACCACATTTCCTAAAGAGACAGGATTCTGATTTATGGCAATTGGTCTGGAGTGTGGACTGATGTTAAAAATGCTCTGGAGGTAGCCAAGACCATGAACCACAGCCGAGTGCGAGGAGGAGCTCACTAAACGAAGAATGAGCAAATGGACAGATCTTGCCTTTAACACATCACAGTCCTGAACAGCAAGACCATTTTCAGGGATTCATGTTATGTTAATTCATTAATACATTCAGGAACTATTAATTAAGCAATAATGCGTACCAGGTATCAGGCTGGGCCAAGCTGGTGGAGATGAAAACATGAGTAAGACTCCCACTTTGCCCCCTGGTTCCATGTGTATGAGGGAGAGCTGGGGCTATGTCTCTTTTCATTCAAGAACTTTCTGTCTGGCTGGTTAATTGGCCAGGCCCAACAGCAACCATCTCCTTAGCAACTGACCGCCAACCTGACTCTGGGCTGCTTCATTTGGCAAATGTAAGGACAGACTCTATTCACTCTCAAAGAAAGAGTGTTCCTGGAGGTTATGCATGAGTCTATGAGCCCAAAAGGAAAGTGGTGTTGTCAGGATCTCTTCAAGATCTCTGCTGCAGAACTGTATGGTGAGTCTGGCAGGTGCCAGGCCAAAGTCCTGGCTGCTTTAATGAGCTTCCTTGTGGGTGTGACTTACACAAAGAAAACCGAAGGCCTTCAGTTATGATTATGATCTTTATCACCCCATGGGTAAAGGGAGTTTTCTTCCCAGCTGCTGCCATCCCACACTCAGGCCTGATTTGAGACTTTGCATCACAGTTACTGAAGAGCAGACATAATGACCATCTGTGTTATCACTACTCTGGTTTAGCCTTTGATGGCAACTCCTCTCAACTGTCATAACAGCTTCTTAGTTGGTCATCCTGATCCTGGTCTTGGTCCCTTCAAGCCATCCTATACACAGACGCTAGACAATCCTTCTAAAATCACAAATCCCATCACCTGTCCCCTATTCAGAATTCTTTAATATCTTGCCACTGCTATCAGGTAATAGGATACACAAGACAAGCCCTAAGGATACAATGTACAACACAAGTGTAGCCTGTGTCTAGTCTACCCATGGAAGTACGGTCGATGGGAATGCAAGTCCAACACCCAGGAAGAAAAATGATGGAGAATAGCATTTAATGAAGACTCTTAAAAAGGCAAGAAATATCCTAAAGAACCTCTGTCCCATCTATCACTCCATAGTGCCATTTCCTGTGTCAGCTGCTCCCCCTCAAATCTCCCTTCCCCCTCTCCAAAACTTTAGTTTGCACCAGCTCCTGCTTTATTCCCTCTTTCTTTCACTCACTTTTCAATCTTCATGATCTATTGGAGAGCACCATGCACTTCTAATATAAACCCATTTAGCTTTCTCAATGACTTCTGTTCTTTATTTGTTACTCCAGTCAGCACAATAAAAGCCCAAGAAGCAGCATTCAAAAGCTGGTCCTACTCTGGAAACTAACCCTATCACACAGGAGACTTTTCCATCTTATCCCAACTTACCCTGTAACCTCATCTTCTGATAAACCACTTTTCCTAAATAGACCTGCCCTTTCACACCCCATACTTTTGCAGATGGTTTTCTCTCTGCCAGGATGCCTGGTCCATTCCTTTCAGTCCGGCAGACTTTTAATCAATTATTTACACTCCAGCTCTGATGTCATTTCCTTTAAGGTTTTTCTCAATTCCACCACACAAGATTAATTTGCTTCCTTCCCCAGCACTTCTCTGAACTTTGCCCAGGCCGCAGTTATAACTCTTTTCAAGCTGTGTTATAATTCCTTAATTACTGACCAGACTATTTCATTAGTCTGTAAGTGCCAAATTTAAGTCTGAATCATCACTGTGTCCTCAGCTCCAAGAACCAGGGAAAGGCTCAATAAAAAGTTACTGGATGCTCCAGAAACATGCTCCAGCTATAAGTGTGGCAGAAAAGCATTTACCTGTGCTTTGCCTCTCTGTTCATCAGGTGACGTTGCCCGGGAGCATGTGTCCTATCAGAGCTCAAGAGATCTGCCTGACACTAACCTGGCTATGCCCTTATTTGACCAGCCTTATCTCTCCCTGACTTTCGCCAGGGTTGGCTCTCACCTAGCCAAAATTAAAAGGAACTAAAAGCAGTTCAGCAATTAGGTGCAAAGATGAAATAAAGGTATTCAGACTTGAAAGCAGAAGCAAAACTATATTTGTAGATATCATGATCTTGTATATAGAAAATCCTAAGGGGAATGACAGGGAAAATTATTACAGCTAATAAAGGAGTTCAGGGGCCCCAGATCTTCAGTTTGGCACCCAAGGGGCCACTTTGTCACCTGGACCCAGCTTTCCCATGGCATTTCCCAGCATGCCTTCCTTTCCATTGCTCTTCGTGACTGAAGATCAAACATCCTGTTCAGCACTATTTGCTCCCCACCTTCTGCACTGTGCTGAGCAGTGACTTATCTCTAAAGTCTAGAAATATGAGCTACATTTAGTGAGGCTAACAGTTGGACAGTTGTCATCTCATTCAATCCTCACAGCAACCTGCCAAGGCAGAAACTACTATCACCCACATTTTTCAGATGAGACTGTCCCCATCCATTGCCCAGCTGGGCTTGAAACAAGGGCTCCCTGACTCCAGCTCCCGAATTCCTAACCTAAAAGTTGGGAAGATAAGAGAGACCCAGTTCCAACATCACTTATCCTGGCTAGATGTGTCTGTTCTCTTCCCAATCCCAACTCCAAGGCTACACAGTTAACAGTATCTCATTATGGTATTTAGAATTGTCTTTGCATTGTAGTTATTTGTGCAGAACTTTTCTCTCCCCTGTTAGGCTGGAATTTCCTTGGGAACACAGCCATGTCTTAATCACCTTTGTAGCCTCATATGCTATCACTGCTTGGCACACAGTAGGCACTTTGCGTGAGCACACTTTAGTCAGACTCCTGAATCTTCTCCTAGGCCCATCTGTGTGTTCCCTTATAAAATGCAGCTTTTAGCAAAAACCTTGCTAAGTCTGTCTAATCAGAATCCCTCACCTTGATATATGATCACTCTTGATATTTAACCAAGTTTCTCATCCTCCACTGTGCCCCAGGTGATATCTGATCACCCTGGCTAGTCTTCAGCAAGAATCGTATTAGGTCTATTAAGTCAGAGTCCCCCTTACCCATGATGATTCCTCCTAGCACTTTTCCATCTGTGGATCTCCACCCTCTTCTTTGGCTATAAATTCCACTGGCCCATGCTGTATTCACAGTTGAGCCCCATCTTTCTCCCCCACTGTACAATTCCATTGCAGTGGTCCCAATACCTATCACAATGGTCCTGAAT
Source organism: Tonatia bakeri (assembly GCA_004024845.1). NCBI lineage: Eukaryota > Metazoa > Chordata > Mammalia > Chiroptera > Phyllostomidae > Tonatia > Tonatia bakeri. Next base: position 425,624 of record PVIA01000320.1, on the reverse strand, counting down.
AACGTCTGTCTTATCATATTTAACAAAAGTCATTAAATATTTTCTTTCTTTCTTTCTTTCCTTCCTTCCTTCCTTCCTTCCTTCCTTCCTTCCTTCCTTCCTTCCTCCCTCCCTCCCTCCCTTCCTTTCTTTATTCTCCACCGAAGGATATATCATTGATACCAGAGAGAGAGGAAGGGGGAAGAAGGGAGGGAGGGGAACTGGGAGGGAGGGATGGGGAGAGAGAGAGAGAGAGAGGGAGGGAGAAAAGAAACACTGATGTGAGAGAACCATCAATCAGTTGCCTCCCAAATGTGCCCCGACTGGGTACTGAACCTGCAACCTAGGCCTGTGCCTCAACCAGGAATCGAATCCATGACCTTTTGGTTTGCAGGACAACACTCCAACTAACTGATCCATACCAACCAGCATGAATATTTTTTTCTTTAATAGTACACATATCACAGGGCTTCAGCAAGGATGAAATGAAATGATGGGGGGATAGAATACTAAAGAGAATATGTGTCTGTTCCCCTTTGCATGCACCAGAGAGATGGTATCACTCAAGGGGCAGGGGGTGTAAGGATCATTTGTTTGGGACAGACCGTTTGTTGGTCAGGGGAAGGCTGTCCAGTTCCCCACTGACATCACCCCATGTGTCCTCCCAAAGCTGCAGAGGGTCCATCCTAGAGAGAAGAGCCATGGCAGAGGCTTAGAGCACTCATCTTTGTTCAGTGTGAGTCTGGCCCATAGTAGGTGCTCAGCTTATATCTGTTAAATGAATTTACTGTGTGACTTTGAACCCTTCTCTCAACTTCTCTTGGCCTCTTTTGTCAAACAAAATGGCAGTAGTTCAGAGGCTTTCAAGTGCCCCCCACACCTTTCTTGGTAGAGCAACTACTGGTTCATGTACAAATGCATATCGAACAGGTAAAAGTAGATTGCTCTGGCTGGAGCAGAGGGGCGAGGGGCTGAGAGCAACACTTGTCTGGGTCTTCCCCTCCCTCTTTGCCTCGGACTCCCCAAAAGATCCTCAGAGCAGAGTTTGATAACAATTAAGTTGATGAACCCTAAAAGTTCTCATAACTTGAAAATTCATATTGTTCTTTAAGGAACATCTGCGTTTTAAGAGAATAGCTTGGAAAAGGGAAAATTCCTTCTGACACATTTGGACAACTGTCATCAAGTGTCTAATGTGTCTGAATATGGAATGTGAGGGGCCTCCACTGGAAGAGGGTAGGATTGTCTCAGGATGGAGGGTGGATGCTTCCCAGGGCCTTGAAAGCACACTGGACATAGGGGACTGCTTGCTGTGCCTTGACACACACATCCGCAGTGAGTGACTGGGGCCGCTGAACCTTCCTGTCAGCCTGCCATCTTTTTCCTAAGTGGGTATCTGCTTCAGTCCTGCTTCTCTCCACCAACTTTTTTTCCTGCTCTTGTTTTCCAGAACTTACTGAAACCTGCACTCATTATAAACATTTAAATAATGGAACTCAGAGGAAGCTGAACAAATGGATGAGTGATATAGGCCAATCACCTTAGATCTCACTATTTTAATTAAAATCCCACACAACACCTGGGATTTATAATCACATAGCAACTACTTAGCTTCTTATGAAAACAAGCTCGGAGGCTAGGAAATGGAAAATAATCATATTGTAATAATGGTCTAAAAGTTACCGAGAGAACTTTCCCAATCCATGGAAATTACAGCTGTGAATATACAGCATGTTGGGGTTCCCCTACCTGGCCCAGCCCTGGCTGCTCCTAACCCTCACCCTGTCCCCTGATGTATTTCTATTTCCCCAGTCCCTGAGCCCAGGATGCAGGTGTTATAGAGAAGTAATAGCTGACTGCTAGTGCGTGTTAGTACCCTGTGTAATCAGAGCAGCTTCACGGTGATTGGAATAAAGGATGACCACACAATTCTAAGGAGAAAGTGATACACCCATGTTCATAGTGGCAACGGTCACAACAGCCAAAAGGTGGGAGCAGCCCAGGTGCCCATCAGTGGACGAACCCATAAACTAAGTGTGGTGTCCATACAATGGAGTATTACTCAGCAACAAAAAGGAAGAAACCCCTGTCACAGCCTTCAGCACTGATGAACCTTGAGGACGTTGTGCTAAGGGAAATAAGTCGATCACAAAAGGACAAATACTACATAATTCCACTTACATAAGGCCCCTAGAACAGCTGGTTCCCAGAGGCTGGGGGAGGGGAATGGGGAGTTTGTGTTTACCGGGCGCAGAGACTTGGTTTCGGAAGACGGAAGGTTCTGTGGATGGACGGTGGTGGCAGGTGCACAACACTGTGAATGTTCTCAATGCCACCAAACTGTGCATTTAAAAGTGGCGAAAACAGTAAATTTTTGTTATGTGTATTTTACCACAGTTATAAACAAACAAGTCAGAACTGAGCAGCTCCTCACAGCATTCTGTGGGGGTCTCACATGAAAGGATCTGTCAGTTGAAAGAGATCCTTAGAGGGGTCCTTCCTGGGAATTCAGGGCAGAGTAAACGAAAGTGTCTTCTAGCAGGTGCCAGTGCACTGACTGATTGTTGTACATGAAGTTAGGTTTTCTTATGTACCCATATTCCCACGTTCAGGTACTTCAGCGAGCAGGGGCTTCAGGCACTCTGTCTGACTTGGTTTCTCCTGATCTGCTCTGTTGAAAAATCAGGAACTGGCTGGCTGTCTCTTCATGCTTCCAGAGAAGCAGGATTCTGAATGAAACCCCACTTCTCATAAAAAGTGAAACTTTGATAGGCAGGTAATCCTTCCTTCCCTGACATTGCTGTAACTGCCCTCCACTTAATCTGTTAAGTTCGCAGAGCCTGCCAAAGGCAGTGGAGGGCAAACAAGAGACACAGCCCAAGCCTAAATGGGTAAAAACAATATTATTTTCCCTGCATGGGACAATGGAACACAATTACTGTCTCCATTGTCTGGGGCACATTTTTACATGCTGGCACACACGGGAAGCTGGGCAATTCCATGCCTTGCCTGCTGCTTTCTGGGGTGACTGGAGGATCTGCATGTTGTTGGAGCAGGAGCACTATGAGTCCTGGGAGGTAGCCTCCTCACCTCAGTTATCATTCTTACAAGGTTTGAGGATTACTGGGAGGGATCAGGCCACAGAGAAGAGATTTACCAAGACCACACAGCAAGTCAGGGTCAGAGGTGATGATGGCACTCAGGGCTTCTTATATTTGGGCCCACATCTTTCCAGGATCAGCAACTAACATTTTAAAGCGCTTACTTGGGACCAGGTGCAGTGCTAGGGAAGTAGGTGCATTGTCTTATGAAAATGCCACCTCAGTGCTATGAGCTAAGTACTGTTGTAATTTCTTTTCCATGTGAGAAAACTGGGGCTTAGAGAGGTTACATAACTTGCCAAAGGTTGCCACACTACCAGTACGCAAAGCTGGATTTTTATCCAGAGAAGTCTGTCTGACTCCTCTCTCTGTACCCAACACCTCCCTGTTTTTTTTAAAGTGGAATTTTTTGTTGTTGTTCAGTAAAGCCTAAACACAGAAAACCATGCAAATCATCTAGTATATGGATTAATGGATTATTATAACACAAACACCACCCAGGCCAAGAAAGATAACTTTGCTCTCCCCCCTCACCCCCACCCCAGAAGCCCCATGCATGGGTCCCATCCCCCTCATGTGCCCCACAAGTGATCACTAGCCTGACCTTTAGGAACCACCTTCTGTGTCTTTTAAAATTGCTTTATTACCCAGGTGTGCACCCCTAGACACCGTGTTCTGGCATGTTAGAAAAATTTGACATGCCTTTGAAGCCTCTTGTAATGTATACTCTCCTCCATCCTCCCCTTTCATATCCCTACAGGGTTCACTGGAAGAGCCTGCGAGTTCTGTCCTCCACAGCCAGAAGTTGCTGACTCTGCATTCAGGGCTCAGTTCACTACACGACTGTCTTCTGCCCATCCTGCAAATTACAGCTGGTTCCAGAGACTGCTCAGATTCAGATTTCATTCCTTAGTAAGACTACAGGTGGGGTTTGGCTTCTTTAAGAGGTACACATTGTCTGGTTGTTGAATTTTTCAATAATCTTAACAGCTATTGATTTGATACTTAATGCCTATATTTCCTCCTGTGTTCCCTTTAAAATTTTTTTTAAAAATTGTGGTAAAACACACGTAACATAGAAGTTACCACCTTAACCCTTTTTAAGTGTATGGTTCAGTAGTGTTAAGTATGTTTATATTGTTGCACAACCAATTTCTAGAACTCTTCATTTTGCAAAACTGAAATTATATATCCATTAAACAACTCCTATCCAACCCCCCCCCCTCAGTCCCTGGCAACCCCTATTCTACTTTCTGTTTCTATGGATTTGACTACTCTAGGTCCCTAATATAAGTGGAATCATGCAATATTTGTCCCTTTGTGACTGGCTTATTTCACTTTATATAATGTCTTCAGGATTCATCCATGTTGAAGCTTGTGTCAGAATGAATGACATGCCACTGCATTTACAGACCACATTTTGTTCATCTCTGCATCTGTTGATGGACCCGGGTTGTTTCCACCCTTTGACTATTGCGAATAATGCTACTGTGAAGGAGTATACCAGCATGTCTTCAAGACCCCCTGCTTTCAATTCTTTTATATATATATGTGCCACTTCTGGAGACAGATAGATACATGTCTATCTCCAGAAGTGGCACTGCTGGATCATATGGTGACTCTATGTTTAGTTTTCTGAGGACCTGCCATCCTGTGTCCCACGGTGACTACACCACTTTAAGTTCCCACCCTCCATTCCCTTTTGATGTCCATCTCCATTCCTCACCACCCTGGGGTGTTCCAGGCCCTCTGCTGCTCACACTGGGCACTGAAAGGCAATGTTCTTTATGATAGACCCGAACTGGGAATTGCATCGAAGTCCAGCAACAAGGGATCAATGACATGGTAGATCCACGTTATTGACTCCCATGTATCTATTCATAGTATTGTTATAAGAGAGTATTTGATATGAAAAGATACCTCTAATATTTCCTTAAGTCAAGAGACAAGTGCTACAAAGTAGAGTATGGAGTGTCAATCCTTTCTTTCCCCCCACCAAATACAACTATATATTTGTAGGAGAAGCTGTCTTAACTAACCTCCACTTAACTGATTCATTGGATTAGCTGAAATCACCCCCTACCTTGTAAAACACAGCGACCCAACACCTCCAGCCTTTACACCTTCTTTCCCAACCGTAGAGTTGTACACTGACTAAGAGACAGTTTCCAAACTTGAGTGTTCCAGCTGTGTTTATTATGTATCAATGAATGAATTACATATGTCACAACTCCATGAAATATGAGTGCAAAAAGAATATTCCTGGAAGAACAGAGTTGAATGCTTGGGGCAGAGGCATTGGACAAGTGTCAAATGAGAAGTGGACGAGATGCTTGTAAAGGTCTGGAGACACCACCACTTTCAGGGGTTCTGCTTCGGTGAGTTATTGCCCCAGGGCATCAGTTCCTGCCACCTTGATTGTCCTGAATGTTCACAGCTCTCCACGGTGAGTTATCAGCAACATCACTAACTGCACAGAGTCAAGAAACTATTTTATTCTGTTGCAAACCCTCAGGTGTATTACAGGTATATTCAGACTCATTCCTATAGTGGCAAGTGGCACTTGACCCACTATTCTTCCCTCCTAAAACCATGGCACATATCACTAGTCAATTACAGGATTCCTTCCTGCCAAGTCCATACTGTAGTCTCAGAAACCTTCTCTGGGCAGCCACAATAAATCAATTGAAGTTGACATTTGAGAGGAAATTAGGCTGCCTCCCTCACCTCCCTTAAGTGACAGAACTTTTTTTTCTAATACTCACCTGAGGATATATTCATTGATTTTAGAAAGAGCAGATGGGGGATGAGAAAGAGAGCGAGAAAGAGAAATGAGAGAGAAACATCAATCACTTGCCTCCTACAGCACCCCAACTGGAGATCAAACTCACAACCTAGGTATGTGCCCTGACCAGGGACAAACCCATAACCTTCTGGTATATGAAATGGTGCTCCAACCAACTGAGCCACCTGGCCAGGGCAGAGCTTTTTTTTTTTAATCAGGTAGAAAATTAAACATATATAAAGTGACTAAAGTCCTGGCCAATAGGGCCTTGGCCTGAATATTCTGTTTTATATATAAGTGCTCAGAGTTCACAGAGTGAATGAATTAACAAATGAACAAATGCATGTCCTTCTGCTTTCCAAAGTTAGCCATTCAGTGCTTTTTCCTCACACCATCCTTCTTGGTTTCCTCTTGCACCTGTGACGTGAATTTCTTCCCAGTCTTCAACCCAGTAGGGTGCCATAGCTCCCAGAAATCCCACCACTACCAATGGGTTTCTTTTGGACTTGATACCCCATTCAGGGTTATTTGCAGCTGCTGCCAGACTGGAATAACAAACACCTAATAAATTTTTCCTACCTCAAGAAGGGTTATGACAAGGCAACAAAATGATGCTCAGGGACTGCTTTACTAACCGTGATGCACTTGGTCCCAAGAAGAAAGGAGGAGTGGTATAAATCAGATGTCCTTTCTGTCCTATTGTTGTACAACTTTCTGGAAAGCACCAACTGGCTTCTCTTCTTCCAGGAAGGGGGAAAAAAAGCTTCCATCTCCTTATTCTGCTTTCCCTTCCCCCTATTTTTGAAGTCCCTGGAATTTGAGAAGCACATCTAACCAGCTCCTGATCTTTTTCCCTTCTGCATCTTTGTTCACCCTGTTCCTTCTTCCTGTACCACCATTCTACAAACTCAGGACTGACCTGCTGAGATCTGGCCCAAGCCAGAGTTCCATCTCAAATGCCACCCCTGCTGAGAAGTCCTTCCTGATTTCAACCACCTGGGTGGCACCTCTGACATCTCTCAACATGAATGCCCTTTGTAAACCTCCTTCATTCCCTTTACCATATTCTGTCTTATTTTTTTGATCTAAGTAATAATAAACTAAGGCCTGTCCTCATTTATGGAGAATTCTGAGTGTTGGTCACCATGCAAAATATTTACATGCATTGTCTCATTTAACATGCAAAACTATGTCCATTTTATAGACTTGGAAACTGAGGCTTAGAGATGCTAAGGAGCTCAAGGTCACACAGAGATAGGTATTCATTCAATCTGTCAGTCATTGTTCATTAAGGGCCAGAAATGTTCTAGATGTTGGGAAATTAGCAGTGACCAAGTTAGACAAGGTTCCCATTCACAAGGAGCTATCATTCTAATGGAGATAAAGGAATCATAAAAAGATACAAATGAATAAATACTGTATCAGGTGGTGATGAATGCTCTGAGGGAAAAAAATGCGCTAGTGATAGCTGGGATGTGTGTGCTATTTTATAAAGGTGAAATGGTGATATTTGAGCAGAGACCTAGAGGAAGTGAGGGAATAAGTTGAAATCTGGGTGAAAAAGCATCACAGGAGGATGGAACAGCCTGTGCAAAGGCCCTGGGGTGTACATATCCTTGACATGTTTGACGAACAGCAAGGAGGTTAGTATGGCTGCAGCTGAGTAAGAGGGAGATGAAGTTAGAGAGGTGACAGGGATTGGACAACATAGGGCCTTGCAGATCTGTAGGGACTTTGACTTTAACTTTGAGTGATATGGGAACCCACTGGAGGATAGCTTTCCAGAACCCATGCTCTTAATTCCTATGCTGTACTGCTCACTGATACATGAGTGAATGTCCAAAAAAATGTGTGTGTGTGTGGGGGGGCATTTTCTCATTAAAACCAGCAAGATAGCACCCAGACAGTCAGAAAACAGCCCAAGAGAGGGCAAGATCTAAGCCAACAAAGAGGCCAATTATTAAGGGGTGAGGAGCATGACCCTCCCCTTGGTTATTAAGAGTGCCTGGGTCCCCACAGCACAGGACCAAGGACAACCTCAGTGGATCCTCTTACTGAACTTGACAAAGAAGAAATTCCCCAGTTCTGTTCCTGGGGAGGTCTCAGTCCCTCCCTGAAATGTGTCCTTTACTCACAAGAGGCAGTAAGCAAACAGCAGCTACTGCAATGATTCACCAGAGAGAAATGGAAATTGTGTCCAGGCTGGGAAAGAATCCACTTGAAAGTGGCACATCTGCCTCTAGAATATAGATATAAAAGCTTCTCCTTTTTCCTTTTCATTTGAAGTATGGCAGAGCTTTCTCACACACACTGCCTTACAGCCCAACCAACACCATCTTCTGAAATTCCTGCCTTTATTCCTGGCACAGTTCTCTCCGAGGCTAAAGCACAAACCTGGGGGTGTGTCCAGCACCCACCAACCTAGTTTGGAAGTGCCGTCTCTCAGCAGGATGTGAGTGAGTGCCCCGCAATCCCCAGCCAATCATGACTGCAAATATTCTTCTGGTTGGTGCTCCACCAAGCATCCACTCCCCAGTTTTGGGTATATACGATTTACAGAGAAGCTTGCTAAAATGCAGATTTCAAGAATGGAAGCTGCGGTTTCAATAGAATCCCAGATGATTCTGATGGCAGAGGTCTGAGAAACACTGCCCCAAACCATAAGGACAGCCCTAAGAGTCCAATCTTTCTGCATCAAGGCTTACAGGAGGAAGTGGCCCAAATCCTTTTCCAGACCATGAGGAGCATGTCCTGGCTCCTGGAAGGGCCGGAACCTCTCCTGGGCAAATCAGAGCAGAGGAGAATCTTGAAATCCCAACAGCCAACTGAGTCCTCCACATTTGCCTTCCTGATTGGGGCTACCAGCACTGCCCAGGGTTTGCTCTCTGGGTCATACCCAGGAGGGCCCACACCCCGGGGTTTGCAGCTGCCCGGGGATGGTCGCTGTCCCTGGTTCAGCCATAACTGAAGAGGGTGCCAGACCTTGTTGTCTAAGGCTCTGGTAGTGAAAGGCAACAAACAGGCCTAATTGTAATTATGAAACTGTTTCATTTCTCAATTCATCCAAGTTACATATTGATACTAGGTACTCTCACAGCAGTTGGAAACAAAAGAGCTCAGCATCTGTGATTACAATTCACTGGAATCGGGAGCTGGACCTCCTCCCTTATGATTTACAACATTGGCTTTTAGGGCCCTGTTAGCTGAATTTTGGGCACCAAAATTCTTAATGACAGTCTTCCTGTGGTTCACTCCACTTTGTTCGGATCTCTGCTCAGAAGCCACCTTCCTTGTCCATTCAGTCTAAATAATTCTCCCTGAGTCCCTTCTCTTGTTATTTCTAGCCCCTAGCCTGCATATTTTTTCCCTCTAAGTCTGCTTTACTGTATTTTTCTTCATAGCACCCAGCACTACTTGAATTATGGAACAGATTTTTTTTTGCCTGCTACTCTATCTTTTATCTTAACTGCCCCCATAAATAGGTTCTTTGTGAGCTGGCATCTTGTCTTGTTCACCGTTGGATTTGGGGCACAGAATAGGCACTCAGTCAAAATTTGCTGCGTGAATGAATGATGCTACACGTTAGGGTCTCTGGAGCCATCTCTAACTCTATGGAACTCTACTCATCGGTCCCATGAGTCTTTGGAAACCAAATGAGTGTACTAAAAAATAATGACAGCTCCTCTGATCTAGTAATTACCATGGACCAGTGTATTCATTTAGTGATTACCACGTACCATTGCATAAACTATTTCATCTTATGCTCAAGGCAATTATACAAGGTAGGGATCATTAACCCCATTTAAGAGATGGGAGAAACAATGCCAGTGCCACACAGTCAGTAAAGGGCAGAGGTGGCATTCAAGCCCAAGTCATCTAATGCTGAAGTCTTCACTCTAACCCTTAGCAGCTGGACCTGGTGCTATCTACTTAGTGCTGACACTGGAATAGGATCCAGATGTAAGCAAGACCAGGCCAGACCCTCTGTAAGTTCATAGTCTCCCTGGTTACGTAGCAGAGTGACAGTGAGCAGAGAATTGTAGTTTTCTTCCAAACCTGAGCTCCATCCCTTATTAGCTGGCCCTCAGGTTCCACCTTTGTAAAGTGGATCTAATAATTCTTGCCTTGGAGGTATGTTTTAATGATTCAGTGACACAGTTCATAAGGAGGGTTTACCTAACACAGAGCCTGGTACATAGAAAATGTTCAGTTAACAATCATGCATATTGGTTACCATTGGAGAGATGAGACCCACATCCAAAGTGATGATCCAGTCCCCTGGTCCCCAGACTTGTCCTCATGGTAGGCGTTAGGGACTGAATGTTTGTGTTCCCCCATTTATTGAAGCCCTAACCCACAATATGATGGCACTTAGAGACAGGGTTTTGGGAGGTAATTAGGTTTAGATGAGGTCATGAGGTTGGAGTCCCTATGATGGGACTGGTGCACTTTTAAGAAGAGGAAGAGACATCAGATCTTCCTCCCTCCACCACACAAAGATCCAGTGAGAAGGCAGCTGTCTACAAGTCAGGAAGAGAGCCCTCATGAAGAAGCTGACCATACCAACACCCAGGTCTTGGACTTTTCAGCCTCCAGAACCACGAGAAATAATGTCTGTTGTTTAAGGCACCCAGTTCATGGTGTTTGGTAGCATCCTGAGCTAAGACAGTAAAGATTCTATAAATCATGGGGCTATTAGCAAACACTGTGAACTACTGATACATTTACTTCCATCATACAAACCAGAAACAATTTTATTATCAGATCAGATGTGCCAAGAAAAGAGTTAAGAATCTCTAAGCAATTAAAAGTTATCATTACAGACCAATTCTTTGCAAACCTCTCTGTTAATAAGTATTTCCTAATTGAGTCTTTTTTTTTTTAATTTTAGCATCTACAAGATCAATACAAAACAGATGAGGATAAGAGAAACTGGCATCTTGTAACTGGGGTGATATAAATCAGGGCTGTATTCCAGTAGTACAGTTTAGTGATTTTTGTTCAAAATGTTTAAACTGTATATATCCTTTGACTTAGCAAGTCTACTTCTGAGAATTCTTCATTCCACAGAGTACAAAAAGATGTTCACCATAGTGTTCTTTACATTATTGAGAAAACTAGAAACAATATAAACACCAGTGATTATAAAACTGGTAAAATACTGGCACATAAGAACACTGAAGAACATGCAGCTATAATGTGGTGTGGCTTTCCCTGTTGACGTGGGAGGGTGTGCATGAGAGTCAGATGAAGAAGGGGACTACACACCGTGTAGCAGAGTATGTATAAGTGCTTGCAGAAAAGTTCCCTGAAGTGTTCACAGTTGGGTTTTAACTTAGTAAAGGGATTTCAAGTGTTTTTTCAAACTTTTGATTTAATAAAAGCATTGCCTTAAGATAAAGTTAACAACAATAAGTGAGTCATTGCAAATTGGTGCAGCCACTCTGGAAGTTCCTCAAAGAATTAAAAATGGAACTACCTTATGAACCAGCAGTTCCACTTCTGGAAAGATATATAAAAAAATACAAACCACTAATTTGAAAAGATATATTTATCCCCTATATGCATTCCATTATTATTTCAAATAGCCAAGATATGGAAGCAACCTAAGTGCCCATCAGCAGATAACTGGATACAGAAGACGTGATGCACATAGACAGTGAAACACTCAGCCATTAGAAGAATGAAATCTCACCATTTGTGACAACATGGATGGCCCTAGAAGGTATCATGCTAAGTGAAATAAGTCAAAGACAAAGACAAATACCATATGGTTTCACTTATATGTGGAATCTAAAGAACAAATGAAACAGAAACAGACTCATAGATACAGAGAACGAACCGAAGGTTGCCAGATGGAAAGTGGGCAAGGGGGCAGGGGGACAGGTGAAAATGGTGAAGGGACTAATAAGTTACAAAATGTGGGTTGCAGCCTGGTCCCTGGTTGAGGTGTGTGTGAGAGGCAACCAATGGATGTTTCTCCCGCACGTGGATGTTTCTCTCCCTCTCCTTCTCCCTACCTCCCCCTCTCTCCAAAATAAATAAGTAAGTAAATGAATAAATAAAATCTTTTAAGGAAAAGAAGTTACAAAACACTCACAAGGATGTTTAGGGAATATAGTCAATAATATTGTAATACTGAGTTCCAGCCAACATGGAGGTGTAGGTACATATGCTTCACTTCCTCGCACAACCAAAAGAAGGATAACAACCAATTTAAAAACAAAAAAGACAACCAGAATTGCCAGAAAATCAAACTGTATGGAAGTCCAACAACTAAAATCAAAAAAGAAACGTTCATCCAGACTGGTAGGAGGCACAGAGACAGGCAGCTGGGGCAGAAAGGATGCCCAATGAGGTGGTAGCTGGTGGACCTGGTGGTCCCACATTCACATGCAGATAAGCCGGGAGGAACAACTTGGGAGTGAGACAAACCACACAACCCAGGGTTCTAGCATAGGGAAATAAAGTCTCAAAAGCACTGGCTGTAAAAACCTGTGGTCGGGGTGTGGCAGCAGGAGAAACTCCCAGTCTCACAGGAGAGTCCATTGGACAGGCCCACCAGATTCTAGAACATACACAAACCCACCCACCTGGGAATCAGCACCTGAAAGAGCACAGTCCGATTGTGGGATGTGGGGGAAGAGACTGAAAGAGGGGCAAGAACTGAGCGAGCAGCATTGTTCCCTCTCTGACCCCTCCCCCACCTACAGCACCACAATGCAGCGATGCAGGTTGTCCCACCATGGCAAATACCTAAAGCTCTGCGCCTTCAACATAACAGGTTTCCAAGACAAAGAAATATGGTCCAAACAAAAGAACAGATCAAAACTCCAGAAACAGAACTGAGACAAAGAGATAGCTAAACTATCAGATGCACAGTTCAAAACACTGGTAATCAGGATGCTCACAAAAATGATTGCATATGGCCACAAAATAAAGGAAGGAATGAAGGCTATACAAAGTAAAATAAAGGAAAATATACAGGGTACCAACCATGAAGGGAAGGAAATCAGGACTCAAATCAATGATTTGGAAGAAAAGGAAGAAATAAACATCCAACCAGAACTGAATGAAGAAACAAGAACTCAAAAAAATGAGGAGAGGCTTAGGAACCTCCAGGACAACTTTAAATGCTCCAACATCTGAATCAAAGGGGTGCCAGAAGGAGAAGAGGAAGAGCAAGAAATTTAAAACTTATTTGAACAAATAATGAAGGAGAACTTCCCCAATCTAGCAAAGGAAATAGACTTCCAGGAAGTCCAGGAAGCTCAGAGAGTCCCAAAGAAGCTCAACCCAAGGAAGCACACACCAAGGCACATCATACTCACATTATCCAAGATTAAAGAGAAGGAGGGAATTTTAAAAGCAGCAAGAGGAAAGGAGACAGTTACCCACAAAGGAGTTTCCATAAGACTATCACTTGATTTCTCAAAAGAAACCTTGCAGGCAAGAAGGGGCTGGAAAGAAATATTCCAAGTCATGAAAGGCAAGGATGTACATCCAAGATTGCTCTATCCAGCAAAGCTTTCATTTAGAATGGAAGGGGAGATAAAGTGCTTCCCAGACAAGGTCAAGTTAAAGGAGTTCATCATCCCCAAGCCCTTATTATATGAAATGTTAAGGAGACTATCTAAGAGATGATCAAAAATATGAACAATAAAATGACAACTAACAACTAATAAACAAAAACTAAGCAAACAACTAGAACAGGAACAGAATCACAGAAATGGAGATTACATGGAGTTTATCAGTGGGGAGGGGGGTTGGAGAGAATGGGGGAAAAGGGACAGGGAATAAGAAATATAAATGGTAGGTACAAAATAGACAGAGGGAGGTTAAGAATAGTAGAGGAAATGGAGAAGTCAAAGAACTTACATGTATAACCCATGGATATGAATTAAGGGTGGGTAATGCTGGAGGGAGGCGGGTTGCTGGGTGGAGGTGGCTAAAGGGGAGAAAATAGTAGGACAACTGTAATAGCATAATCAATAAAATATACTTTAAAAATATTGTACTATCTATGTATGGTGCCAGGTGGGTACTAGAATTATCAGGGGGACCACATCTTAAATTATATAATTGTCTAACCACTATTCTGTACACCTGAAGCAAATATAAAGTAATACTGAATGTTAACTGTAATCAAAAAATAAAAAATAAGTATAAAAAAAGAGCGGTTGTGCTCCTGCTCTGCTGACTCTCTCTCGCTGCTGCTTGCAAGTCCCTTTGCTGAGTAACCAGTATTATAGTGTGACTGGGATGGATGCTGAGCCACGGGGGACCCCCAGGGCAAGCACTTGGGGGTCCCGCTAGTGGAGGTGGCTCAGGGCGGTTGTGCGGCAGCAGTGTCCCTGCTGCCTGCTGGCTGAGAGGGACAATGCACGGGGGACTGCACCATTTTTTTTCTTTAGGTGTATTGACTGACATTTAATGAGAACAATCATGACCAGTTAGAATTTTCTGCAAGGAATGGAATTAGCTCATAGCTTACTGTTGAATGAAGAAGCATACAATCAACTAAGTGAAGTTCAGAAGGCAGTTTATTTTTGATTGGTTGAGATGTTTGGAAAAAACTCTTGCTAGCAACCAACAGTAGTGATACAAACAAGAAACAGAAGACTTGCTGAACAGCTCCCCAGGGCCTCCTACCTGCAAACTCCTTGCTAAGAATCAAGGTATTCTTTGTAGTATTGGAGACACATTCTCTGTCTATGAGACAATGAATAAGTGTAATGATCTTATTCATAGCAAAGATGATTCCCCAAGTCACCTGCTCACTAAACTTGCTTCTGTGGTGTGTTTGGGTTCCTTGTACAAAAAGTTGGGTAGGATACTGGGTAACATCTTTAATGATACAGTGGGAAATATTTTTAAAGCTATGATGAGTGCAGAGTCTCAAGGTCAATATGAGATTATGCTGAATCTGCAGAATATATTGAAAAGACTTGGAGCAGCTGCTGCACCTTGCCAGGGGATGTTTATAAAGCTGCTGGATCCTGCTTAACAGATAGGTCCATGGCTGTTTGTTGTGCTGCTGCAAAGGCTAAGTGGTCTAATAAGCAGAATTTCTAAAAATTAATATAAAGAAAATCAAATCAGTTTATTCCTGTGAACACGCTAGTATCATCCCCATCATTTTAGGCTGCAACTTTGGTAATCAATTATCTCACTTTCACATGAGGAATTATATGAATTTCCCAAGGTTCATCAAGTAGTTAGCAGCACATTGTTGAGGGAAGTGAGTTCAAATTACTCAGTATTCCTTCTACTCTATTAAGTTTCCTCTGTATAATTGTGTCAATTAAAATTTACGTGTAAGGTTTATGTTGTTTAAAAGTGATTTATTTTTGTTTCTCTCATGCCTTATAAACATAGTTGATTAGATAGTAAAGTTGTTTGTGTTGGAATTTGTTGGGAACAGCCCTGCCTGGTTTCAGAAGCTGTAACCCCCCAGGGCTAAGGCTGAGTAAAAGACCTTGGGACCATAAGCCACTAAGGAGACAAGGCTTATCCTACCAGCAGGGGCACTGCCTCTGACCTTCACTTCACGCTGCTTGGCCCCAATGGATGACTGGTTAGCCAATGACAGGTAAGATTCCTCAAGAGAGGGATGACCTAAGACAGTCATGGTCATGAGGGGGCAGGCTCTCGGGGAAGGACTTGGGGGGCTACAGAAAAAGGAGGTAATGGAACCTTACCCTTCAGCTTTGACATAGACTGAGTCCTCATTCTATCTGCAAGAATTCTCATAATATCTTGACTGCCTTACTTCCCCTGCCTGACCTAAGCCTGAATCAACACCCGAGGGTGGTGCAGCCCTGGGCAGCAACAGGCAATCAGGACTAAGAAAGAATACATAAAATCCTGTGAAACCTGCTTTGCTAAGAATGCCCTCAATTTTCTGATAAGGGTCCCAGCATGAAATGAGTTTGTTTTCCAAAGTTTTATGGCCCTTTAGCTAACCAACCTTGCCTCAGAATAAACCCTCATAGTTCTTTGTATGTTATCTATTGTTTGATCCTTACTGCCTGACAATTGATGAGCTTTACCCGTATTCCTGTGCAAATTGAACCCAATAAAAGCCCATTGAGGAACAGGTTCAAGTCCCTTCTCCTTTGAGAGATTGGCCACCTCTCCTCCCCAAGCAGATCATGTCTTGGTAGACTTATTCTCATCCGCAGCAGATGGGGGTGAGAGGGTTAGCTCTGTGGGTGAAGTGACCCCCCCCCAGGAATTATTCTCACAATTGTTCATAGCCAACAGTCTTGTTCGAAAGACATTTTTTACAGCCTCCTCCTCCTCCCACACTATGTGGACATATCACTTTTAGGACTTTGAATAAGTATTCATTTATTGTCTTCATAATCATTATTTAGAAACTTTGGATTTGTGTACTATTTTTTGTGAGATCTTGATAATTTCTACAACCTACATAGATCCGAACCTGACATTTTTATTTTGTTTTATATTAGTTTCTGTTTTCCTACTTGATCAGTGTCTCCTTGAACTTCAGGATGAGGCCAGCTTCATGTGGAGTGCAGACCTGGATGGTGTGGCCCCACTATGTTTTAAGTTCCCTGAAGGTTCCAATTATGATGTGCAGATTTCAGTTTCAAAACTACTAGGGACAGTGTTGGCTAATGCTATAATTTCTAAACCTCCAGGAAAAGGTAAATTCATTCAATTATTTTCAGAATGTGTCCCATAATTTTCTTCCCAGTTGATTGAAACAAACATATGTAGCATTACTGCTACCCATTAATTACTTTATAAGAGAGACAAACTATTTTATAAATTAATTTCAGTGTGTAACATTGCTCTAGGTCCTAAGACTTCATTTTTAAACAACTAAGTAAACTTTTGAGGGAAAAAAGAACTCTTGAAGAAATGTGCTTCATTCAGTCACTGTCTTCCTTTTACATTAGTCTTTTTTTAAGTAAATTATGAAGTGTTATCCAAAAGAGAGATGATCTAAATCTTGAGAATTTTTTTTAAAAAATAGCATGCGTCTGATTACACACATTTGGCTTGCCATTACTAAGTTTGTAAAAGGGAACGATGATGTAAATAATTCCGAATAACAGATATTTGAAGTTTACTACATACCAAATATAGTGTTAGCTTTGTGTTAGTTTTTGTTTTCTATTTATATACTTCTAGGCAGTAAGCAAAGAAGGATAGGATATTTTTTAAAATGAGAGTTTGCCTGAGTTTAGTCTATAGTATATACAAAACAATGATGAATGATTGAAAACTTGCTTTATTCTATCTCCAAAGAATAAACAACCTCACACAAATGAAAAAATAAAAGCAGTTGTAAGAGCAATATCTTAAATTCATGCTCTGTATCTAATTTTCTAGTAAAAAATATTTGGTCATATTTGTGGAAAACAGTGAGTCAATTTAAAACGGATTTAAAGAAAAAGTGTTGAAGAAATAGAACAGATAGTAAAGAGACATGACAAAATAGTATAGGGGAGTGTGAACATTTGAGAAACACAGTTTTAAAGTCTTTATCCTGCTCACCATGGTGTAGAAAGACTACCTGCTCTTGCCTTTAAATGATAAACTTTGGAGTGAGAAAGCTGCCCCCTTTTCTAAAACTACTGGTCCATGTTTTGTGGTCCATACCTCTTCTCCTGACAGTTAGTTGTCGGGGCACAGGGCAGACAGACCCACTGAGCACGTAGGTATGGGCCTGTCGGTTCCCTATGCCCCCTGAGTGAGGGGAGCTATTGGTCCTGATAAAGGGTTCACTCTGTAGAGCCGGTGCTATGTTTCTTGTGCACCTTCTCATAACTCCCCTAAGAGAGAGGCCTTTTGATGCTCCCTCCTCCATTTTATAGATGAAGAAACCAAGGCTCAGAGAGGTAAAGGGTCTTGTCCAATGTCACACAGCAAGTAAGTAGAGAAGCTCAGACAGCAGTCCAGGTCTGTCTGATTCTTGAAAAACCTCCAGTAAATTCTGACTTAGGCTTTGAGGATCGGCACAATCTGGCCCTTATCTAACGTTCCTGCCTCCCATTCCCACTGCTGCTCCCCACCCCTAAACTTCAATACACCCAGGTATCTCACACCTTCATGCCACTGCACCTACTGTGCCTTGCTGTAGGAATGCCCTTCCCACTGCAAACCCTCAGAGACTTCATCCATACTTCACCTCACAGGCCAAGTGTTCCCTGCTCTGCCATCTCTTCCTTTCTTGACTTGTCCTTAGGAAGACAAAGGTCCTCCTCATGGTTCCCATATCCTACTCCCCTGGGTTCCCTTCATTGCAGCCCTCCCACCTGGCTGTCCCTTCTTATAAGTCTGTGTTCCCCTCGAGGGCAAAGACATGGTCTCTCTGCCCCAGGAGCTGGGCACAGGGCCTGGCACACAGCAGACACTTGGGAATTATAGAGCAGTTTGACTAGAGAGCTTACGAATGAGGTTAGGGGCAAGACAGACATGATTGGAATTCCAGTTCCACCCTGTACCAGCTGTGCGACCCTGGGCAAGTCATTCTACCTCCCTGAGTCTCCATTTCTGCATCTTGTTGCAAACTGTTATAAGAATGAAATAGCAATTATAGGTGAAGAACTTTGACATAGTGAATACTCCAACATTAGCTATAGTAATAATGCTGTTGGTTGAGTAATTTGTTCATCAGTAAATACGGTCAAAGTGGAGGAAGAGTGAGGGAGTGAGAGGAAGTGGGGGGCAGGTGCTGGAAGGAAGTCCAGGCCAGCAGGCCAATTTTGGAATCGGGAGATGGGAAAACAGCCAACTAACAGGTGACCATCCATGCAGAAGGTCAGCTGTCAGGTGTAGCCCAGCTTCACAGTCAGATCAACCACAGGGTCAGGGCACCCAGGACTCAAGGAAAGTCCAACTCTAAGACAGCAAGCTTCTGTCAGCAGCAAAAAGAAATCTATGAACTTGGAGTTTGTGGGGCAGAACTCTTACCCGCATGGCACGTGGGAGACTGGCAGAGGTAAAGAAAACATCCGACATCCATGCGCCATGTGCTTAAAAAGTGTTTTATGCGCATTTTATCATTTCGTTCTCACAGCAACATTATCAGGTGATGCTAGGATCCCATTTCACAGAGGAAGAAACTGAGACCCAGAGAAGTTAAGAAACTTGCCCAAAGATACACAGTTGGTGAGTGGTGGGACCAGGGTTTGAACCCAGGCAGACTGGTTCCAGAGAAATGCTTCGGGCCCTCTGCCCCTCATCAGAGGCCAGGGTGGTGCAGAGCCTGAAGGTGAAGGTCAAGAGACCTGGAGGAGAGGAAGGGGGCAGGACCCCAGACTGAGTGATCCCCACATTAGGAATCATGTGACCTGAGTGGTTTCTGCACAATATGTTCTACCTGGGGTGGGAAGAATTGATCCCTGGAGACCAGCCAGAGGCAGCTGGGTGGGGGACAGTGCATACATTTCCCATATCCCCAGACCTACCCACTGAGAAGACAGATACTGATGAGAGCCCATGATACAGGGGAAACTGCCTCCAAATTGCCTTCTTCATTAACTGTACAAAGTTGCATCTTAATTAGGCTTAATGGAATACAATTACCAGACCCCAAGTTTCTCTTTCAGATTCCAAGAAAGAATGCCACAGAGACAGGCCAAAAGCCAAAAATGTGGGACTGTGGAGAGCTTGGCAGGGCTCTCCCTGCAGGGAATCACGTGCCTAGAAAGGAGGGTCAAGGCACCAGGCAGCAGGATGGTGGCTGGGGCATCAGGGATCCAGGCTCCTGAGATAAGGAGATGAGAGGGGCCCGGGCTTTGGGGTCAGGCGTGGGTGGGTAGCCTCGCTTTGCCTCTGACCAGTGGTGTGACCTGCAGTTACTGCCCTCTCTGAGCCTCAGTTTTTTCATGTGTAAAATGGGATGATGAAAACATTTACCATTGGGTGACTGCAGGGATCAAATGTGATCATGGGTATGACAGCGTCTGGCACAGAGCCTGGTTTGTTGTTTGTTCTCGTTCTCTGTGAGCTCGAGGCCCAGGAGGTGGTGTGGAGCTGATCCCACTGACCCCTTCAGTGATTCAGTGAGCATCATCTCCTACGACCTCACACTCCGTGCTCCAGTGACACATACCTCTGAGTGCTTGGAAAGTTCTAAGCTCCTCCCTGTCTCAAGGGCTTTGCACATGCTGTCTCTTCTGTATGGCACACCTGGAACCTGGTTAATACCTACTCATGCTTCCAATCTCAGCTCAAATACCACCTCCTCCAGGAAGCCTTCCCTAGCCCAGACTAAAGTCTCCTGACATCATTTATCTGTGGGATTATTTAATTACGTTTCTTCTCTCTCCTACTAGGTAGTCAGTTCCATGAGTGTAGGCAACATTTCCATTTTGTCCTCTGTTGTATCTCCAGCTCCAGGCTCAGGGTTTATCACAAAGTAGCTCTTCAATTCATGTCTGCGTAATGGATGGGTCTGTGCATCTTGCTGAGCCGCAGTGAATGCATCTGTCAAACAGGAATCAGAATCCCACCCTATGGTTTTGTGAAATGATTAAACAATTTCTGGCACAGAAAGGTCCTCAATGGACCACCCCTCCATCCCCCCACTCCTTCTGATTAAGGAGGGGTCAAAATCAGGAGGATAGCAAGCTCAAAGAGCAGCCTGGCTAGGGGATGGGGGTTGTGGGTGGGGAGGAGCCTAGAGGCTCACACCGCAAAGGGTCAGGATGCTAAAAGCTGGAAGGAACTTTAGAAATTATCTAGTTAATTGGTTCCCAAAGTCTCCTTTTAATTTTTCCTGCCATTAAATAATTTCATCCACCACAAAACTACATTTATCAGAGAAGAATCCACTTTCCCAGCCTTAAATTACTCAAACACAGGCAGTGCTATCAGCCAGTGCCTGCCCAGTGCGAGGGACCCAGCTCGAGGGGAGCCACGTGGAGACACTGAGCCAAGGTGGGTCCAGCAGAAACCGAGGCCTCTGCAGGCCTGGGCGGCAGGCAGACCATTTCCTTTAACTTCCTAAAATATTAGCAACAGCCTGGTATGAGGGCCAGGTACAACGGCCTGAGTTAAAAGCCACTGTGGGACCACACAAAAGGGAAAAGTCTATACTTTTTGTGGGTATTTCTTCCAAGCTAGACATGCTTTCTGTGAGCAGCTCTGCAGGCACTTGACAAAGCCAGGATAGCGGGGGGGCAGGAGCCTTCTGCCTGGCAGTTCCCCCTCCAGGGGCAGTGACAGCCTTGGTGACACCTTAAATTTACAAGTGGCCCTTTCCTCACAGTCTGGAGTTGTGCTGGTTTTTCAGCTAGGAAAATCGACAGGGAAGCCCACATGCGCTGTTAGGTCCATATGGACTTCTGGAAGAGACCTCCAGCCCTGATCCCCACTTTTATGGCAGACCCCACAGTATCTTGTACTTGGCCACCTCCTCTTGGCTCCCCTCCACAAGCCTTTCTCTGCCCCTTCTTTCTCCCAGCTCACTGCCCCAGGCTCGGCTCCTTCTTTGTTCTAACTGCACACTTACTCTCCATTCTATAATGATTAGTGCCTTGCCACACTTCGGGGTGCTCTCTTTGCCTACATGAGACTTTCCTCTCAGCACCCGGTGAACTCATATGCAGGGAGTAGGGCCTTCCCTTGCATTCCCAGGCAACACAAGTCCCTTTCCAGCTGTCACCAGGGCTTGCCTCTGTCAGTATCTCTCAACCTGGACAGGTAACTGGTTTATGTGCACACCTGCCTTCCCTTCTGCATGGAAGGCTTTTCTGAGAAAGATGGTATCTTCTTCTGTTTCCCCTAGCTCCAGTTCAGACGGGGCTGGAAGGCAGGAAGGGGACCTGTAGACGCCTTTGTCCAGCTGAATCCACTGATGGACCCCCTAAAACTGGCCACAGCATTTGAGGGCAGGAGCACCTTTCTTGGGAGGGGCCATCAAAGAGGACTTTTTCTTCCTTAAAGGTAAAGAGCCTCCATCCTAAGCCCTGAGCATCTCGATGGAAGGAAATGTGTGTAATTCTTCTGTAGTATCGCACAACCCTGCACATAGCAGCCCTTGGTATAAAATGTTACTGAGTCATGGAGTTTTTCTGAGCTGGAGATCTAGTCCAATCTTCCCATTTCACAACTGAAGAAGCTGAGCCCCAGAGAAATGATTTACTCACCTGTCAGCCAGGTAGAATGCTTAGGGGAAATATAATACCTTCTCTATTATGAATAAGAAGTAGTGATATTAACATATATTTTTAATATTAAATTACTCATCCTTTGAGTCACTCTCCAATCATTTTTCAAGCACCTACACCTACTGTGTGCAAGGTACAGCCATGTGGGTTTAGAAATGACCAACACCCAGGCCCTACTCTTGGAGATCTCAGAAGCAGCAGGGAGAGAAGACGCATGCATAGCCATCGAAACACACACGTAGAGGAATCCAAAAGAGGGAGAGATGACTTCCTGGTGGGGCCTCTAGGAAGGCTTTGTGGAGAAGTGGCACCTACACTGTGCACAAAGGATATCCCAGGCCCATTGATGCTGGAGCTGGAGCCCATGTCCCTACTCTACTCTCCACTTGGCCTCAGACTATACAATCTCCCCAAGGCACAGTGTAATTGTTGGGGTGATTTAGGAATCCCAATTCACTTGTGTGTTTTTTGTTTTTAAGATGTTATTTACTTATTTTAGACAGAGGGAAAAGGAGGGAGAAAGAGAGGGAAAGAAACATCAGTGTGTGGTTGCCCCTTGCACTCCCCCTAGTGGGGACCTGACCTGGCTCACAACTCAGGCATGTGCCCTGACTGGGAATCCAACTGGCAACACTTTGGTTCACAGACTGGCACTTAATCCACCACCAGTCAGGGCCCCGATTCACTTGTTTTAAGTAATAAAAACTGTATTCTCCTTTTAACAATAAGTCTCAAGTTGGGGCACCTCAAGGATGTCATCGAGGACTTCAGTACTTTCCACCTTTTGGTTCTGCCATCCTCCATGTCCATCAGGAATCTCAAACCAGATTACCTCCTGTTTAAAAGATGGCTGCCACAGACCCAGAGGTCACACCTGAACACAACATGCATTTCTTAAGATCCAGGAGACCTTTTCTAGAAACATCTAGATCCCAGCCCCACCAACCACCCTCATGCCTCATGCTCACTACTGAATGAATCACCAGCAATAGGGTTACATTTCCTGGGATTGGCTGAGCTAAGAACAGGTCACCTTCCCTGAGGGGTGCTTACCCAAACAAAATGAGGTTTCTGTTGGCCAGGGAATGGCTGCCAATTGTGACATTACACATATTAACCAAAATGACTGTTTCTCAGGTTCCTTACCTGAGGAACATCTGAAGTGGGACTAACAGTGGTGGTCAACTGTGCACCTCTTCAGCTGCACACTGCCTTAGGTCCATAACAGCATGTGACAAATAAGCCTGGGTCCCCGTCATGTGTCAGGTTCTGTGCTACGTGTCGGGACAGACAGACACAGTTCTCTATGTAGAAGGAGAGTTAAACAGGCAAGTACGACATGGTGTGATGAGTGCTCCGGCAGGGGAGCAGGGATGCTGGGGATGCTGGGGAGATGGCTCGCTCTGCTCACCCTGCCCAAGACAGGAAAGATATGTTCAAGAAGTCTTCCCAGAGATGGGATAGTCCAAACCATTATCTGGAGGAGTGGGAGTTATCCAGGCAAGGAAAAAATGCAAGTAGAGGGAACAGCATGCACAAAGGACCTGAGATGAATGAGATCAAGTGTCCCTTAGGACTGGTGATATGCTTCATGGGTACACACAAGATGTCTGAGTCAGAGATTTGCGTTCGAATCCTGGAGTCATCACAAATGGGGAGCATGACTATAGGCCAGTTGGTTAACCTTCTAGTCCCTGCACTGTTTCACCTATAAAATAGGGATAGTAATACATATCTCATAGGGTGGGTGTGAGGCTCAAATAAGATCCTGTCTATTAAACTGTTATCACAGTGTAAATGTTCAGTTATTGCAGTTGTCTTATGAGGGTTGGATACCCTATAACAAAGAGATGCACCAGGAGAGATGGATGGGGGCTGAATAGGCTTCTCCCCATAGTTTGCTACCAGTAGACATGCTGGGCCTGCACCACCCAATATGTGGCCACCGACTGCATGTGACTAATGAGCTCTTGAGTGTGGTGAGTCAGAACTGAGATATGCTCTAGTGTAGAACACACACTGGAGTTTGAAGACTCAGTTCCCTCCCCCAAGGTAAAAATATTTTATTCATAATTTTTTATTTTGACTACCTGTTAAATGATAATAAATTAGAAATATCTAGTAAGATAAAATATATTATGAAATTAACTACACTTGCTTCTTTTTACTTTTTAAAATGTGGCTACTAGGATATTTACAATGACATTTGTAGCTTGCATATATTTCTGTTGGAGAGTGCTGGACTAGGCATATTATCCCCTTATAAATGCAAAGAAATAGAAACACAAATCCATTGGGTGCCTGCAACAGGGACCAGGGACACACCCACCATCACTCATTCCACTCAAGCTCCTCTCTGCACGAGCCTCAGACTGCTGGGAACTCACTTAGCATTGCTAATGTGATGCAAGTGGTGCTCCCACCGCCACTTGCCACTCACTGTCTCTTGTTTTTCCGTCTGTGGTTTGTTCTTAGATGGGCCTATTTTCTCCCAGTCCCCAGCTTCTCCTTTGCTTAATGAGTCCCATTTCTTGGAACACTTGACAAGTGACGCTTTCGCTATAAAAGAAGGGAGGACAGAGGAGTAGAAATAGTCGATGGCTATAGAACTGAGCCCTATAGTATTGGCTCTGCAGCCATCCTCAGGGTCTGGGGATGGCTCCACCTGCCAGGTCCAACCAGACCATGGACACTTGAGGGCCCTAAACAAACATAAAGGGACCCACTCTTCCAGGGCACAGAGTCTAGAACTCCTTCTGGCTACTACAGTGTCATCGCCTTCTATTTGGGGACATCTCCAGATGGAAGTTTCAGATGACTGTGATTCAGCTTATCAGAGCTATCTCATTACCTATAGCACACACCTTTGGTGTCTGGCCCATAGCGACTTGGTCTACTCCCAGACAGTTAGATGCTGAGATTGGGTCTCTCCACACGAGAATGTTCTCTCTCTCCCTGCCATGCAGGGCAGGCTGGAAGTGCTGGAGGGTTAACCCCCCAGGAGCAAAGCTCAACCAGCCTCATGAGACCATTCTCAGACAGGGCCCACAGTGTCTCAGTGAGTCCCCGGGACGGCTGGGGCACCTTGCCAGCAGGAGTAATCTGTGCATTAATACACCTTTCATTAGTTTTACTCTTCCCTGGCTCCTTTCCCATCCCCACTTGAGATCACCTCCTTAATAAAGTCTTCAGACTTTGGCTCAGTCTGCTTTGGGGAGAATACAAATAAAGTCATCATCTTCCCCCCTAGATGACTTCTTGTCCCAGGGATTGCATTGTCCTCCTCTTCGATGTTGTGGAAGCCAGAAAACTAGGAGTCAACTTTGATTTTTTACTTCTATCTCACCTCCCACATTCCAACCATCTTTAAATGTCCATTCTACCTCCTAAGTGCTTCTCAATTCCACTTTTCTAAGTCATTCTGCCACCACTTTGGGGCCAGGTCACCATTATTTCTGGTGTGGATAGCAACTTTGGCCTTCTGTCCCTGACTCAACTTTTGATCTGGTGACTCCAAAACCTGTCCAGACCTGCCAAGCCCATGCCCACATATCCAAATGCCTCCTGGACAACACCTCTTGGTGGTATACCTCAAACTTGGCATTTCCAAGCCTCCTTCTAGAGTACCTATGTCCATGACTGGGTTCCCCACCTGTGAGCCCTATACCTGTAAAGCACAAAAGGTATCCTCAGTAATTCTCTTTCCTTACCACTTAACTACACTTGCTACCCATTTCTGCCTTGGAAATTTCTGGCACATCAGCCCTCTCCTTCCATTCTCACATCACTGCCTTCATTCAGGTGGCCAATGTCTCTTGGGAGGAATATGAAGACTCTCTCCTAATTGGTCTGCCTGCCTCCAGTCTTGTCTTCTTTGCTCCTTCCTCTATGTTGTTATTAGAAGGATTTTCCTAAGATTCCAATCAGGTCATCATGACATTCTATTTAACTCTTCACTGGCTCCCAATGTCCTAGGAATAATTCCATCATTGACATTAAAAACCTCTTACAATTTGCCTTCAAACAACCTCAATTCCCACCTTTCCCCTAACACCCATGCTATAGCCCCCAGACCATTTGTACTCTTTCTTGCCTTGGGCCCCACAACTATTAGGGGTGGCCCCAGGGATGGAGGTCTCCCTCATCAGGTCAGTCAGCCATTTTAATAGGAAGTCCCTACTCTCCTCTTCTCCATCCTGGAGAATGGCACCACCATCCACCTAACATGCAACCCAGGATCCAGGCCAAACCAAATGTCTGATACATTGCAGCGATTATTATAATAATGTGATGGGTCTCTCCATCATTTGTATGCTCTAAGCATCTGGTTCCTTCATTAAATAAAATCCTGGCAGCACAGCCCTGACAAAATGGGACTTAGATCAGAGGGAGAGAATGTTTGGAGCATGGGGGTTTGGAAAATGAGGGTGGGGAAGGGAAGTTTGTCTGGGTGGGACCTTATGGGGAGGGGCAACGAGCAAGCATGGTAGGCATGCAAGGTGGAGGGGTGTGTAAAAACCAAAAGTGTGAGGACATGGAGAACCAACTGCAGCTCTTAGTACCTCACAGCCTTGCAGAAAGCTGGGCCCAGGGTCTCCACATCCTCCTGTGCTACAGATGACAGAGGCAATAGGCAGTGAAGGGGGGTAGATGAGAGCTCAGTGGAGAGCTGGATAACGAAGGCTTTAGCTAGATAGTGGAATAAATGAATCCAAAACAAAAGCAGAGTCAAGAGTAACATCCCTATTTTCCAGGTAAAGAAATTGAGCTGAAAACCTCTCCTGTAATCACCAGCTAGTGAAAGGCAGAGAGGGGATGTTTCTGTCGTGACCTGGCAAATGTGGTCTTTCCTCCTCACTTCCTGAGAGCTAACACTGCAGTGTTAGAAACAGTGTGCAGATGGGAGGGAAGTCTTCGATGAGCTGTTTTGTTTCTCTAAATTAATTCTGTGGATATATGTCGTGACCACCCGACATAGAGACATACTGTAATACTTTTAAGATGATCTTCAAAAGGCACATGTACAGTGATATCCAGCAATTACAAGTGTGAAGTCATACTTTCCAGAAAGATGACTAAGTTGAGTTGCATTTTCTTTACTTATTTTTTAAATTGAATCCATTGAGTGACCACTATAAACATCCAAACTAGTATTGAAGTTATTTTCAGACTAATGTGCGTTTTGCAGACAACATTCTTTGCTCAAAACAAAGCAATTTATAGAGCTTCCTATAATATGAAAGATTTTGTACTTCCCTTTCCTGGGGATACTTTTACAGGAGAAAGAAAACCTTTGCCTGTCAATGCCAGGTCATATACCAGGCACCAAGGTTAATGAGTTCACAAAGTAGCCAGGTCCCAGCCTTTGGGAAGCTCACAGCCTGGAAGAGAAGTCCAACACTAAAGAAATGGTTATAAATGGAGAGAAATCAAGAGATGTTTTAGGCACATAAATTGGTGTGTTAACCCAGTGCTTCTCCACCTTTAACATGCACAAGAGTCACTTGTTAATAGACAGGTTCCAAATGGGTAGGTCTGGGGTCGGATCTGAGATTCTGCATTTTTAACAAGCCCCCAGGGGATGCCAATGCTGTGGGTCCATGGACCACAGTCTGAAGCTAAATGACTACTTACGATTTGGAATATAACTCCTTATGACAGCATCATACACAGTTTCCAGAAGGGCAGCATCTCAGACATATAACATGTGTTTAAAGCACAGGTGCTCAGAAAGGCTCTGAGAGATAACTTAACGAAAGGCTCAAGTATTAATGTGGCTGTTACTGAGGGGTACCTACTATGCACAAGCAGATTAAACAGACATTTCCCCATCCTGATGGAGTGAGTCACTGAATGGGTGTAGACAATGTCAAATAAATAAAATGAATGACGCCACTTTAAAATGAAGCTGGAGCTGCCATGCCAGAGGAGCACCATATGCTTCAAACCCTTGGAATATGGAAAACAGGGCAAAATAACGTTTGGACTTGATTTTCTTGGGTGTAACCCCAAAGAAGTCTGCAAAGACAACAAGAGAGCAGATATTAAGACTACTGGACTGATGAAAACCAGACTGAAAATTAAACACTTTGTTTAGAATTAATATCGCTATGTTACATTATCTCTGCCAGTAGAAATGCCTTCTCTCTATTGAGGTAACTGCCCCTCTCCAGTCTCATAAATACCCCTTGCCTTTGTTCCCTAATTAGAACACTATTTAGGCTTCTGCCTGAATCCATGCTTCCTGAATAGCTGTTCTTACTGGTCTCAAATAAATGCTTGTTGTCTCTCACTTTGAAAGGCCTGTTGCTTTTAGGTTAGCAGCAAGTAAAAATTAAACAATCATAACACAGACCAATGTAAACTTGCATTTGTGGCAAATGTTTTGAGGGTCTAATAGGGAGTCATAACCTAGTCAAGGAGGTTGGGGGGTAGGGGAAGATGCTCCAGGAGCAGCCAACCCATGCAGGGCCTTGTGAAGAGTTTTGCCCAGTCCTAAGAGTGCGAGGGGCTGCTGAAGAGTTTTAAGGTAGAGAAGCAATATCATAAGATTTGTATTTTAAAAAGTTCTCTCTGGCTGTAGGGCAGAAAATAGACTGGAGGGGCCAGAGCATATAGTCCCTTCATTGGAAGTGTATGACCATAGTAATAGAGATGATACTTCAGTCTCTCTCTAAGTGGCATAAATCTCTGAAGCTGTGGATGGCCACTTTCTGTTCCAAGGATGCTGGAAGCAGGGACAGACCGTCTGCTAAGAACAAAGAATGAATCAGACATACAGGAAGTGACTGGGTGACAGAGGGCTTGCAGGAGTGGAGGCGGAGGAGGGAGATGGCTGTGGGGGTGGGGTGAACATGGGGGTGCTCTGCTGCATATTGGCCTCTGGTTCCGGCACTACTTGAGGCTCCTCTGCTGTCCTGCCTTGATTTCCTCGGGATGGCTCTGTCTCCTTATAGACATTCCTTGGTTGAGGTGGTTTCTGTCCCTGGCAATCCAGAGGGTCCTAGAGAATCCAGCAGCGCAGCCAAACTCAGGCTTTGAACAGTGCCAGGGCACTTGCAAAGGCAAACAGGAGCACCCCAAGATTAGGGTCTTCAGATCCCCTGTAATTTAACCCAATGACATCGACATCAGAAAGTTGCTTGTTTCCAGCAAATGCACATAGATTCCTGAGCTCCAGCAGGGCCACGCTAGGTCATTTCTATCCACTACACTGAGGTGGAGGA
The DNA here is from genome assembly GCA_004024845.1 of Tonatia bakeri. Taxonomy (NCBI): domain Eukaryota; kingdom Metazoa; phylum Chordata; class Mammalia; order Chiroptera; family Phyllostomidae; genus Tonatia; species Tonatia bakeri. Next base: position 396,382 of record PVIA01000320.1, on the reverse strand, counting down.
AATCTCTAGCCAACCCAGGAGCAGGAAAATTTCAGAGTGGGGGTGGGGATTAGTATGGTGGTGTCATCAAGGGACCCCATGACAGAAATGTCTAAATATCATCCCAGCTGGAAAGACAAAATGATTTTGAAGATCAGCACTGTCCACGCAGCCCCATTCAAAGGTGTTTATGTTTCTTCTCACGATGGAGATTTGGGTTTGATTTACAAGGGACTGAGAAGAATATGAATCTTTTCAAAAGCAAAACAACCTTGCAGAAAGCTACAGTGTTTTGCTGTTTTTGGTTACAGGCACGAACAGGATTCAGGGTTTGAAAGATGTCTCTTAAAAAGAAAATATCTTGAAGGAATGTCAAACTGACCTCTGAAAGATGCTGGCTGCATGCGTGTTGTTGCTCGGGAAACCTATGCCTTTGTCAGTTAAAGGGGGATGGTTCTCCTCTGGCAGGACATCTTGACAGTTTTAGGGGCAGGGCATCCCAAAGTCTGGTGTGCATAAAAGTGTTGGTAAGCAGAGTGATGCTTCTTTTTTTGTCTCAACAAGAAAATTTGTTATTTTAATGGTTATGCAGATATTTTAAGGCCTATCAAAAAAAAAAGCATATCAAACCCATAATTTCATGGCTAGTATTAGTCAGGTTCAGGCTTAAATTAAAAAGTAAGCTGATTTAGAAAATTATTAAGTAAATACAGTTGGTTTACAAGCAAGGCAAAAGTTGTGGAATTTGCAGAACCGTTGAGATGAAAGGTGGGTAGGCTTACAGCTTAGAGTCTGGCACTGAGTAGGAGCCCCAGTGTGACAACCACCATTTAGCAAGAGCCTATATCATCTCTAATCCTTACAATAAGCAGGGTAGGGATTATCGTTGCTAGGAGTTGGAAAAAAAAAAAACAGGCCAGGAGAAATGAAGACATTTGTCCAAATGCATACAACTAGAAAATGACAAAGTTGGGGCTTGAATGTAGGTCTGTTTGCCTTCAGTCTCAGATTCTCTAAGCACTATAACAGCCTTAACCACCCTCTCACCTCTAGAAAAAACAAGTGTCCTTCATATGAATGCCTCATAAAGACCCAAGATTGAGGTATGGTCCATGTTATCCCAATGCACACATGTATGCCGCACATCTATTTGCATCTGTGCTTGGAAATCCAGAACCAAACCAACCAACTTCAAGACCAGCTCTTCCTTCCATGTGGCTAGCCAAGCCTAAGGTGAGCAGCCCGGGTGGCGTGGCCTTGGGGTAGCATGTGACAGCCAGTGCTCTTCTCATTATTGGAGTAGTAAGAGTTGAGGCCCCAGTGTGGACCAGGGAAGGGGACCTTCAGGTCTGGTTTGGTCATGCTCACTTGGGGTCCAGGAATGTAAGTGCTCAGTGTCCTCTGGGCACTTACATTCCCTCTTGGGACCTGCAGGGCAGGACTGGGTGTTCCTGGGGCCCTGGCTAAAGGATGGCACCCTTCTACTAACATCCATAATGGTGTCCCAAAGGTTCCCCACACCACACCAGAAAGGCTCCTGGGTTTCTCCCTATCACACAGTCATTCTAGAGGCATGTGCTTCCCTCCACCTCCAAGTACCTGAATTTTACCTCTTTTCACTCTCTTAGTGGCCATTTTTCATAAAGTGTGCATATGTGTTTTAAAATTATCATCATAATATTATTCTGCAGTTAACTCCTGTCTCAGCAAAACAACAAATTGTTACTGTCATGGACCAGTGGGGTCCCTTGAGAACTGCCAAACTATTATATCCACTGATGCCAGGTGTCTTATTAGAGGACCAGCTGATATCAACTAAGAACTAACTGTGTCCCAAGAACTGTTCTAAGAGCTTTCTATGTATTAGTTCACTTAATTCTCCTTCAGTCGGGTACTATTATCCGCCCAATCTTACAGATGAAGAAACTGAGTCACAGAACAATGAAATAGCTAGACTGTGAACATATAGCCATGCCTGGAATCACTGGGCCAGGCTATGATGCAAGCTTGAGGGTGTCTCCTGGATACATAAGGGTGACGCATTCATCTGAGAGCATGGAAATCTGGGTTGCAGCTACATGTGAGCCGTGTGACCTTGGAAAAACTACTCTACCTCACTGAGAACTTTTTATCATCCATACAATGGGGACAAGACCTGTTCTGCTCACCCAGAGGGTTTCTGTGAAAGTCAGAGGAGATAACTGATGTGAAACACTTCGTGTTTGGCAAACACTTACATGAAAGGGCAGGATGAATGGATGCTACTCCTGCCTTCAGGAAGCATTTAGTATCCTATAGAAGAAAGGCAAACCAGACACACATTTTCTCTGCAGACTTCTGAAAATACCTGGGCAAAGTATTAGAGGCACTGCTGAGAGGGCTGCCAGGAACATACTATGTGATCTGAAATCAAGGGCTTCCTGCCTTTGGGCTTTGCCCTCCTCAACCCTAAAATGAGGACATCTCAGAAGAGGTCTCTTTGCATTCTAATGTTTTATGACTTTGACCTTATTTCTGGGCTGAAATATTTGTGAAACAGCAAACAGCTTACATTAGGGAGTCTTCTTGCTGGTAGGAGCAAAAGCAGTAATGAGTCTGCACATGCAAAATCAAAGTTAAAGTGGCATTTGTGTCTCTCTATAATACCAGCATTCTAATTTGGGGTCTTGGGCCTGGATGTTCCTTCTCATCCTAAACTGAGGACCTCCCCTTCATTTAGTCTCCTTAGCCTTCAACCTTCACCTTGCAGAATACATGAAGTCAGATGGACAGACCTAAGGGTGAATCCTGATTCTTCAACTCATCAGCTGTGTGAGACGAAGCAAAACTCTCTGCTTCTTGTCTGGAAAATGGACATACTAATAGCTCTCTCATAGGGTTGTCTCTTAGGATTAAATGGGATAAAGCAAATAAAGTGTGTGGACACAGTAGGCATTCAATAAATGGCAGCTGTTTTTTCTGAGGTTAGGGACTGTATTAGTCAGCATAGGTCACATTATACCGTAGAGACAAATTAACCCCCAAATCTCAGAGGTGTAACAAAGCAAAGGTTAATGTCTCACTCATGCTAAATGGCCAGTGCATGTCAGCAGGGGATTGGAAATCCCCTGAAAAATGGAAATAATTATAATATCTATGTCATGTTTCCAGGATTTAATCATCTGATACTGGACAGTAAAAGCAGTTAACAATGACTGAGGGCAATGCCATCATAACAGAGCTGCTCTCCCTTGTTCTGAGGCAAATAGTGCCCATCACTTTGGCCACAAGAATTTAGCAGAGACCAAGCTGTGCAGCTTTCTGATGGCTCATATCCCAAGGGTATAGAACTCCCAAGGTCAAGTTTCTCAAAAGAGGAAAGGGTGGAACCATGGGATGCTAAGACTGACCTTAGAAACATAGCGCTGAAAAGGCCTTAGAATAGGGCCCTGTCCTGCTTAGGGGGAACTGAGAACCCATTAGGGGCTCTGCAAGGTAAGCAGGAAGAACAGGAAAGCCTGGGTGGAGCAGGAAAACTGGGAAGGTGGTTAGAGGTTGAGGCTTCCACAAAACACCAAGAGGCCTGGCGATGGTGTCCCCTGGAGGTATCATATGCTCATATTTGGAACTTCCATCTGCCCTCACCAAGTGCTATGAGCCCAGGGGAAGTCAGGCTGAGAGCCTAGTCAATGCAAACAACCTCTCTCAGAGTGCCCACATTCCAGAACAAGGCAACGCCCACACCCCACACCAGGATGGCACCTCAGGTTTACAAAACACCACCACACTGTTTGCCTATATCACCTGAGCTCCCTTAAGAGGGAAGGGTTAATATTACCTCCATTTTCTAGATGAGAATACCAAGAATCAGAGCACATGTGCAGCCTAAAGTCAAGATGGTAGAAAATGAAAACTTTAGAGGCTTCTGGTCAAGATGGCGATGTAGGCAGATGTAGCTCACCTCCTCGCACAGCCACATCAAAATTACAACTAAAATATAGAACGACCAATACTCAGAACTGTCAGATATCAAGTTGAATGGAAGTCTGACAACTATGGAACTGAAGAAACCACATCCATCCAGACTGGTAGGAGAGGCACGGACACAGAATGGGCTGGCCCCACACTGACATGGATAAAAATTTGGGATGGGTATCTCAGGAGCAAGGAGTCCTAGGCCCACACCAGGGCACCCCAGCCCAGGATTCCAGTGCCAGGAAGATAAGACCACACATCTTCTGGCTACAAAAAACAGCAAGAATTGAGTCAGTAGAGGAGGCTGCTGGAGCCCTAAGCAGTTCCTCTTGGGGAACCCACACATGGACTCACCTACTCAGACTCACTTCTCTGAGCTCCAGCACCAGAGTGGCAGAGTGGTATACAGGGAGAGACTGAAGTGTCTGGCAGTAGGGCAAGCAAAGGCTATTGTCCCTTTGCTAAGCCCTACCCCCACAGAACCAGTAGGCTGGTGTCATGTCTGAGACACCCTCAACCTAGCTAATACAGTGTGACCCACCTTGGAGGTCCTCAGAGGCTCTACCTCAACCAATTGACGGGCCCACCTAAGCTGCTTTTTCAAAAGAATAGCTCATCTTGGCTCCTAAATCCTATCAAACAAGCAACAGCTGGCTTCAGTGAGCCCTAGTCGCAGCCATATTAGAATTACAGATTGGCTTCACCTGGGAATCTCCAAGCCCAGCATAAGTAACAGCCATCTCAGATTGCTTTACAGCTCAGGCGAAATACAGATTGGGGCTGACCTTGGCCTACACCATCTGCGAAACCCCAGTGGACAGCTACAGATCATGTCAGAGCACCACCCTGCCCCTGCACATTTGATCCTCTACAGAGGACAGAGGTTGGTGGTCAGTGGTCACAGCCAGTCCTTGCAGCTGACTGGCCTTTGTGAATCCCTTTCATTGATCTGCCTACAGCAAACAAGGTTCAACTACAAGAGGAGGGTGTACTCAGCCCACATCAAGGGTGCACCTTGAGTACCTAGCTTGGGTGATAGGGGAGGCTGTGCCACTGGACCTTAGAGGACACCTACTACATTAGGCCACACTAATAAGACACAGTGTCAAAGCAGCTCAACCTAATATACAGAAACAAACACAGGGAAGCTGCCAAAACAGGGAGATAAAGAAACATGGCCCAAAGAAAAATGAAAGAACAGATCAAAACTCCAGAAAAAGAACTAAACAAAGTAGAGATAAGCAATCTACCAGATGCAGAGTTCAAAACAGTGGTTATAAGGATGCTCAGGGAACTTAGTGAGGACCTCAACAGCATAAAAAAGATCCAGTCAGAAATAAAGGATATACTAATTGAAATAAAGAACAAATTACAGGGAAACAATAGTAGAATGGATGAAGCCAAGAATCAATTCAATGATTTGGAACAGAACAATGCAAAAAAACCCACAATGAACAACAAGAAGAAAAAAGAATCCAAAAAATTGAGGATAGTATAAACAGCCTCTGGGAAAACTTTAAGAGGTCCAACATTCACCTCATAGGAGGGCTAAAAGAGGAGAAAGAGAAAGAAATTGGAAATCTATCTGAAAAAATAGTGAAAGAAAACTTCCCTAATTTGTTGAAAGAAATAGACATGCAAGTCCAGGAAGTGCAGAGAGTCCCAATCAAGATAGATGCAAAGGGGCCCACTCCAAAATAGATCATTGTTAAAAGGCCAAAGGTTAAAGAGAGATTAAAGGATAAAGAGAGACTTTTAAAAGCAAGAGAAAACAGTTAGTTACTGGAAGGTTGCCAGATGGGAGGGGGAAGGGGATTAAGAAGTACAAGTAGGTAGTCACAGAATAGCCATGAGGAAGTAAAGTATAGTATAGGAAATGGAGCAGCCAAAGAACATATACACATGGCCCATGGACATGAACAATGCTGTGAGGATTGCCTGAGGGTGTAGGGGACACTGGTTGGAGGGGGGCAAAGGGGGAAAAGTCAGGACAATTATAATACCAAAATCAATAAAATTAAATTAAAAAGGTAAGAAAGTGGAAAATTTAGAACTCAGGTCTTTTCAGTCTGAAGGACGTACCCTGAGGAGCTCAGGACAGGAGCTGAAGTGGACTGTTCACTTAGTCATCTGTTTGTTTAATAAACATGCATCAGTTACCAACTTCATACTCAGCATCGGAATAGGTGATGGGTGTACAGAGGTAAGATACTCTTCTTCCTCTAAAGGACCGAATGAATGACTAACGACTCTGTGATGTCCAGTGTAATGGGTGCACAGAGTGCTGTGAGAGACCAGGGGAGGAGCAGCTGGCTACTCTGGGTCAGGGAAGGCTTCCAGAAGAGGCAGCTTATGAGACCAAACTTAAAGGATGCTTTCATCATCAGTGACGAGCAGGAGTTTTAGTCCCCAGTGCTATGGTCCAGATTCCAGGCTGTACTTTAGAATTTCTGGGGAAGCCTCTTAGAAATATCTACTCTTTGGCTTCACCCAAGACCTTCTGAAGATGAATTTGTAGTGTTAGTACCCAGGCATTTGAATTTTTTCATAATCCCCAGGTTTTTATTTGAGGATGTGTATTAGGACCCTACCATCCAATGGGCAGCTATTGGCAGCTCTTTTTTTTTAATGAACATTGTTCAGTTTTAGAAAAACTCTAAGCGCAATGAAAAAAATAAAGCCAGAAGCCCAAGGGATAAACCCCATGCCCATTTAGCCTGTCACAATTAGTCTGATGTTCTCCCTTGTGCTTGGAAACATTATGTGGGCAGGAGAAGCCTCTGCTTGGCGGTGGGGTGGTGGGTGCTGTCCTATGCCTTGTGTAATGTTTAGTAGCATCTCTGGGCCTCTAGATGCTAGTAGCAACCCTTCCCCATCCTCTAGGTTGTGATAATCAAAAATGCCTCCGGACATTGACAAATGGCCTCCCAGGGGCAAACCATCCTGGGCTGAGAACCAATGCTTTAGAATTTGAATGGCCCTGCCTAAGACACACCCCCAATCCCATCCCCAACCCATGCCTAGTGAGAAAGCAGATTTGCCTGGTGTCCAGAAGGAGAGGCCCAAGGGCTCTTTGCCCCCAGACCCAGCAAAGTTTAGGCTGGGATTGGCCTTGGAGGTGGGTAAACTTCCAACCTCCCCAGGTCACTGGGGTGGGCCTGGATTGCATCCAAAATCCTGTAATCTAAAAGGTGATAAAAGCATCATACAAGGTCTGTCTGGAAAAAGATCAGCCATTGATAATATAACGGGAATGGTTTCCAGCCAAGGAAAGCAGATTAGAATGAGCATGTGTGAACAATGGCAATGTCACTGCACTAGTCACTGGGGACCATGGACACCATTGAGTGTGTGTGCTGTGTGGCTGCCACATTCAAAATGACTGGGTGAGTAGAGCAACGAACCTGCATCAAATTTTGTGTTAAGCTTGAACATTCCTCCATGAAAACTATTTGAATGATTAATAAGGCTGCAGCTGTGGGCAAGTGGCTATTGGCAGCTTCTTTGTGACAACGCATCTGCTTACATATCACATCCCACGCGGAGCCTTCTGGAGAAACATCCAATCACTCAGGTGACTCAGCCCGCTACAGCCCAGATTTGGCACCCTGCGATTTATTGCTTTTCCTGAAACTAAAATCACCTTTGAAAGAGAAGAGATTTCAGACCATTGACAAGATTCAGGAAAATATGATGGGGCAGCTGATGGCGACTGGGAGAACTGTGTGAGGTCCCAAGGTGCCTAGTTTGAAGGGGACTGAGGCATCATTGTTCTGTGTACAATGTTTCTTGTATCTTGTATCTTCTTCAATAAATGTCTGTATTTTTCATAGTACATGGCTGGATACCTTCTGGACAGACCTTGTGTATGAAGGGTGGGGCTGCATTTTCCCTTTTCCACAGATTTTCTCTGTGCTATAAGAAAATTTCTGATATAATTACAATAAAAATCAGAAAAGAAAAAGGGAAAAGTGTTTTTCTGGGGTGACTCAGGTAATGGAGTGTGACAGGAAGCAAAGTGTGGCAGTAAAAAAGAGGAGGGATATTTGGGTTGGAAAATCCTGGGACTGAATCCTGATGCTGTCCCTTCCCACACATGAGCCCTTGGGAAAGGGACTTCACTTCTCTGAGTATCAGTCTCCATCTCTGTGAAATGGGCAGGTAGGAACATGTATGACTTGGGATTGAACAAGCTTATGTTCATGAAAGCATTTAAGATAATGCTTGCTACATATGAGATGTTCAGTGTAGTTTAGCTGTAACTCCTCCCTCACCTCCAGTTCACAGATGAAAACACTGAGGTGCAAGGGAAGGAAGTGACCTGTCCAAGGTCACACAGCTGGGATCCATTCCAGATCTGCTTCAAACTATTTCTGAAGCTCAGAGCAGGAAGTAACTTTCCCTCTCTGGGCTGAGTTGCTCCATCTATGAAATGAATAGACAGACAGGCTGGATAATATCTGGATGATTATCTGAACTTGAAGTTCTGTAATTTAAAAGAAGTTTCTATTATTGCTAATAACTAACACTACTCAGTAAATGACAGGCATCTTGCATACTTCATGTCTAATCTAAAGAATACAGCAAGTTACAGATGAGGGAACTGAGGCATCCTCTATCTGATAAGGGACTAATATCCAGAAAATATAAAGAATTCTTACAAATCAATAATAGAAAGACAAATAGCCCAATTAAAGATGAGCAAAGACTCTGAATGACATTTCTGTGAATAAGATATATAACCAATTGCATATGAAAAGGTACTCAACATCATTAGCCATCAGGAATGCAAATCATAATCACAATGAGATACCATTTTACACCTACTAACAAGGCTGAAGTAAAATAGACAATAATAAGTGTTGACAAGAACGTGGAGAAGTTGGAACCCTCCATACATACTGATGAGACTATAAAATGGTACAGCCTGTTTGGAAAGCAGGAAATTTCTCAAAACTTTAAACATGCAGTTATCATATGACACAGGAATTCCACTCCTAAGTGTGTGTGTGTGTGTGTGTGTGTGTGTCCCCAAGAGAAATAAACAGGTACATCTACACAAAAACTTGTTCATAGCAGCATTATTCATAATAGCCAACAAGTAAAAACAACCCAAATACCTATCCATTGATAAATGGAAAAAAAAAATCTATCCATACCATGGAATATTATTCAGCCATAAAAAGTATTGAAGTACTGATCCGTGCTATGACATGGATCAACCTTGAAAACATTACGCTAAATGAAAGAAGTCAGACACCATCAGACACTACATATTATATGCATCCACTTATATGAAATGTCCTGAATAGGCAAACTCAAAGAGACAGAAAATACATTAGTGATTGCCATGGGCTGGGGTGGGGAGGAAAGGGGGAGGGACTGCAATGAGTAGGGGATTTCTTTAAAGGGTGATAAAAATGTTCTAAAATTAGATTGTGGTGATAGTTGTATGTCTCTGTGAACATACTAAAAATCACTGAATCATGCACTTTAAGTGGGTGGATTTTGTAGTATGTAAATTACATCTTAATAAAGCTGTCAAAAGAAAGAAAGAAAGAGAGAGAGAGAGAAAATATAGAGAGAGAGAAAGAGAAGAAAGAAGAAGCTGAGGCCTTAGGAGACAAAGACTTATAGAAGGACAATCAGCAAGATTAGAACTGAAGTTGGGACTCCCACTTCCCAGGCCAATGCCCTTCTGGCTGACTTTCCAAACAGAGGGATCATTAGAAGGAACTGTGGCCCTACTACAGGCCAAATGCCAGGCACTTTGCATGTACTATTTTACGTAATCTTATCAACAGCCCTAGAGAGTATGCAACTAACCCCAAGTCACAGATAAGAATACCGAGGCTCAGAAATGTGAAGTGACCTGCCCAAGTTGCTGTTCTTAACTCGGGTTCCCCAGAAGCTGACCCAGAGACAAAGGATTCATGAGAAAGAGATGTATTCAAAAAGTGGTCAGCGGAGAAAGCAGAAAGGGGCGGGTGGGGAAGGAGCTGAGCAAGCACTCAATCTCAGGCAGAACCCTGCCTGACCCTGCAGGGGAGCTCTGAAGTGCAAGTTGGCCAGCCAAGACAAGGGCAATGATGGGCTTTCACCCAACAAGGACCAAGGAGGTGGGGGTGGGAGGTGTCAATTCTCGGGCATTTCTGGATCTCTACACGTATGAACAAAATGGCCCATAGGCCAGCAGCAGCCTTCCAGAGAAGGGTCGCAGTGCATGCCTTTGGAGGCAAAAGCACAGCAAGGTTGGAGGAGGGTTGCATGGAAATTGTAAAGGAGATCAGGGCAGAAAAGCAACACTGCCTTCTCTAGGCACCTACCTAGGAAATAAGGGACCCGGGATTTGAAACCAGGTGTGTTTCCCTAAGCCCATGGCCTCCTTGTTCTTCAAGAGGGATTTGCCATAAACTGGGCTGGCATATGGACCACAGGGGTGAGAATGACAAGCTGGAACCAGAAGAAAACGAGAACAGTGCCCAGCAGCCAGAGGCCGGAGAGAGACATGAACCTGGAACCTAAGAGAGACATAACAAAGTATGCGTGATGTAAAGGGCTGGGTACTAAAGGACAATGACAGAGTCAGTAAACAGTGCCCCTCCCTCCGTGGACTGGATCTAAATGCAACCAACCTCCTGCTAAAAGCCCGTTTGGGGGTGGACCGACCCAGGTAACAGAATGCAGAGACTAAGATGACTGCAGCATGAAAATGTATTTGAAACAAACCCCACAAAGGGAACTTTTTTGAATAAACCTCTTCAAAGGGAGGCTGGATTGTGGCAAGAACACGCTGACTCCTGTCTCTGGTCAACTGAGAAGCTGCTTGCTGGAAGAGAAGCCATAAACAGCTGGTAAATCCCAGGTGACTGTGACCTACTCCACTTTGTCACTGAACACAAAGGGCTGCTCTGTAAGCAACTCAATAAGCAATGCGAATTGATTCGATCAATTCAACCATTCCTCCTGCACTTATTCGTGCCTGTGATGCACTATGTTGAACATCAGGGCCAGAGGGAAGGGGCTGGGAAATCTTAAAATGAATCAGGCAAGGTCTCTGTCCTCAGGAAGCTCGTCATCCGGCAGAGGAGACAGATACAGGAATCACAACACAGGGTGGTAAGTGTCATGGTGAGAGTTACGAGTGGGAGCATAGAACTCAGAAGAGGGAATGCTCCCTTGTCCTGGAGGAGCTGGGGATAACTCATGAATGGGGTGATGTTTGAGTTGGGTGGTTGTGAGGTGGGTAGAAAGTCACCAGAAAAGGAGGAAAGTGCCATTTCAAAGTTACTTGGCTGATGAGTAGCAGGACTGGGGCTGTACTTGAATCTAAGTTGTGTTCTGGATACTGTATAATACTGTCTATATTGAGACTCTAAAATATTGTAGAAATCATCTTCTTTGTAGTCAGTCCTGTTTGAATCTTACTTAACCACTTATTAACAGTTTGACCTTGGGCCCAACTGAGAGTAAACACTCAATGTTCATTAATTTCTTTCCCACCTTTCCTACTTGGCTATGGGCTTATTAGCCTGGCCAGTCGTTGAGCCAACCTTAAGGCTTACTAGTGGGTGGCTCCTGCAACTGGAGCCAGAGGCCTGGAATTTGTTGTGTGTGTTGGAGGGGTGTCCCTGTGCTTCACAAAACCTCAGACCCCACCCCACTATAGAGCCTAAAAGAGTGGGTTTCAACAGGGATAGTGGGGAGGATCTGGAAATGGACAGGGCATTCGAAGTTATCACAGTGATTTGGAGGCTGCAACTGGCACTCGGCGGGCAATGGCCAGTGAAGTTCCTCAGAACAAGCACTGTCCTTTGTCCTGCCTACCTTTGAAATGTTCCCTGGACTATATGTAGGTGAAAGAACCTGTTTATAATGATCTAAATCCAGATCTCTAATTTCACTTATAGGTAAACACAAAAACTCACTGCACAGTTTTAATCTTCTCTGAATTGTCTAAGATTGTTCTGATTGTGTCCATTGAAAGAAGGTGGTATAGGCATACCTCAGAGATACTGCAGGTGTGGTTCCAGACCATCGCAATAAAGAGAGTCATAATATTTTTGCTAATGGAGGGTCTTGCTTTCAATTTGTAAGAAACACAATATCTGTAAAGTGCAATAAAGCAAAACACAATAAAATGAGGTATGCCTATAACTTGTTTTGTTTGGTGCTTTACCATGGTTGAGTCACCTGGAGGGGTTTGAGTTGCCAATTCGACACACCTGTATCCCTCTATTCTGTAGCTGTGTATGTGCCCAGTTCTCCATGTGGCTGTCCGCATGTGTCTGCTCCAGAAACTCTGCAAGTGTGGGCACACTGGAGCAGTTGTGCAGTGAAATATGTATTATTATTTTATTAGAAATGGCTTTCATTTTATTTCTTGTTTGGCATATGATTAATGTCTAGAAGGATTATTACTATTTTTAGCATCTGTAGGTAGATTATACAATCTATGTATGAACTGCATTTCAGGGTGGTAAGAAGGGTGTTACCACCTATTTGTTATACAGAGGGGCATTGGATTCTGAAGGGTTCAGACCCACTGCCCTAGTCCACACAACTGGCATCTAACCCATTCCCCTTGGGATGACAGACAGCACAGCCTATGGACAGGAGCCAAGGTTTGGGATCCAGAAAGGCTTAAACTTGAACCCCAGCTTTCTTGCTTACTAGCTATATGACCTAGGGGAATTTGTATCATCTTACTGATCCTTAACTTTCTTATCTACAAAATAAAAAATGAAATACCCACCTTAAAGTGTTGTAGTGAGGGTTATATGAGGTTGACCATAAAAGGCACAAATTAAGTGTCCAGTAATTATAGAAGCTGCTATTATCATCATTATTATTACTTCTCCAAGGAAGCCCCCGCAGCTGGTTTCCTGACATGTGACGAGGTATGAGCATCTCAGCCCCAACCTCCTCCTCCAGTTTGACTCAGCATCCTGGATCTCCAGACACTGATGGGGAGAGGGGTCCTGATCCACATGAACCATGAAACTAAGATTCCCCCACAGGGACCCTGTTGTATCTAGGCCTCATTCTCTACTGAACATAGCCCTGGGTAGCCCAGGGCCCAACAGCTCTTCCAGCCTCCTCCTGGCATTGAGCTCACCTTCCCCATGTTTCCCACCACTGCTGGGGTCCTGGCATGCTTGGCTCAATCCCTAAGCTGTGGGCATGAGCCAGAAGCCTCTTCTCAGGTTCTAGCTCTGGCTTCTGAGCCATCCAGAATCAGTCGGGCCTCTCTGCACTTGGAGCACTGGGGACAGCTGTCCTCCTTCCAAGGTAAAGCATCCACAGGGCCCTCAGTTAGCTCTCAGTAAGCCACCAATCCTACAGTTTATGATATACAGAATCAGGAGTGGGCACTGGGAGCTGGCTTTTCCTACCATCATTCCTTTCTGGTTCTCTCTGCCCTATGCAGCAGAAATCCCAGTTATCATGTCCTGCTTCCTGGGCTTCTGCACTCAGAGACCCCAGAAAGGTCTTGAATGATGCATTTGGCAATCAGAGAGAACTGACTCTTTTCCTTAGGGTAATGGGAACCAGCAGAGATGTCAGAACTGACAGGGCCACTCCCAGGCTGAGAAGGCCCAGAGTTATCTCTTCATTCTTCCTCTCTTTGGCTGAGTCATTGGGGAATCCCTAGAAGATGATGAATAAAACCTGGTCTTAATCAAGTGCTTTCTTAGAACACTGAGATGACCCACACATGATGCCAACCCTGAATAAGTTCACAGTCTAGCTAAGAGGAGACAATCATGTAAGATAACTATGATTCAACATCAGGTTCAGTGGGGTACATGTTGGAGTGCCAGGTTACACTGGGCCTTCTCATGTGGAAATGGCCAATTTATTCTACCTGGGCAAGATGGGAAGTCTTTCAAGAACAGTGAACATTGGAATGAAGTATTAAAGGATGAGTAGGAGTTTTCTAAGGCTTGGGCTAGACTCTCAAGTCTCAAGTGCTACAATTCTGGCATGTGATGATTTGGGGGGAAGAAGAGATACAGGAGGAACAGGATAAAATATAACTCTTTAGACCCAGAAGAATCCATGTTTGAACTGGATCCTGGCTCAGAGACATTGGCTTCCCCAGACTATTCCCAAAACACAAAAACCAGTATTTCCCAGAGTCCCACAAAGCATGAATTCCTTTGGAAAGGTCTATGTTATGTGAAAAAGGAGACTCCAAGATCAAATAAATTTCAGAATCACTGGGTTAATAAAGTAAAGCAGATTTTACTGTAGGAATTCTCAGAGTCTTTAAAGGTAAAATAATACATATACACATAATAAATTTTTATAGCCAATAACTTAATAATATTAAAATATAACAATAATTTAATAGCTACCCTTTATTTAGTGTTCCTAATGTGCAAGACACGTGCAGTGCATTGCCTCATGAACCCTCATGATAACTCTGTGTCATCAGCACTGCCCTTATTCCCATTTTGCAGACAAAGAGACTGAAGGAACCCAAGAACCGATGTTTATTGCCCAAGGTCACACAGTAAATAATGAAGCTGAGATTCAAAGCCAGGATGTGTCCCACCCAAAGTCCCCCCCTTAACTGGGCATTGTAAATATGATATACAGCATTTCCAAATGCTATGTATTTATTCGGCCATGGAGCTTTCTTTCACCTAGGAATCCATACAGCGATTTTGGGAAACCCTGTTCTCGTTTGTTCTTCATGGGTTAACCAAAAGCAACAAAAGGCCTCTGCTTTCTTTCTTCCTCTCCCTGCTCAGCTGGGCCTGGGGACCCTGAGTTCCTCTGAAGGCCTTTCTGTGCTCACTCCAGGGCCCAGTGTGAGAATTAGGAGGGATTCCCAGGAGAGGCCAAGATGCCAGCCGGCAGTCCCTAACCTGCCCAGATCTAAACAGATAATCTCATTGGCCGCATATGACCCACAGGGGGTTCCAAATTTTATTTTCAGCCAAGTTCTAAGTTGCTGCTTCAAACTTAGCTGCTGCTTGAGTCTCCAGCAGACTAGACAGGTTATGAACTCAAAGTCTGAAACTACTGCCCAAGCAGCAGGAAGAAATGTGGGCCCTCTGAGGATGTATGCAGTGTGACGGAAATGGCCACTGGTCAGAGCCAGGCTTCATCAGCCTCTGCACTGATGTCTCCAGACCCTCCTGCCACTTCCTAATGGCTGGCAGAGTGACCTTTCGACAAGCAACATTCAACCTGTTGCTCCCTTCCTTAGAACTCTTCAGTGGCTCCTGAGTGCCCCTGGCAGAAGTCCCAATCACTTGGACTGATGTCCACGGTTCCTGGAAGTGAGGCAGACTCTGCAGTCACGTTCCCTTTCTTAGGAGGACTCGCTGATGAGAAATGGGGGCTGTTTAGCAAGTGACACAGACAAGCTCTGGGAGCTCTGTCCTCAAAGATAAACTGTCTCAAAAAAAGAGTCAGTAGTTGCACCTGTCAAATCTCTTGCCCAAATATCTTTTATTCAGAGACTACTTATAACTATAATGAGGAACAGAGAAAAGCTTTTTGCTTATCCAATAAGTAAAAGTTGCATTTAGATATCCCACATGTTCCTGCTTCCGATGAGGCAAGAAGCTGCAGGGAGGTAATAAAAGGGGCTTAGATATGTCCTATTTCAGAGCCATCCTGAAGCTGGGGCAATCCCACCCAGTCCTCCCCTAAGATTAATGGCACTTGCCTATGTAGGGGTCCTGGGCTGCTTGAGTGGCAAAAAGCCCACCTTTGGCAGGAGGCTGGAAGCAGAGGGGGTGATGTCTGAATGCTTTTTGGCACTGTGTACATCTCAATCTGTACTGTGCATACACGTGACCTTCATGAAACAGATTCTGATTTTGTGGGTCTGGGGGGTGGGGGCTGGGCCTGAGATCCAGCATTTCCAACCAGCTCCTATGTGATGTCTGTGCTGCTGGTCCTAGAACTACCCCATGAAGAACAAGTTTCCAGACAATAATTGGGCAGTTAAAACCCTTCCATGCCCCTTGGTCTCCTGCTGACCCTGAAACTCACTCATTGTGATGAAAAGATTCCAGATCAGAACAAGACGGGGAGGCTACTTATATTAGTGTGTCCATCTCCCACTACCCCCGCCCTTAAGTTCTACTTTCTGCTCTGGCAAAACCTAACTCCTTACAGTTTCCTGCATACACCATGCTATTTTGGCTGCTACGTTGCTCTGCTCAGGCTGTAACATTTTGTCTGGAAAAACTGTCTCACCTTATTTTGCTGAATTAAGTCCTATTCATCTTTCAGAACTCTGCTGACACACTCTCAAGCTAAGATAATTGTCCCCTTCCTAACCCTAACCCCAGCTTTTGAGTACACTTGACCCTGTGAACATCTGGACCATAACACGTATCTTACTGTATCAAGACTTCCTAAGTCTAAGTCTGCCTACCCTACAGGGCTGTAAGTGCAAAGGCGTGGATCATGCATTGTCTTCCTCTGTCTCCCCAGTGCCTGGCACACAGCCTGGCACATAGTATTTGCATAGTAAATGTTTGGGAAACTGATCCAAAGCTGGCAACACCTTCTCCAAAGAAAGAGTTTAGCAGATTCTTTCCATCTCTTCTTTGTTCCTGAATTTTAAGAAAGGTGGGAAGTGATAACAGTAATACAGTTTGCAGGTGCTTTACCTGAGTCAACTCATTGAATCCTGTGAGGTCACTCTGTCCTGAACAGATAAGAAAACTGAGACTCACAGGGACCACTGACCAGTCACACAATGTATAAGTGGCTGAGCAAGAGCATACTTTAATATAGCTCTGTATGACTCCAAGCCCAGGGGTCCTTATCCTGAGTTCCTCCCAAAAGCTACAAAGCTTGGAAGTCTACATTCTAAGTAGGGGAGTGGGAGGCCTAGCAATGTTGATGTACTGGGGGAAAAGGAGGCAGTAAGAGTTGTAGGATGGAGTCCCAGGGGCTGGGGTGTGCAGAAGGGGGAAGGGACCCTTTTCCAGGAACAAGGTGTCCAAGGGATCTAATTATTGAAGAATACCTGGATAGGGGACCAGGTGCCCAAATGGAGCTGTTCTTGCCTGCAAGATGGTGAGCAACTCGTTTTGACATTGATTCAGAGAAACAGCCAGAAGGGTCATCAGCTTTGACTAGTCAGGGATGGAAGGTTGTTTCAAGGGTAGAGACAAGGTATTGCTTCTTGAAGAGTGCAGAAAGAATGGCAGATGGACAAGGGATTCCAGAATGAGTCACATCCTGGCTCCAGCCTCCCCAGGCTTCGAGGGTCTGGGGGGTAGCTGTCAACGGCCCCACACTCCCGGCAGGAACAAAGCCCCCAGCTGAGCCCAGCTAGCCTGTCTCCTCCGCCATCACCTCACTTCCCACCCCACTCTGTTCCTCTGAGCCATCACTGCTATGAGCTGGCTGAGGTGGGCCACAGGGTGAGCGAGGGAATGATATCCCCTCCCCCATTACTCCTCTGGGCCTCTCCTAGTTCCCCATCTCTTGGTTGCCATGACAGCACCTGGCAATGAGGCATCTACTTCAAAATGCTGGCAGAGGTACCAGGCAGGAGCCACATACACTCAGGCCTGGGGGTGAGGAAAGGGAACTCCCATCTTTGTGTGCCTGCTCTGTGTGGATCCTACCCGATACTTCACATCCATCATCTCCCTTACTCCTCACCCCACCAGGTGAGGAATCCACTTTATAGATCAGGAGACTGAGGCACAGAGATGGGAAGGGACATCCCCAAGGTCACACAGCAAGTCAGCAGCAGAGCCAGCATTCAAACTTGTTTTCTGCAAACTTGTTTTCTGAGACTAGGTCTTTAATCACTATCCCACTTTGCCTCTTGGCCAGGGTCCAGTTGCTCAGGCCTAAGTTCTGTCACTTGCCATGGGCTGTTGGGTGAATCCCTTCACTTCTGAGTCTGCAGAATGGGATTGGTGTGTCTCTTTACTCTGAGGGCTGTGAGGATTGCAATAAGCCTGGAAAAGCCCCAGGCTCCTGGTTGGAGTTCAGTAAAGGCATCTGCTCTTCTATTTCCCACTGGAAAGACCTCAATCCCAGGGTCCCTGGATGCAGAGCCAGTGCTGCCTAAATCCCCTGGGAGAAGTCTGACCCAGTGCCATTTCTTGCATGCTGCCTCCCACCCCCAGTGTTCCTAATAATAGCTCTCATTTGATGGGCACCCACTTTGTGCCAGGAATCCTGCTAGGTCGCTGCATGCCCACAATGACATTGGGAGGGAGACATGGTTGTTATTCTCTTGTTACAGATCAGGAAACCCACCAGTAGCACCCAGCATGGCACCTCAGCAGCAGAGAGCACGCAGAACTTGTATCTACCTGGGCGACTGGGAGACAGCATGTTAGAGAGACCTGCATGATGCTCAGCTCTACCTTCAAAATAGCTCTGAAAACTGATCACTTTTCATCACCTCCATGTCATACCTGGTCACCCCACTCTCTGCTTGAATGACAGCATTAGCCCTTCATGGCGTTGATCTGCCACTACTCTCCCCTTCCTTTGGTGTATTGTCCACTCAGCAACCAGGCCATGCTTTTCATCACACGTTTGCTTGTGTCATTGGAACCTCGAAACCCTCAATGGCTTCAATGGCTCCTGACAAAAGCTGGATCCTCACAATGGTCAACAAGGCCCTACACTTCTACCCCCATGACCCCTATGACCCCATATCCTAAACTCTGCTCCAGCCACTCAGGCCTCGTCTCTCTTCCTAGAATATTCCAAACCACCTCCAGCCCAGGGTCTTAACTGTTCCCTCTGCTCAGAATGCTTTTCCCTCAGACACAAGTACGTTTCATTCCTTATTGATTCCAATGCCACCCCATGTCAGCTCCAAGCCTGGGGTGTCCACATCCCTGTAACTCAGTTGAGCTTTTTGCTTCAATCTGCAGAGCCAAATGCTCACCTGAGTTTTCTTCCTTCCTTGCCTGTGTGTTTTTTCTGCTTCTAATAGAGAGAAAACAACACAATCTTTGGGTATCAGTGAGCACTCAACATCAAAAACTCAATGCTTACTTTTGTGATTTATTCCTACTATCTAGCCTGGAACTCAGGAAAAAGGGTATGGCATCTAGCAGCTAAATACATCTACTTTTTATATTTACAGAAGGGAATGAATGGACAAATGCAATCTACAGTACCAAAGGAAGAACTGAAAGGCTTATCTGATGCTGATCAATTTCCAAACGTTTCAGGCAATTAGCATCATATCTTCTGAGGCTTCATAGCTTCAGAGGGAAAGGATCAGAGTATCTCAGTTCAAACTCCAACTTGGCTAAATTAGTTGTGTGACCTTGGGCTAGTCACTTAGCCTCTCTGAGCCTCCCTTAACACTGTGGTTCCCATCTGAGAACATCACATTCTGCTTAGTTGTTACTTGTCCAGCATCTACTTCTCCACCACCCTATAAAAGCATGACTGTGTCTGTCTGTCTCCTGTCTTTCTGTCCCCAGGATGAACTTGAACATGAACAGACTCCAACTGCAGCTTTCTCTTCCTGCTCCTCTGCTGCTAGCCTGGGCACTGCCTATTTGGGTTTGGCAAGAATTCCATTCAACCCCAAGAATTTAAGTGAGAACTTTTTTTCCTGCTGGTGACAGGTCAGAAGGCTGCTGTCAGCATCTGACCCAGGAATGCACTGCAAGGCTGTTTCTGCTTTTGGCTTGATTCAAGAACTCCATAGAGAAAGTAGAGTCAAGTGAATGGATTTGACTCAGTGGAGAAGCTAGAAATCTGGACTCCTACAAAAATTGGAGTGACTTCTACTAAGATCTAGGCATCAAAATACATAACCCAATCTATATTTGTAGCCATACATGATGGAGGAAAGCAGGTGTTGGCAGGGGAGGACATAGTTTATCTTTGTGGGCAAGAAGAGTTTTAGAAAAAAGAAAAAAAGCAACATAAATTTCCATCGCTCAAGGAGTTCAGTCTGGTGATAGAATACCCAGTAAAGCAGGTATTTATTTTACATTATGATGAGTACACGATGTCAGAGAAGCACCTAAGCCAGTCTGGGGATCACAGTATAAATGAAAGATGGGGATGACGCCTCCCAGTATATCACCTGCCTCTCCACGCCCACCCCTATTATATCTACCTTCCTTTACACAGAACGTTGCTTATGTCCCCTATCCAACATGCCCACCCTAATTACTGTTACCCTCCCTGACCACACTCTGTGAGTCTTTAAAAGGGTACTTGGCATACAATATTATGCTAGTTGTAGGTGTACAATGTGGTGATTTGATTCTTACAATGTAATCACCATGTTAAGTCTGTAATCATCTGTTGCCATGCAATATTACAATACTATTGACTAGATTCCCTGTGCTGTATATTACACTCCCGTGAGTTATTTATTTTATAACTGAAAGTTTCTACCTCTATTTCCCTTCACCTTCTCTACCTATCCCCCCATATCCCTCCTCTCTGGAAACCATCAGTTTTTTCTGTGTCTGTGAGTCCGTTTCTGTTTTGTTTGCTCATCTATTTTGCTTTTTAGATTCCACATATGAGTGCGATCACATGGTATTTGTCTTTCTCTGACTCCCTTCACTTAGCATCATGGCTTCTAGGTCCATCCATGTTGCCACAAATGGCAAGATTTCACCCCTTTTCATTTCTGAGTAATATTATATTACATATTTATGTAATATTACATTATATATAATATTACATTTTATATTATATAGAGATATTATATATCTATATCTTCTTGAGTCATCTATCAGTGGTTACCTAGGTTGCTTCCACATCTTGGCTATTATACATAATGCTGTAATGAACATAGGGGTGCATATATATTTTTGAATTAGTGTTCTCATTTTCTTTGCATAAATACCCAGAAGTGGGATTGCTGGATCAAATGATAGTTCTATTTTTAATTTTTTGGGGAACCTCCATGCTGTATTCCATAGTGGTTATACTAATTTATGCTCCCATGAACAGTGTACGAGGGTGCCACATCCTTGCCATGGTTTGTTACCCCATATCTTTTTGATGATGGCCATTCTAACAGGTGATATCTCATTGTAATTTCAATTTGCATTTCACTAATGATTAGTAATGTATCTTTTGGCCTTTCATATGTCTTCTTTGGAGAAATATCCATTCAGGTACTCTATTTTTTAATCAGGTTTTTTTGATGTTGAGTTGTATGAATTTATATTTTGGCTACTAACCCCTTATTGGATATACTAGTATTATTTGCAAATACCTTCTCCAATTTGGTAAGTTGCTTTCTTTATCTTGTTGGTGGTTTCCTTCACAGTGCAGAAGCTTTTTAATTTAATATAGTCCCATTTGTTCATTTTTGCTTTTGTTGTCTTTGTTCCAGGAGATATATCCCAAAGATATTGATAAGAGTGATGTCAAAGAGTTTACTGCCTATGTTTTTTCCTAGGAGTTTTATGGTTTCAGGTCTTATATTTAAGTGTTTAATCTATTTTGAATTTATTTTTGTATATGGTATAAGAAAGCAGTCCAATTTCGTTTGTTTGTTTTTTTGCATCAGTCCAGTTTTCCTAACACCATTTATTAAAGAGACTATCTTTACCCAATTGTATGTTCTTGTCTCCCTTGCCATAGATTATTTGACCATTTAGGTGTGGGCTTATTTCTGGGCTCTCTATTCTGTTCCATTGATCTACATGTCTGTTTTTTGTACCATATTGTTTTGATTACTATACCTTTGTAGGATAGTTTGAAATTAAGGGGCATGATATCTCCTTTGTTCTTCTTTCTCAAAATTGCTCTGGCTATTCAAACTCTTTTGTGGTTCTATACAAATTTTAGGGTTAGTTGTTCTAGTTCTGAGAAGAATGCCATTGATATTTTAATAGGGATTTTATTGACTCTGCAGACTGGTCTGGCTATTAAGCACATTTTAATTAATATTAATCTTTTCAATCTATGAGCAAGGTATATCCATCCTTTTAGTTGTGTCCTTTTCAATTCCTTTCTTCAATGTCTTTTAGTTCTCCGAATACAAGTCTTTCACCTCTTTGGTTAAATTTATTCCAAGGTATTTTATTCTTTTTGAAGCAATTGTAAATGAAATTGTTTTCTTAATTTCTCCTTCTGATAGTTTGTTATTAGTATATAGAAATGCAACAGATTTCTGTATATTTTTATATCCTATAACTTTACTAAATTAATTAATTAGTTCTGACAGTTTTTTTGTGAAGCCTTCAGGGTTTTCTATATATAGTATCATGTCATCTGCCACACTCTGTGACTCTTCATGCAACAATATTTGACCAGGCCATTTGCTCTTCCTGGAGCATGTGCCTTCTTACCTCTGTGCCATTGCCCATGCTGTTCCCCCTCCTGGAATCCTTCCTCCACACCTCTACCCATTGAAACCTTATGTTTCAAAACCCTGCTCACATTCATCCATCTATCCATTCATTCAACAAGTATTTCCTGAGGGTTTACTATGTGCCCAGCACTGTGATGGGCACCAGGAATATAATGGGGAAGCCACAGCCCATGTTCTCAAGCTGCTTATAGCCATGGGGAGGCAGATAGTTAGAATAAGAAGTAATACATGTGTGGTAGATGTAAGTACAGAGGGTGCTGTTAGTCCAGAGAAAGGTCCTGACCCAGCCTTGGTCGGGTATGTTCTGAGAAGTCTTCCTGGAAGAAGAGACTTCTAATCTGAATCCTGAAGAATGAGGTGAAAAGGGAGAATGGTGCATATAAATGTATGTGAACATAATTATATATGATATGATATGGCCATAATAATAGCTGACATTGCCCTGTCTAGTTTAGCTCAGTGGGGTGAGTGCGGGCATGTGAACCAAAGGGTCACCAGTTCGATTCTCAGTCAGGGTACATATCTGGGTTGCAGGCCAGGTCCCCAGTAGGGGGCACATGAGAGGCAACCACACATAGATGTTTCTCTCCCTCTCTTTCTCCTTCCCTTCCCCTCTCTCTAAAAATAAATAAATAAAATCTTTTAAAAAATAGTTGACATTTATTGAGAACTTCTAGGAGCCAAGTACTGGGTTACTTCAGATGTATTAATGCCTTTTTAGTCCTCGCAACCCTATGGGAGTGAGTACTGTTACCATCTTGTTGTTCAGATGTCCTTATCCAAATATAAGTTAAGAACTTGCTCCTGGTTACACAACTACTAAGTGGCAGAACTGGAGTTCACATTCAGGGTGAGTCCAGAGCCCATGCTGTTGACCACTACACTTGGCCACCTTATGCTGTCCATGTCTGCTACTGCCTCTTTTCACTTTACATTTATCATGGACATCTTCCCAGGTGGTGCTCTCAGGCTTCATTCTATTTAATGGCTGCAGAGGATGTCACTGGATTTTGAGGAGGGAAGTGACATGATCAGATTCATCCCTGGGAAAAAGCCCTCTGGGGATGGCAGATGGCTGCCTGGGGGCTGGAAGCTATGTTAGGGATTCTAGGGAGGCGGGCAAGGCCTAAGCTCAGGCTGGGGTAGGGAGGATGCAGAGAGAGGGCTGGGCACCAGGAACATGACAGGACAGTGGGGTGTAGCAACTGCTGCCTCTAAGAGAAGAAGGAAATGAGGGAGGGGTGTCTCCAGATCCCCTTTCTTACAAGTCTATAGACCTAAAACATCTTTTCCCTTTAGCCCCCCTACCTTAGCCTTGCATGTTTAAACTCTAAGTATGCTCCAGCTAGCACTGCCAATTAAGAGCGAGTGATCATCAGTTTCAGTTCCCCTGAGATGTGCAGATGTGATGCCTGTGGAATTATTGCCCTGACTGGTGTGGCTCAGTGTGTTGGGTGTCGTCCCACAGACCAAAGGTCACTGGTTCAATTCCCAGTCAGGGCACATGCCTTGGTTGTGGGCCAGGTCCCTGGTTGGAGGTGTGTGAGAGGCTACTGATCCGATGTTTCTCTCACACATTGATGTTTCTCTCTCTTTCACCCTCCCTTCCCCTTTCTAAAAATAAATAAAGTCTTTTGGAAAAAAAGAGTGATCATCAGTTTCAATTCCCCTGAGATGTACAGATGTGATGCCTGTGGAATTCTTAATTCTTTGAATAATTGTTGCCCAGGAGGGCCACCTCTATTCTACCCAAAGAACAAAAAACAAAACAAAAAAATCTCAGTTACCCAACAGCACTGCTTTAACAGTCCTCCCGTAATGCCCCATCCAACCTCACACACTCAACCACCTGTCAATCCTAATGTGTCCACTCCAAAACCATCTCAGTCTGTCCATTTCTCTCCATTGCCACCACCTCACAATCAAAGCGACTATCCTCTCTCATCTGGACAACTATAATAGCCTCCTCCCAGATCTCCCCAGTTTCAGTGTAGCATAAATTGGTCAACACCTCTCTAGCTTCAGTTTTCTTATCTATATAATGGGCATACTAATACTTCTTTCACAGGGATGTAGAAAAGACCAGGCAACATAATGAATGGAAAGCCCTGGCCAGGAGTACTTTCTTAATAGGTGAAAGTTCCTTTACTCTGTCAGATGGATGGGAGGGATCAGGAAGGCCAGGGACTCTTTCATACTCTACTGGTATAAACAACAACCAGGCATTGGAGACCTCTGGATCTCCCTGCCTCTCTTGAGCTCACCCCCCACAGGGCTTCTTACCCTGTTTTCTTCCTCATGTTTCTTTTCAAGTAATGCCAGTTTTACTACCTCCACACCCCTGCCTCTCTCTCCCTCCTCATTCGCTCCTCCCCTAGGTCTGTGCATGGTGCAACATATTTATGAGTGAGTCTGAGAGATGAAATATATAAGTAAACTCAGGCTCTTCTCTGCTCCTCATAAGAGCCAGGCTGCTTGCAGGGAGCGTACATCTGGGTTTGTTCCCTTCCTACCAGGAAGGAGAAGAGCCCCTCTGCAGGGCCCCAGCACTGCCTGCACTGCACCAGGCAGGAACACCCGACAATTCTGGCTTTCAGCATTAGCCAGCCGCATGCCCCAATGTCAGTACAGTCACTGTGACATTTGTTCTCCAGCTGCCCTGCTTTTTGTCTTAATTCTCAGTTGGTCCGGCACTCAGACCAGGCAAAGGAGTTCTATCCCATCCCATCACCCAACAGGACTGAGCAGTGAGATAAAACCCTGTCTTGTATTCCTGATCCATTAATGGAGCTTCTCAGGGTCTCAGTCAAGCCCAGTGCTGGATGCTGTAAGAATCAATCACTAAATGACTGACAAATATTCATTGAGTTCCTGATACAATCATGAGAAGAGCTCATCTTTGCTCAGTGTTTCCTACTACTTTCAAAATGCCTAATAGCAGTTTCTGGTGTGTGAACGCTACAATGTGCCTGGGACATTCACCATCTTGGTGGTCTTCACCACCATTTGCACGATCTGGTCACGCTCTTTAAGGATCTCACTGTAACCTTACTTCCTTCATTCAATAAATTTTTGTTGTAAACTCACTAGGTGCCAGATGCTAACTGATGAAGGCACTGGAGGTTTAGCAGCAAACCAGACAGGTGATGTCCCTATACTCCTGGAGCTGGCAGTCTGGGGCGGGGGGTGTCTAAGGAGAATCAATGGGGAGTGACTGTATTGGTATGTGGGTAAAAATGGGGTGGCCAGGGGAGGAAGGGCCATCTGTGTTCTCAGCCTGAAAAGGTGTTAATTATTGCAAGATCTGTGGGAAGAGGCTCTCAGTAATGCTGTGAGATGAGTATCATTGTCATTATTATTCTTCCCCCTTTACAGATGAGTAAACCAAGGCCAGAGAGGTTAAAAAACTTCCTCTAAAGTCAGAATGGTAACTACTGATGGCATCAAATGTGAGTCCAGGTCCAGGCTCTGAAAGCCCAACTAATGCCACCAAACCTGCTTGCTTCTTGGTTCTAGCACTTTTAGAAAAGAACCTTACCTTGAAGAGCTCCAGGAAAGTGGTATGTAGCTGCCCCGAAGGAGCTTCCAGTCTAATTTTGGAGAAAATATCTTCACACAGAAAACTCTAATTACACAAGGCAGGTCAAAAACTGATAGGCAGAACTGATGCAATTTCAAACTCTGAAAAGCCAATAGAGTTTGTTTTGGAACATGACAAAATGACTTTGTTTATTAATTGGTTTATGTCAGAAATTTTCAACCTTTTCATCTCATGGCACACGTAAACTAATTGCTAAAATTCTGCGGCCCACCAAAAAATATTTTTGCCAGTCTGACAAAATTTTGATTTATTCACACCAGACAGCTATGGTTGCGTTGGCTGTTGTCATTTTTTTATCAGACAATGAAAGGGAAAAGAGGTCAGTGCCACTGACTAAATAGTCAGGTATTGTATGCTTTAAAGATTCTCGTGGTGCACCAGTGCCAAGGCACACTGGTTGAAAATAGGCGATTTATTTAATAAACAGTTACAAGCTGTCAGGCTCTGCTGGTAAGAGCTTCTCAAATATTAATTCTTTGGAACTTCGTGACTCATTTAACACTCATAACAAGCCTTTCTGTTGATGCAGTCACTAATCCCACTTTACAGTCAAAGCAATCAAAGCAAATATAGGTCAGATGACTTCCCTGTGACATACTCTGGAAAGTGTGAGAACCAGACTGGGATCTATGTCATCTGGGCCTGGAACCTTTGCCCATACCTGTAAACTGAAGGATACATACCTGTATCCTGTGGGTATCCTTTATGTAATTGAATTTACACCTGCAATTACATTTTGTCTCTGTCTCTTTCTGCCATGCACAAACTTGGTTTCAGGAGATTGTGGTGGTCTGATTTAAATGCAGAATTCAGGTTTTCCTCGAATTTGTTCTGGGGAGCCCTTGGCAGGTGCTTTGAAGAGGTAGATTCTCATTTTCCAAGGAGACTGAAACTGGGATCTATCAGAGGCCCGTGATGGGCCCATCAGGCTGGCCCTGCCATCAGGCAGTTAGAGGTGGTGGACAGAGGAAAAAAAAGTGAGACTTTCATTACGGACCCAGAATCAACAAACAGTCACATCAAGAGCCGCTCCAGACCATGCCCAGGCTGGAGATGGAACTGTGCTTCACATGAGCTCAGGCAGAGGAACAGCAGGTAGATTTATTAAATGATGATTCTTTCCAGGAACAGAGAAAAGTCAGCTGGTAAATAAATGAAGCTCTCCTGACAGAATAAACCAAGTGAAAATTGTCTAGAAAGTTTGAGAGAAGAAGAGGAAAGCAGATGCCTTTGCTAGCCATGAAAACATACTCTATGCAGACAATCATCAAAGCAGCATGGCACAGACCCCCAATCCTCCCCCTCCACCTGTGTTGTGCCTCATTGGCCTTTGCCCTCTGCTTCCTGCCATTACCCTGTTTAATGGTCATCTACTAGAGCCAGCAGAAAGTTCAACACCAGAAGAGACAGCCTGGAAAGAGACCTGCTACTAATGACCGGGTTTCCAGGTCACATACCTTCCAGGTCACACACACTTGAGGCCTATGAACGGTGCTCCCTGGAGCTGCGCAATGCCACAGCTCTGCCTCAGATGATATGGAGTAAGTTAGTGTCTGATACAGATGGCATAGATGAGAAAAGGAAGAATGAGCCAGTAAACAGGATGGGGACAACTGGTGAACTATATGACAAAAAAATTAACTTAGACCTTTCTCTTATACCCAAACCCAAACAGGTTAGAGAGTTACAACTTAGTGTGAAATATGTAACCATTAAAACAATGACAATTAGAAACTTTGTTTTGCTAATCTAAATAATGGGGGTAAGAGTAACTACCTCATAGCATTGTTATGGGGATTAAGAGAGATGATACAAATCAGCACAGTGCCTGGTACTTTTAAAAATATTTTTTATTTTAATTGTTGTTGCAGTACAATTTTCTATCTTTTAGTCCCATCCCAACCCACCCACCCACCCCTAGTTTTTATCCATGTGTACTTTTAAGTAAAAGAGGATTGAGGGAAGATTTGGCTGAGAATCTTCCCCAAATCTAGCAACCCTGGGTGGATAAGGGGAATAAGCAGGAAAAGTGTAGCCCCAGGTTATAATCTGGGAATTCAGACAAACTGATAAAATGGAGAGGGAAAGTCTCTCCTACCAACTGGAAGAAGAATTGTCCATGGAGTCAGGTCTCTCCATGTAGGCACCAGGGAATAATAATTCACAGCAAGAATACTGTCTGCAGCTGCAGCAATTTTAGAAGCAGAAGGAGACTCAAATGGAACTCACAGGCATCAGACTTTCAGCCTGGGATGAGCTTCCTTCATCTGTGATCCTTGGTTGGAAGAACCCTACCCAGTGCCCAAGGATCAGCTCCCCCTGCAGCACTCAGGACAGCCGGGGTCGCAGTCCCTGTCCACTCCTGCCTGAGGCAGCCTAGCTTCCCACTGTTGGAAAGTTCCTCCTTAGAGTGAGCTGAGCGGGCTGCCCTTCCCACTCCCCCTACTTAAGCCTCCACTCACTGGGGACCACACTGGTGAGTTTCACTATGTACTCAACAAGAATAACAACAAGATTGCACAATCTTTTCCAGAGAACCAAAGAAGTAGAAATACTGTCCACTTTATTTCCTGAGGCCAGCACTGGGTACCAAAAACTGACAAGTAAGCACCAGAAAGGAAAATTGCCAATGGATCTCACTCATGAACTCATGATGTTAAAATCCTAAACAAAAAGGTCAGCAGCCCTGACTGGTGTGGCTCAGTGGGTGGGGCATCTTCCCAGACCAAAATGTCGCTGGTTCAATTCCCGGTCAGGGCACATGCCTAGGTTGTTCATTCTTGTACTAAGGTCTTATAGCCAAGACAGTAGGCAAGGAAAAACAAATAAAGGGGAAAAAAAGGAACAAAAAGATTGGAAAGAAAAAAACAAAACTGCTATTTTCACCTCCTATAATAATATACATAGTGTTTCCAAAAGAATCTATAAATACATTTTTTAATTAGTAAGAGAGATTAGCAAGATTTCTGGATACAAAATCAATGTGCAAAATGAAGACATATTTTTCCAAAAAGTAATCAATAGAGCAGTAAGTTTAAAAATAGATATCTTATTTATAATAGGATGCAAAATACCAAATACCTAGCAATGTAACTAAAAGAAGGTGTGCAAGACCACCAAGGGAAAACTAGGAGACTACCAGAAGTTAAAGATGTCCTAAATAACAAGAGAGGTGCCATGTTCACTGAAGACTGGGCACTACATCACACACCCTCTGTGGAGCAACAGAGAACTCGGCAACAACAGCTAGCAGATCAGAGCAACCTGGGCTTACATTCCACCTCCTGTTACTTCTAAAATGTGTGACTCCTGGTGTTCCACCAACCCCCTGAACCTCAGTTTCCTTGCCTGTAATACAAGAATAACCATTTTGTCTAGTTGTCAGGAGTCAATGGGTATGAAAGCCCTTTGCAGAGTGCTGTACAAATGCAGGGGATTCCTATGACTAGCATTATTGCCCCTTGTTGGTCTGAGGGTGGGAAAAAGTTTTCTCTCCCAGATTAGTCCACCTGTGTCCTTGTTTCCTCTCATCAGTTTGTCACCAAGGGCAGTGTTGAGTGCTTATTCTGTGCATAACATTTCCTCATTCAGTCCTCACAACAACCTACAAGGAAGGTGCTATATTAGCCCCATTTTACACATGACAAAGCTCAGGCTAAATTAAGGAACTTGTTATCAATATATTAACTCATTTATTCAGCATTCATGAGCTCCTTCTAGGTGCTAGGAGCTGTGAATACCCTGGTGAATAAGATGGACATCGTCCCTGCTCTATTAGAGCAGTGGGCCTAGTTAAGAAGGTAGTCAAAAATCATACCACAGCTAACAAGCTGGCAGAGCCAAGACTCAAACTCGGATCTGTTAGATACCAGAGTTTATGCTTTTAAGGACTCCCCAGAGGTGCCTTCCTCAAGCTCCTCTGCTCCATCCTCTCTGATGTGATGTAATAATTTCTAACATCCATTCAACTGGCAGCATCAAGTTTCAATGGGCCTTGCTTTCCCAGCTGCTGCACAAATGGAGGGCTGTCAGCTTCGATCCTGGCCCATGTGATTCTCATGCATTATCACTGGAGAATTACAGCAAGGAAAATGAATGCAGAAAAGAGGAGAGGCATCCTGGCCTCTCTTCCCTCAGCATCAGTGGCATTGTTCCCAATGAGTGTGCTCCTGAGTCCTCTGCTACCATTAATGGCAGAAGTGAGTCACTTATAAAGAAGATACAGGAGTTTCATTATAATTATATTCCACAATTCAGAAATGTTCAGCATCACCGTGAAAGGGAAGGCAGCAGGTGACCAGGGCTTGAATGATCCTCTGCAGGTACATCTTTCAGATAAAATGTCTTGGATCAGGAGCAATTACTGCTAATGCCCAGCTTGAATGCTAATGAGAATTACAATTGCATGTGATTCTCTGCCATTTAAACTACCTGCATTTTCCCTTCTTTTCTCTGCTTTTCCATCCTGAGAAACAGACATTGGAAAATATGATTAATAGCCATTTTACAGATAAGGAAACTGATGCCCAAGGTCATTCAGCTTAAAGGGCCAAGGCTGGGGTTCTAACCCTAAGCTGATTTTTTTTTTTTTTTTTACTCCACCATCTGTCTTTAAGGGAAAAAGAAAATTCAGAACTCTGGATATATCCACTTTACCTGGAAGGTAAACAAAATATCCCAAGTCAGTAGGATAGTCTGAAAGGCAACTGGGGTGATGTGTTCTGCCAAAAACTTTGCCTAGGTGAATACATGGCATCTGTAAATAGACCTTGTGAAATGAACTTCAACCCTACCCTCTGACATCCCACAACCACCAAGAGGCCCACATTTGTCCCTTGGGGACCTGAGAAATAACCATTAAGAGTGAACTTAGGCTGAAAGATAGGAAGAGCTTTTTTCCTGCCCACCAAGCCAGAAAACTGACCCAAATCCACACTGCTCAGAACCAAGCCAGAGAATGAAGTTCAAGCTACAGCATAAAGGAGGGGCGCTGGCCATAATAATAACTGTGGCAATGCCCAGCATTTGCTGAGTACCTAGTAGAGCGCCAGAAGTTTAAATAAGTCTGCACTGAGACTTCGGGTTTAGGCTGTTTAAAGCTTGAGATTGCACTAAGCCTTCTGGGACACACATTTGTATCTAGACCTATTCCCACTTTACAGGTGAGAAAGCAACACTAGCAGAGGTGGGGCAGCTTGGAGGTGGCAGAGCCAGGATTAAAGCTAGCCTGTTTGACCTTCATAGTAATACTAATGAGAACTAACATTTAAATAGCACTTCTTTGTATTACAGGGCACCATTTAGGTGCTTTATGAACGTGTACATAATTCTCTCACCAAACCAGTGAGAAAGGTGCTATGAACGCTCCTATTCTACTCAGGGAGAACTGAAGAATAGAGAAGTATAGCAACCTGCCCAGTGCTGCAGAGCTCCTCAGTGACAGCACTGGGATTTGAGCCAGCTCCAGAATCCACAATTTGATCTCTTTGCTATGCCTCCTTTTTGTTACAGAAAGCCACACCATTTTCCATCAGGCACTCCTTGATTGTAAAAAGGAAAGCACAAACACACAATTCCGAGAGAGTCCAAGGAGAGGAAGTTCTTCCTACCTCAGACATGAAGCTGAGGGCCAAGAGGAACCATTCCTAGCCCAGGACTGCCCAAACTCCTCCGGGCTACTGGGACCTTGGCAGGCAGCTCCAGTCTCCACCCAGCTCCAAAATCTTGGATAGGCAGTGCTGGGCCACTCCCACCTTAGAAGGATTCTTTTACACTTGAAAATGACACAGGCTTCCCTATGGACTCTTCCTACACCAAGAAACTATGTCCTGAGACAGCCAGCAGTGACAGGCTGCCTTGAGCTTGTGTATGAAGGTCTAGCAAGCCCTGAAGATATTAGGGTATTTACGTGGAGTTGTTAGGGATTCCTGTGAGTCATCACCCACTCAGCAGTAGGCCTCCTGCAGGACACCTATCAGAGAGAAAGGAGAGCCCATGTAGGGGCATCAGGGATCCTGTTGCCTGGCATCTCTCTAGTCTCCACCTTTGTTTCTGACAGCCACAAGCAAGAGGGACCAAGGTCCCATCTGCAGCCTGAGTGTCACTAACAATCTGAAAGGAATAAAGTGAGACCTGTGTTCAAATCCTGACTCTGTCATGGAGCAGCTGGGTAACCTCATGCAAGTACTTAACTTCTCTGAGCCTCCTAGACTACCATAGACTAATGAGTCTAGTAATAATAGTGCCTACCTTGCAAGGCTGCTGTGAGAACTAAATGGGATTTAATGAATCTCTGATCATGCCACCCACTCTCCCTCTCCCAGCCTCTGCTGGTTTCTGGTTGCCTCCAAGATGAAAGCCAAAATTGGGGCATTCAAGCCTCTCCCTATGAGGCCCTCACCTCCTCCCTCCTTCATGCTCTGGAGATGCACTTCATCTGTTCTCCGGTCACGGGGGCTTATCCCCAACCACGGACTGAGTTCCCCAAGCACATCCCCGCCAGGGGACATTGCTCCCACAGTACTCCCTGCGCTGTCTCGTTTTGTCCGGCTCCAGGTCTGAGGTGGGAGCCCCCTGCCGGTAGACAGCAGACCTACCTGGAGCATCTCTGCACTATCAACTACCTGGGGACACCTCAGAGTCTCAAGGATTCAGGTGGGGTCTTCTTCTTGGGGCGGGGTGATGGGACAAAGAGGCTAATCACCTAGAGAGGGTAAGTGGCTTCCGTGAAGAACTGCACTCCAGCTCTTACTCCTGACTTCCTTGGCTCCTTCCAGAAAAATGTAGAGCAATTCTCTGTGCTGTCTGCTCGGGTCTGGCTCGAGAATTCAGTGCCCTCCCACCCTTGCGCTGAAGAACACGCAGCCCCATGCGCTCCTACCTCCCAGGCAGTAGTAATGGCCTCCTATTCTACCAAAGGGCCCTCCGTGTGGTATGTCCGCTGCGCCTGGGCATGCGGCGGGGCTGCAGGAGACCATGGGCGGAGTTTTTGACATTCCCACAACTGACATCTGGTGACGCTGAACCTGGGGCTCGCCGGCGTGTGAAGTAGTCTGGGTCAGGCGACTCGGGTTCAAAACCCTTGCTCTCTCCTTTACTCACTGGTACTCCTGGGCACAACTTTCCCTCTCTGAACCTCAGTTTCCTCCTCTGTAAAATGGGTATGATAATACATGGTCACAAGCAAAAGGGCTGTAAGGTCCCATCAAATGACAGAAGGAACCGAAAGAGATCATGGATGCCCAGCGCCCATGGGCTGGGACTATGGTTAGCATCCAACTCCGGGCAGAGTCCAGGGCAGCTCGGGGAGAGCTGGAGACTCGCCTTGTCCGCATCAGAGCTTGCAGGCAGCCGCGCGGGGCGCGCACCCTGGCCAATTCAGGAGAAGCCACAGGTGCCTGCGCGTGGGGCACTGGGGCCAGCACTGAGTATCCAGGAGAGTGCTATGGAGCGAGCGGAGCTATGGGACCCTACCCAAGCCTCCCACGTCCCGAGGTCCTCCAGGCGCGCCCATCCCTAGCCCGAAAGCTCCGGGGGTCTCTGCCAGGCTCACCCAGGATGCCAAGACCCAAGCCTGGCCAGCACACAGCCTGGCCCCGCCTCGGGGGCCCCGCTACAGCCCCTGCCCGCGCCCTGTCGGTGCCCCGCTCCGACTCACCGTTGCCGGCTCCAGGGAAAGTTTAGTGTTGCGGCGGCCACGGCGGCCTGAAAGCTTGGTGCTCTTAGGCGGTGGCGGGCACTGCGGCTGGGGCGTGAGGGAGCTGACTGGAGAGGCGGGGAGCCGGGGGAGGAGCCGCGCGGGAGGGGTCCAGCCTCCCAGGGAAGGAGGAAGGGAACGAGGCGGAGACCCGGGCCCCGCGGGCCTGCAACGCCTCCGCCTCCCGCTCAGCGCTCCCAGGGCCGCCCTGTGCCTGCAGGGGGCGCCAGGGGGGCGCCTCGGAATCGGACACCTTATTCCACTGCCCGCCCCAGGGTCAGAGCTCCTTCCGCTGAGCACCCCAGCCTCGGCCTCTGCGCAGTGGGGCGGCTCCTTGGTTTTGCAGAGAGGTGACAGAAGGGTTAGATAGAATCTTGGCGAGAACTGAGGGCAGGCAGGCAGATGGAAATAGGTAAGTCAAGATAAGGAAGCAGAGATAGAAAGTCAGAGATGAGATGATGTTGGGCGAAGTCGACCACAGACCGACTGGTAGACAAACTCCATCTCCCCTAATCCCTACCAGAAAGGCTAAAACAAAATGCAGACAGCCAAAGCCAGGCAGACAGAGAAAGAATAAGACTGACAGATAGGGACCTACCTAGAGGTTTCATGGGGAACTTGATACTCCCCACCCCCAGCCCCAGGGTATGGAAAGCCACACCCCTCATCTGTTTCTCCCTAGCCCCTCTAGAGGAACTCAAGGTTTAAAACACGACAAGTTTCATTTAGCATCCTGAGTCTGGACTCAGCAGAAAGTGGGGCGGTAGGGGTTGCACAGGTGAGGGTGGGATGTAGTTTTTTTTTAAAGTATTTTATTGATTATGCTATTACAGTTGTCCCATTTCCCCCTTTAGTCCACCCCACGCTGCACACCCCCTCCCACCTGCATTCCCCCCCCCCGTTAGTTCATGTCCATGGGTCGTACATGTAAGTTCTTTGACTTCTACATTTCGTATACTATTCTTAACATCCCCCTGTCTATCTTCTACCTACCATTTATGCTACTTATTCTCTGTACCTTTTCCCCCTCTCTGCCCACCCACCTCCTTGCTGATAACCTTCCATGCGATCTCCATTTCTGTTATTCTGTTCCTGTTCTAGTTGTTTGCTTAGTTTGTTTCTGTTTTTGTTTTAGGTTCTGTTGTTAATAACTGTGAGTTTGTTGTCATTTTACCATACATATTTTTTATCTTCTTTTTTTAGATAAGTCCCTTTAACATCTCATATAATAAAGGCTTGGTGATGATGAACTCCTTTAACTTGACCTTATCTGGAAAGCATTTTATCTGTCCTCCAATTCTAAATGATAGCTTTGCTGGATAAAGTAATCTTGGATGTAGGTCCTTGCCTTTCATGGCTTGGAATACTTCTTTCCAGCCCTTTCTTGCCTGCAATGTTTCTTTTGAGAAATCAACTGACAGACTTATGGGAACTCCTTTGTAGGTAACTTTCTCTTCTTCTCTTGCTGCTTTTAAGGTTCTCTCCTTATCTTTAATCTTGGGTAATGTAATTATGATGTGCCTTGGTGTGTTCCTCCTTGGATCCAACTTCTTTGGGACTCTCCAAATTTCCTGGACTTCCCGGAAGTCTATTTCCTTTGCCAGATTGGGGGAGTCCTCCTTCATTATTTGTTCAAATAAGTTTTCAATTTCTTGCTCTTCCTCTTCTCCTTCTGGTACTTTTATGATTCAGATATTGGAATGTTTAAAGATGTCCTGGAGGTTCCTAAGCCTCTCCTCATTTTTTTGAGTTCTCATTTCTTCATTCTGTTCTGGTTGAAAGTTTCTTTCTTCTTTCTGGTCCACACCATTGATTTGAGTCCCGGTTTCCTTCCTGTCACCATTGGTTCCCTGTACATTTTCCTTTATTTCACTTAGCATTGCCTTCATTTTTTCATCTAATTTGTGACCATATTCAACCAATTCTGTGAGCATCCTGATTACCAATGTTTTGAACTGTGCATCTGATAGGTTGGCTATCTCTTGTCGCTTAGTTGTATTTTTTCTGGAGCTTTGATCTTTTCTTTCATTTGGGCCATTTCTTTTTCTCAGCCCACCTGTTATATAGTAAGGGGCAGAGCGTTAGGTGTTCACCAGGGCAGGGCAACCCTCGTCACTGCATTGTGACGCTGTATGTGGGGGGAGCGGTCTGAGAGGGAGCAATGCCACTTGCTCCGATCTCTGCCAGTTTTCAGTCACTTCCCCTGCTACCCACAATCAAATTGGGTACTTCTGGTGCTGATTCCCAGGTGGGTGGGTTTGTGTAGGTTCTAGGACCCTGTGGGTCTTTCCAATGAACTCTCCTGTGAGGCTGGGAGTTTCTCCCTGCGCCTCAATCCCCACAGGTGTTTTCAGAGGTTTGAGTCTTTATTTTCCTATACTGGCACTCTGGGTTGCTTGGTCTGTCTCACTCCCCAGTTGTTTCTCCTGGTTTATCTTCATACAAATGTGGGACCACCCAGTCTGCAATCTGCCACCTTGCCTTGAGCCCTCTCTGCCCGCCTGCCCATCTCTACCCCTCCTACCTGTCTGGATAAATGTTTTTTCTTTAACTCATTGGTTGTTGGACTTGCATATGATTTGATTTTCACCAGTTCTGGTTGTTTTTTTTTTATTTTTAAATTTGTCGTTCTCCTTCTTTTAGTTGTGTGAGGAGGCACAGTATATCTACTTATATCTCCATCTTGGCCGGAAGTCCTCCTTCAGACATCTTCAGTCATTCCACATCTGACTTCAGCATCAGATTCCTTGAAGTTATGAAGTAACCTAGGCATGAGTATGAGCATGGCAGTTAGGAGTTAACAAAAGAGAAGGGAGCCAGACTCGCTGAGCCTGGTTGAATTTGGAAGTTATACTGAATCAGGGGATGTAGTTCTTCTACAGCCCACAGTCTCTGCCCTCTGACTCTGGGAGCTTGAGAGTTTCATCCTACTGCCTTCATTTCCCAATCTGGGGAGAGAGGCAGAACTTTCATTCTCTCCTCAGCAGCAGGAAAACTCCATTTGAATCCCTTAAGTTCCAGGGGTGTCCAACCTGTGGCCTGTAGGCCACATGTGTCCCACGATGGCTATGAATGAAGCTCAACACAAAACTGAAAATTTACTTGAAACATTATGAGATTTGTTTTGTGATCACCTGCCACAATGTATTTAATGTGTGGCCTGAGACAACTTTTCTTTTTCTAGCATGGGCCAGGGGTACCAAAAGGTTGGACACACCTGCAACAGTTGTTCAGATTTTAACTCAACACTTCAAAAGATACACCCAGGTTCAGAGGGGGAAGATGGTGTTTAAGAAGGAGAGAACTGGGGTGGGGGTGTGCTAGGGTGTGGGTTTGGGGCTTCTTGGGGGTATTTTAGCCTTCTCTGAGCAGAGGGCAATTCCACTCAGTGGATCACGTAGAGCTAGTTTGAGGCCCAGCTTCACAAATTGTGTATGGCAAGTAAATGATCCCTCTTTCTGGCCTCAGGGTCCACATCTATAAGATGAGGATTAATAAAAACATCTGTCATTGTGTCATGCATTCTTCTCAGTGCTACAAATGCTTACTCACTTAATCCTCACTACAGCCAGAATAAGAAGGAACTATTAGTATCCCCATTTTACAGAGGAGAAATCTAGGGTATAGAGAGGTCAAGTAACTTGTGTATGGACACACAGCTAGTAGTACATAGGAGAACTTGGAATCCAAACTGTGCAATCCAGCTACAAGGTCCAAGGTCATCATTATTGTGCTCTAATCTTCATGACAATGGGGCTCCTAGAAAGTTCCATGAGATCATTTATGTAAGGGACTTATCAAGAGCTCCATTAATGGTAGCTCACTGACCACTAAGCCTATCTGCAGGGTGGGGATTATAGGGCTGATGGTGATGCCCAGAGATAGGAGACTTTTGGATTCAAGATGGCTGACAGTCTATGTCACTGTCATGGGTACCAGCTCTGACCTTTATGAATCAGAGTGGTAAAGGCGTCCCAATTTGTTCTTCTGACCAGCTTACATTAGCATAAGCCCAAAACCAGGACTCACTCTGAATCCACAGTAAGACCCCTCCCATTCCCTGGTGATTCTCCAGGGCCTCCATATTTTATACTTTACTAGACTAACACACTTTTTGGAACTGAGTTAACTCTGGGGGTAGCAGCGCTTGTAAACTCAAAGAGAGATGTATTTCTGCTTTCTAAACTGTGGGGCTGGCAGAATCGAAGGGGTCAAAAAGGCTAGGAAATGGCCATGTATACTTCCATTCCCTCTCCTCCTTCCTGCGAGTCAGCAAAGGCTTGATTATTTGGAATTTCTCTCTAAAGTTTCACTTCCTGGGCTGTTTTTAGGCTGCTAAGCCCACAGTGATCTGCATTTTTAGAAATGTCAGCATTTTAGAAACAGCATATTAGACATTAATTTGAAGCCCCTGGTGAAAAGGGTATGTATGTTTTGTTTTGGCATTTGGAATTGATGTAACATGAAATAACTCAAGCCATATCCTGGGTGGGTGAGGTGGAGAGGGGATAGCCAATTTACTAACAATATACAGGCAGCAGATAAAAGATGACAACTAGTGCTTATGTTATACTTACCATGTGCCCAGCTGTGTCCTAAGAATGTTGTGTAAAGGAGTATACCCACTCCTCACAACAATTCCATGAAGTAGATACTATTATCACCCCATTTTTCAGATAAGAAAACTGAGGCACAAATTGGTGAAGAGACTTATTCAGAGTATACAGTTAGTAGGTCATTCTAGGATCAGTTAGGAAGCAGCTGAATCCAGTTTGGACCCTGAATCAGGCTAGCTCCACAAGCCTATTCTTACTTCTGTGCTTTGTGGAAGAAAGCTAGAAAAGGGAGCCACTGGAGCTCCTGTGCAGAAATTAGAGGTACAGATTAAAAACAGGTAGATTAAAAGCATCTCAATTCAAGATGGTGGAGGAGTAAGTGGAAGCTACACTAACTTCCTCCCAGGACCAATCTGGAATTACAACTAAATTGTAGAGAAATCACTCTGAATAACCAACTGAACACTAGCTGGAGATAAGCCTTATAACCAAGGACAGATGGAAGACACCACTTCAACACAACAAGACTGCCACTTATCCTGGGTCTCGGCAGATGGAGGGCAGAGTGGACTACAGACACTTGAGGAGAGTCTGGGGCTGGTGGCTCTGGGGATAGAACTGAAGGAACAGCCACCAGGATCCTTGTGCTGAGTTCTTTTCCATACTCTAGAAGCTATTTTTCTCTGGCAGAGCTCTCCTCTCCAAGTGGCATCAACCTGAGGGGAAGCAATAGCCACATCCACAGGAATTACTCTGCCCCGCAGGGTGTGGTGCTTAAGCCAGGCTGCTGATTACAGCTTGAGGTTATATCCCTTATCAGTTTAACAGTTAAGACAGAAAATACAAAGAAACAGCCAAAATGGAAAGACAAAGAAACAGATCCCAAATGAAAGAACAAGATAATTCTCCAGGGAAGAACTAGATGAAATGGAGGCAAGCAATTTATTAGATAGAGTGTTTAGAGTAATGACTATAAGGATACTCAACAACATGAAAATCATATAGAAATGATAAGGAAAAAAAAAGGACCAGTCAGAAATAAAGATGCAGTACTTGAAATAAATAATACACTGGGAAGTGTAAACAGTAGGTTAGATGAAGCAGAGGCTTGAATAAGTAATTTGGAAGACAAGGTAGAAAAAAAATACCCAGGCAGAGCAACAGAAAGAAAAAAGAATTTAAAAAAGTGAGGAGAGCTTAAGGCACATTTTGGACAACATGAAGCAAAACAACATACACATTGTGGGAATATCAGAAGGAGAAGAGAGCAAGCAAGAGATTGAGAACCTATTCAAAGAAATAATGACTAAAAACTTCCCTAACCTGTTAAAGAAAAAAGACACACAAGTCCAGGAAGCACAGAGTCCCAGACAATTTGGGCCCAAACAGGCCTACACTGAGACATTTCGTAATTAAAATGATAAGGTTTAAAGACAAGGAGAGAATTCTAAAAGCCACAATAGAAAAAAAAAAAAAAGCAGATAGTTACTTACAAGGAAGCACCAATTAGATAATCATCTGATTTCTTAACAAAAACATTTCAGTCCAGAAGGGAGTGGCATGAAATATTCAAGGTGATGAAAAGCAAAGACCTACAACCAAGAATACTTTACACAGCAGGGCTATCATTTAAAATTGAGGGAGAAATAAGGAGCTTCCCAGACAAGAAAAAAACTAAGGGAGTTTATTAACACCAAACCAGTACTGCAACAATGTTAAAGGGCTTGATTTTAAAAGAAGAAGAAAAAGAGAAAGAAAAAAAACGAAGGAAAATAGTCTAACAATAAAATGGCACTTAATATGTATCTATCAATAATCACCTTAAATGTAAATGGCTTAAATATTCCAACCAAAATACAGAGGGTAGCTAAATGGATAAGAAAACAAGACCATATATGTACTGCCTCTAAGATACCCATCTCAGATTAAAAGATACACACAGACTAAACGTAAAGGGATGGAAAAAGATATTTCATGTAAGTGGAAAGGGAAAAAAAGCTAGGGTAGCTGTGCTTATATCTGACAAAAAAGACTTTAAAACCAAGGCTATAGTAAGAGACAACGAAGGACACTGCATAATGGTAAAAGAAACAATCCAACAAGAGGATATAACCTAGTAAATATTTAGGTGCTCCTGTGTTGGAGCTCCTCCAACACAGGAGCACCTAAATATGTGAAACAAATCCTGATGGACATAAAGGGAGAGATTGACACTCATAAGTGTATAGTGTATTTCACAAGAAATACACTCATACTTGGGGATTTTAACACCCCATTGACTTCAATGGATAGATCTTCCAGGCAGAAAATCAACAAGGAGACAGCGTCCTCTAATGACATACTAGATCAAATGGATTTAATTGCTATCTTCAGAGCATTTCATCCCAAAGTAGAAGATTATATATATATATATATATATATATATATATATATATATATATAGTCTATCATATATATATTATCTATCATATATATATTATCTATAATATATGTTATCTATAATATATGTTATCTATAATAATATATGATATATATAATATATCAGACAAGGAGAAGAAATAAAAGATATCCAAATTGGAACAGAAGAAGTAAAACTGTCATATTTGCAGATGACCTAATCCTATACATAAGAAACCCCAAAGATTCCACCAAGAAACTACTAGAACTGATTAATGAATTCAACGAAGTATCGGGATACAAAATAAATATCCAGAAATCAGTTGTATTTTTATATGCCAATAGTAAACTAACACAAAGTGATATTAAGAAAACTATGCCATTCCCAATGCTACAAAAGAATAAAATACCTCAGTATAAACCTAACCAAGGATGTAAAAGACGTGTACTTGGAAAATTATAAGACACTGAAGAAA
The DNA here is from genome assembly GCA_004024845.1 of Tonatia bakeri. Taxonomy (NCBI): domain Eukaryota; kingdom Metazoa; phylum Chordata; class Mammalia; order Chiroptera; family Phyllostomidae; genus Tonatia; species Tonatia bakeri. The sequence goes on along the minus strand of PVIA01000320.1, from coordinate 355,407 downwards.
GAAATAGAAGAAGATACAAATGTGTGGAAGCACATACAGTGTTCATGAACAAGAATAATTAACATCTTTAAAACTACCCAAAGCAAATTACAGACTTAATGTAATTCCTATTAAGATTCCATTGACATATTTCACAGAACTAGAACAAATATTTCAAAGATTTATATGGAACCCCAAAAGGCCCCACGTAGCAACAGCAATCCTGAGAAAGAAGAACAAAGTTGAAGGAATCATGTTACCTAATCTCAAACTATACTCTAAGGCCATAGTAATTGAAACAGCCTGGTACTGGCATACAAACAGACACACATACAGATGAACAGAACAAAATAGAGACCCCAGAAATAAACAGACACCTTTATAGCCAATTAATATTTGACAGAGGAAGGAGGCACATACAATGGGCTAAAGATAGTCTAGTCAATAAATGGTGTTGGAAAAATTGACAGATATGTGCAGAAAAATGAAACTAGACTACTTTCTTATATCACAAACAAGAATAAATTAATAATGGATAAAAGATTTAAGTGTTAGACCCGAAACCATAAAAATCATAGGAGAAAGCATAAGCGGCAAAATCTTGGGCATTGCTCTTAGCAATATTTTATTGGCCATATCTCCCCAGGCAAGGGAAACAAAGAAAAAAACAAAACAAATGGGACTACACTAAACTAAAATTTTTTTTCACGGCAAAGGAAATTATTAACAAAATAAAATGACAATGCACAGAATGGGAGAACACATACTCCTGATAAGGGGTTAACATCCAAAATTTATAAATGACTTACAAAACTTAACACCAAAACAACAAACAACCCAATTAAAAAATGGACAAAGGACCTGAATAAACATTCCTCCAAGGAGGACACACAGATGGCCAATAGACATATGAAAAGATGCTTCATGTCACTTATTATCAGAGAAATGTAAATTAAAACCACAATGAGATACCATCTCACACCTGTCAGAATGGCTATTATCAATAAATTCAGAAACAAAGTGTTGGCCAGGCTGTGGAGAAAGGGGAACTTTTTGTACTGTTGGTGGGAATGCAGATTGGTGCAGCTTCTGTGGAAAGCAGTATGAAGATACCTCAAAAAATTAAAAATACATCTGCCTTTTGACCCAGTGATCCCACTTCTGTGAATATATCCAAAGGAACCCAAAATACTAATTCAAAAGAACATAAGCACCCCTATGTCCAAACAATGTTATTTACAATTGCCAAGATATGGAAGCAGCCCCAGAGTTTACCAGTAGATGTGTGGATAAAACAACAATGGGACATTTACACAATGCAATACTAGTTGTTGTTTTTTTTTTTTAAAGAAAGTTTTACCCTTTGCAACAGTATGGATGAACCTGGAGAAAATTATGCTAAATGAAATAAGGCAGTCAGAGAAAGACAAATATACGATTTCACTTATATGTGGAATCTAGTGAACAAACTGAACTCACAATAAAAATGGGGACAGACTCAGAGATGGAGAGCAGGATGACAGCTAGTGGGTGGGAGCTGGGGGTGGAGGGACTGAGCACAAAGGAAAAGGGCTCATGAACAAGGACAACATGTGGTGACTGCTGCGGGGAGAGAGGCATAAGAGGATTAAATGGTAATGGGCAAAATGTAATAAAGGTTAAATTTTAAAAATCTGTCCCGCCACTTGTTAGCTCTGTGCTTACTCTGCTTTTCTGACCCTCAATTTTTTCATCTGTAAAATGAGAGTAATAATAATGCCTATGTCATATGCAGGATTTTGGTGATGATTCTTTTGGTTGCAGGTAACATAAACCCAGTTATAACCAGCTGTTACCCAAAAAGGTTCTGAACTGAACATTTTAGGAAGTTGTTTTGCATTCAGATTTAGTCCATGATAGAAGCTCAAAGGAAGTTGTCATGAATCTGTCTCCTTCTGTCTCTTGACTCTGTTTTCCTTTGAGTTAGTTTTATTAGGAGGATGGGTCTTTCTACAGGAAGGTGGAAATGGTCAATTAAGCAACCTCAAGACAAAGAGATCACTTGCTTCCCAATACTTCCAGCACAAATCTCGGGATGACTCCCATTGGCCTAGGCTGGGTCACATGTTCAGTTCTGAAACCCTCACAGTTGCTCTGAATGGCCAAGCCTGAGTCACACGCCTTTGGTTAAAGTCAGCCTCTCCTAAGTCATAGGGACTAGGAGTGGGTGAGGGATGGTTCCCTAAACGAACATCAGGGTGCTATTAGCAGAATAATGAAACATTGGTTCTGGACAGGCACAGATAACCATTTCCTCATGTAGCAGTTGTTAGGATTCAATAGGCTTGTATGTGTAAAGTGCTCAGCTCTGGTGAGCACTGGGACCCCTTCTTTCTTCCCTCTCACATGGGAAACAAAATTCATAGCTCACCAAATCCAGGCCAGCTCCTTCCTTGTTCACATGGGGAAACTAAGAAGATTCAGAGAGGGGAAGGGACTTGCCTACAGTGATCCAGCTAACCAGCCACAGAATCCAGCTAATTAGCCGTAGAACCTGACCTGAAACAAATCCTAGTTAAAATCTTACCTGGGAAATTTTAAATTTCCCACTGACCATGGGAGTTTTCTTTGTGTTTCCACAGGGGAAACTGGAAAATCACAAAGCACTTAAGACCCAGAAGAAGTAAATGCCACTTACGTTGCACTCCCAAACTGACAAGTTCTGGACTTCTAGATCAGGGTGGAGTGCCCAGTCCAGTTCCCCATCCATCACATTATGAATTCAGCCACTTCCTCTAGGGACTGTGCATTCTGGGTGCTAAGATCCTGTGGTCATTTTTCATATAGTTGCCCAAAGTAGGCAAGATGGCCCTTCCCTTGTTTTATTTCCTGCTTAGTCTGTGAGAGCAGATATATATCTTTCAAGGCCAAAGTGGGCCAAGTAACAAGCATGTTATTTATAGTTATTGAAATTGAGCTTGGCTCTGAGTTAGTTCCAAAGTTTCTGGCCTTGGGCAGCTAGTCTGACTACTCTAAATTTAGTTAATCTGGCATGCTGGAAAGCTAGTTAGAATGACAAGAACTACTCCTTCCGTCCTTCCTTAAGTAAAGCACACAGGTTTGGTGCACGCACTGCTGGGGGAAGTGTAAACCAATACAGCCTTCCTGGAAAGCAATTTGGAACCAGATGTTGAGAACTTAAAAAATATTTAGTGTATTATTCCATACTCTAAGAGTTTTTCTTGGAAAAATAATCATACCAACAAGATATATATAAAGATGTTCATTGCAGGATTGTGTATAGTAATGAAAGATTGAAAGTGGTCCTGATGTCTAACTATGGGGGAATAATTAAATAAATTATGGTACATCAATAGAATAGATATAGCAGCTGTTGAGACCATACTAAAGAATGTGGGATTATGTGAAAACTAGTTATGGTCTGAATAAGCTAGAAGGGCAAGTCACAAAAGACAAGGCTTTCATGAACTCATTTTATGAAAATATATAAAGTCAGTCTGGAAAAAATCCAGCCATTGTTAATATAACAAGAATGGTCTGTGCAACATCAATGTAATCTGGCAGCCAAGGAGAGTGGACTGGAATGTGCATGCATGAACCATGACAACTTCACTGCACTAGTCAGTGGGGATGTAGACGCTCTTGAGTGAGCATGTGTACTGTGTGGCCCTCGTGTTCAAAATGACTGAACAAGTAGAGCAACAAATCTGCATCAAATTTTGTGTTAAGTTTGAACATTCCTCTGCAGAAACTGTTGGGATGATTCAGAAAGCAGCAGCCATGGGCAAATGGCGATTGGCAGCCTCATCATGACAATGTGCCTATGTATGCGTCACATCTTGTGCAGAGTTTTTTGGTGAAACACCAAATCACCCAGGTGACTCAGCCTCCCTACCGTCCAGATTTGGCACCCTGTGACTTCTGGCTTTTCCCACAATTATAATCACCTTTGAAAGGGAAGAGGTTTCAGACTGCTGATGAGAGTCAGGAAAACACAACAGGGCAGCTGATGGTAATTGGGAGAACTGTGTGAGGTCCCAAGGTGCCTGCTTTGAAGGGGATTGAGGTGTCATTGTCCTATGTACAATGTTTCTTGTATCTTCTTCAAAAATGTCTTATTTTTCATAGCACACAGCTGGACACTTTCTGGACGGAACTTGTGTACATATTTGTATATAAAAATGCTTAAAGTAGTTGTATCAGTGATAGGTGGGAAGGAGAGGAAACTTTATGAGTGCTTTTAGTTTTCACTTATCTGTAGTTTCTAACATTTCCTTAGTAAATTTGTATTACTTTGATAATTAGGAAAGATGTCCAATCATTGTTATAAAAGGATTCGTATTTGGATTCCTTTCAGAAAAGCACTTTTCTTTATTAAAATATCACAACAAGAAGTAAGATGAATTTGATCTCTGGCTAGAAGGTGTGGAGAGGAATGGAGAGGTTAAGGCTAGGACCAGCAGCAACAGCAGCAGGGCAGGGCAATGCAGAAGGGTTGCAACAGAAGGCTGTCTGCATTTGCTGTGTGTTCCTACACAAGTCACTCAGTGTCTCTGGGCATCAGTTACCACAATTATAAAATGAAGTGTTTGGTTACATTGCCTCTGGAGTTCTTTCTAAGGCCAAAACTCCATGCATGGAAAAGGTCTCTGAGCTTCAGTTAGTATTTACATATATGCTCCAGGAGAACATGTAATGAACCAGAAATGTATTCAGCACAAATTACTGTATTTTTCTCTCTCCAGTCCTGTCAGCCTGCCGAAAGTCCTGCTTAGCTTCTAGGTCTCTTAGTATGTACTTTCTTCTTAGCCTCTCAGTCTCTCCATCTAGCTCCATCTAGCTAGGGATTTGTGGGAAAAGCACATAGAATGCTGGGCCCACCTCTATGTGTTTCTTTTCACTCCGGATCTTGATCCTTCAAGCCCTGGCTTCCTGGATAGTTCTTTGATGCCTTCTAACAAATTTTTATTTTCTTTCTAATGATTTTGTCCAGGTTTTCCTGTGGTTTTTTTTGAGGGGTTTGAGCTCTATAAGCTAGCTTGTCATATACAGAAGCAGAAGTCCTGTCATATGTCATTAAGTAAAAATGATTGGCTACAAAATATGTGTTCAGTGGGATTCTAGTTATATGCAAAACATGTATATGTATTTATGCAAAAGAAATAGAAAGAGGCTGAAAGCTACACAAAGTACCTAACTCTGGTTAAATTATCAGTTTTTAAATACTTAGCTATATTTTTCTAATTTTATACAGTGGACTCTAAGAATGTCCAAACTGGAATTAACTTTTGAGGTCATTTACAACCATTTTTAAAATAGGGAAACTAAGGTCAAAAACATTTCAATTCATTTTGGAGGCTTGCCCAGGGTCTGCAAAGTAATGTAACACCTGGTAACTTATTCCATCTCCAGTGTCTCCAACATGTGCTAGACTTTGGGATATGAAGGTGAAGCTGCCCAGAATCTGCCCTTAAAATAAACCAACTGGGCAGAAAATGTATCTAAATAAGCCATCCCAGGTATGATGTGACAAATGCTAAAGTAATAATGTGGCTTGGATTATGGTTTGCCCTTTGTAATGGTTCTCCTAATATCCAACTAAAAGGTTATATTTCCCAGCCCCCCTTGCAACAAGTATGGTCATGTGACTAAATTTTGGCTAATGAGATATAAAGGAAAATGTTGTGGGGATTTTGGGGAAGTCTTTTAAAGGGGAACAAGAGAACTCTCTCTTTTTTTTCTATTGCTTGGAATATAGATGCAATGGCTGGAGCTTTAATAGCCATTTTGACCTATAATGTCACCTTGAGAAGACAGCCCAATACCAAAATGATGGAGCAGATAAAATAGCCTCAGTTACTGACACCATGGAGCTACTATATCAGTCCTGAGGCATCTATCTCCATACTTATCTTGTATAAGAAAGAAATGAACTTCTATCTTGCTTGTCCCACTGTATTTTGGATCTTCTCTTGCATGCAGATAAACCCAATCCTGACTTATGCACACCCTAAAAATAAAGTGCTATGAGAACAAAGGAGTCAAGGAAGGGAGAAACAAATATTCCTACTTTTTAGCCTCAAGTGTGACGAATTCACCAGTGAGATGGGCAGGAATTAAGAAGGAAGAGCATTTGGGGCAAAGTGGACCATGCAGGGAGCATGGGCACAGGTTTAAAAACGGGCATTGGCATGGAACAGAGATGGGTCATGGATGTGGGAATCAAGCAGCTTGAATTCAAATCCCATCACAATCTTTAGGATGTCACCTCATTGCTCCATGCCTCAGTTTCATGGGGATAATAACAGCATTAACCTCACTGGGTGGTAGTGAGGATTACATGAGTTAATATATGAAACATGCTTAGAATGATGCCAGGCACGTGGTTGAGTATTCAGTAAATGTTGGCTTTTATGTTTACCTGTAAAATGTGATGATCATAGTCTGACCTCATGGAGTGGACCATGTGCATAACACGGCACAGAGCAGGTGTTCAACTTTGTAGCTATTTTCCTCTTCCTCCCCTCAAGGGGCTTACAATCGATATTTGACAAATCTTCACCAAGCTCCTCTTCACTGCCAGGGCCTAAGCTCTGGGCTTGGAGGTCGCTGATTTCAGGACAAATCAGAGCTTATTCCTGACCTCCAGTCACCTATAGTCTCAAGAAGAGGAAAAGAAAACAAAGAAACCAGCAAGATACAGTGTGAAAAGTGAAGCAGAGTTCCAGTTTCAGTCCGTGAACTCAGGGAAACAAGAAAGGTAACTTGATTTTTTGTTAAATGAGCTCAGCCTCTGCTGTGAAGTCCTATTTCTGGTGGAACACCTTAATCTCAGTAAGTTGTTTGTCCTATTCCTCTGGGAGTGGTATCTTAGTTCTAGGGATCTTGTGGGGAGCACCTGGGGTGCAACATCCCTTATCCACATTGACATCTGCTAAGACATTTTTTTTCCTCTCTGAGGTGGGGTGACCCAAACACACAGGTCACGTTCTAAATTGTCTCTTGTTCCTAAATCTCACCCCGTCTCTCAGCTGCTCCCAGGACCGCTCCCCCCCCCCCCCCCCCCCCCCCCCCCCCCCCCCCCCCCCCCCCCCCCCCCCCCCCCCCCCCCCCCCCCGCCGCGAGTGCACAGAAACCATTGCTCAGTGGCCCCTGGGACTTAGAAAACTGTGTTAGACATTTGAGGTTCTTCCGTCCAGTCACACATGGCCTTTTCTCCTCTAGAGAGAAATGACTAGGAGAAGTCTGCCTAGCAGTCCACCTAGGAGAAGAGTGCAGGTCCTTTCTGCATATTATTTTCTTGAATTTATCTGGGGATTCTGGAGTCTCTATTCAAGCTCACAGCCACGCCCAGAGAAGAGTCATGTTCAAGTGTTCCTTCACTCAGGGACTTGCACTGCCCATCTCCCCCCTTGCTGCTGCTCCAACTCTCTCCCTCACCCTTGTCTGGGAACTTTTGCCTAATTTCAGGGTGGTGGAACCTTCTTCCTAAATACCCTGCATTTTCCCTTATCAATCATGTCATCAATACAAGAGAATCTTTTCCTGTTGCCCCTGAGACTCTAGACTTTTGAAATTTAAAAGCCAGGAAAAGATTCTAGCTTCTCTTTTTCTGAAAGACCAGAATAAAAAACAGTAGGCTTGAGACAATAGCCTAAAAGGAGGGCTTCTGAGTGATAGAAAATAGCAAGAATAAAAAATGACCCAATGAGCTTCCTCCATGCCCTCACCAGAATGGCTGAAGTTAAGAAGACTGACAGCATCAAGTGTTGGCTAGGATGGAGCCACTGGCACTCTCTCACACACCTGGTGGAAATGCAACATGGTATAGGCCCTTTGGAGCACTGCTTGGCAACTTTGTTATACATCTACCCTATGATCCAGAAATTCCGTTCCTAGGCATAGCTAGCTCTAAGAGAAGTAAAAACATATTTCCACACAAAAAACAATGCATAAATCACAACAGTTTTATTCATAATAGTCCAAACTAAAAGCAAATTGAATATCCACTAATAGGAGTTTGGATAAACGAATTGTGGCAAGTTCCCAGTATGGAATATTATACAGCAATAGAAGTAGATGAACTAGCCCTGGCTGGGTGGCTCAGTTGATTAGAGTCATCTCATACACCAAAAGGCTGAGGGTTTGATTCCCGGTCAGGGCACATACCTGATTGTGGGTTTGATCCCTGGTTGAGGTGCATACAGAAGGCAACTGATCAATGTTTCTTTCTCACATCAATGTTTCTCTCTCTCTTGCTCCCTCCCCCCTTCCTTTCTAAAATCAATAAACGTATCTTTGAATGGGGATTTTAAAAAGTAGATGAACTATTACTATTGCTGCCTAGAACAACATAGAAGAAAGTTGAAATCATTACTTTGAAGAAAATAAACCACACATAAAAATTAAATACTGTATAATTCAACTGATATAAAGTTCAATAACTGGCAAAACTAATCTCTGGGGCAGAGAAAGGGGGACTGTTATTGACTGTAAAGGGACTTTGGAAGCGGTGCTGGAAATGTTCTGTGCTTTGATCTTTGGGACAATAATATGGGTGTATAGATAGGTAAAACTTTTAATGTTTTTGTATTTTTCTATATGTAAATTATAGTTTAATTTTAAAAATCCCATTTGTGTATGGGATGAGGGTGGGGATGGAGGGGCCCTCAAGAAAGGCTTCCAGGGGAAAGTGGTGGCTCAACTGAATTTTGAAAGATGTGAGCTGAAGATCAAGCAAAGAAGGCGGAGGGCATTCCAGGCATGGGGAACAGCAAGCGAAGGCACTGCTTGAGTTTCAAAAGAATCTGACCAAATTCTTCATCTTCATCTTCATCTTCATCACTGGCATTTATTGAGAGCTTCCTATATGGTTTTTTCATTTAACCCTCCCAATAAGGCTGTGAGATGGGTGCTCTTATTATCCCCATTTTACAGACGAGAAAACTAAGGTTTAGAGCAGTGAAGTCTCTCCCTGCAGAGCCCCAGAACTTAAAGACTTTATAGTCAGGACTGAGAGTCAGGCACTCAAATATCCATGACTCAAGACAAAATCTGGCTTTAGAATCTTAGAAGGGAGAGAGGCATTTTGGATTTTGGATTCTGGCTTCTGGTAGTTGGGCCCCATTGATTGAGAGAACTCTTCAAAAGCAGCAGACACATCCCCTGCCCTTGATCACCTGCCATGGGGCGGTCAGATGCTTGTGACTAGTTTGTGGTATTTCCCTGCAGAGAAACATGTCTATACATGATGTAGATGTATACACCCATCATTTTGTGGAATCGCATCTGGCAGTAAGCATGGTATTATGGACTGGATGTTTGTTTCCTCCCCTCTGCCCCAAATTCAATATGACGGTATTTGGAAGTGAGGCCTTTGTGAGTTAACTAGGGTCAAATGAGGTCATGAGAGTGGGGATCACGATGGGATAAGAGAAGAGGCTGCTGTCTGCGTGCCAGGAAGAGTTTTCACTAGAACCCAGCTGGGCTGGCTCCCTGATCTCAGATTCCTGCCTCCAGAACTGTGAGAACATAAACGTCTGTTGTTTAAGCCACCCAGCCTGCAGTGTTTTGTGGCAGCCTGAGTGACTGAGACACGTGGCAATGTACACGTTACAGATGGGGACACTGGGCCCAGAGAAGTTATAAGATTCTCACAGAGTCACACAGGCTTTAAGGGCAGAGCCCAGGTTAAACCTGGGCAATTGGGTGTTTTTATAAGCGCAAAGGGTTGATGGGAAGTCAGTGGGGTTCCTCTAAAGGAGGTTCTGGGAAGAAGTGAGCAGAGAGTGGGTTTTGAAATGGGGAGGTGGCTTGATGCAGAGGTTGGGGCATGAGAAGGCAGGGTGAGTCCCCAGCAGGCTCCTGCAGATATGTGGGATATAAAAGTCATGTAGCTGGAGCAGAAAGAATGAGAAAGTTTGGGTGTGTAGAAGAGGCTTGGCTTAAGGAATTTGAGTATTCAGTGGAATACTCAGCTGGAGGGTGTGCTGACTGAAAGATCTCAGAGCTGGGCCAAAGTCAACCATCATGTTTAAAGCTGGAAGAAGGGCTTATTTGCCTTCTTGGGTGGTTTTAGTATATTCAAAATTTTGTGCAGCCTTCACCACCATCCATTTCTAGAACATTTACATCACCCCAAAACCAGCTCCGAATCTCCCAATTCTCCTTTTCCTCCATTGTTTGGCAACCACCGATCTTTGTCTCCATAGACATCCCTGTTCTTCACTTTCATGTAAATGGAACCAACACTGTAATGTGTTGTCCAACAAGGCTGTCTTCTTTCACTTAGCCTGTTTTCAAGGCTTATCTATGTTGTAGCATTTATATAAGTACTTCACTCCTTTTTATGTTGTATAATATTCATTATTTGGATATTTCACATTTGTGTATTCATTCATGAGTTGGTGGACACTTGGGTTGTTAGCTCTTTTGGACTGTTATGAATAACGCTGCTATGAGCATTCTTGCACAAGTTTTCACATTAACATGTGCTTTTTGTTCCCGTGGAGACACACCTGGGAATTGCAGCCACATGGTAATTCTATGTTTAACTTCTTGGGGAGCTATCAAACTGCTTTCTAGAGCAGCTGCACCTTTGTACATTCTCATTGGCAATGTTTGAGGGTTCCAAAGTCTTCGCATCCTTGCCTACATGCATCTTCTACTTTTTTCCTCTTATACAGCCATCTTCATAGGTATAAAATGATATCTCACTGTGGTTTTGGTTTGCTAATGACTAATGATGTTGAGTATCTTTGAATATGCTCATTGGCCATTTGTTTAACTACTTCGGAGAAATGTCTATTCAGATCCTTTGCCAAATTTTTAGTTGGGTTGTTTGCTTCTCAGTGTTGATTTGTAAGACTTTTAAAATATATTCTTGATACTAGATCCATATCAGATATGTGATTTGTAAATAGTTCCTCCCATTCTATGGGGGTTGCCTTTTTCTAATTCATACCAGGGCACCTCTGAGATTAGTAGGGACCTTACTCTGATGCCAGGGCACTGGATACTCTCCCACCATGAAAACAGAAAATCTCTCAGAAGTCTCACCCAAGAGGACATGCTAGCACCTCAGTCCCTCACAGTGGGTCAACTATGAACCAGGTACTTGAAGCATAAATCTAAAGATAGCACAGTCCATTTCCTTCCTTGTCCCATCTCCATGCACAATACCTGCAATCACCCAGACTCTCAAGCCAAAACCTTGGGCACTGCCTTGTCTTTTCCCCTCTCATGCCACCATCCAATCAGCCGCCATAGCCATCACGTCTCCATTCTCTCCTCCTCCCTACACCCCAGTCTAGCTAGGCTGTGGTTATCCGTAGCTTCATAACTATGGCTTACTTCTTCTAATGCAGTCTCCCCTTCATCTGCACACAAGCAGAATAACTTTTCTTAAGTAACAGATCCTGTCATGAGGCTCACCTAGCTACAGGCTGCTCTCTACCCTCTCCCTCTTGAAGTGACTCAGCCAGATGGAACTTTCTCCCAATTTCCCAACTCACCCACTTGAAACTGTGCACAAATCATTTACTCAGAAATGGCAGCAGAGATTCCAAATAGGTTATAGGTTGGGCAGCAACTGATCAGGGAGGAACTGGGGACTTATGTGGGGGATGGGGAAGGATTCTGGTGAGGGGAGGAAACCTCACTCACACATGTGCAGTGACATGTTTGGACACACATGCTGGCCTATTACTCATCTGAGTCCCCTGAGAGTCTCCTGGGCATGTTAGAGCCTAACTCAGCCCCAAGCATTGGGAGACAGATTTAGCTGGCTCACTGAAATCCTCTCAGATTCCTCAAATCCAAGCACTGTGAACACCATTAGAGATCTTGTGGCCCACCACTTCATCCCTTTGCCTCTATAAACCTCCTTCTTCCCACATCAAAAATGGGAATAATAGCACTGCTAGCCTGTTGTAGGAAAATCTGTGCTTGGGGAGCACATGTAGACTCCTGCATTAACTTTTATAATGGATGGGGAAACTGAGGCCCAAAGAGATGAATTGGTAGTTTCCAGCCTTCACTGTGTCTTAGGATCGCCAGGGGAATTAGTTGAAAATAAGGATTTCTAGGTCCTACTGCTAGCTTGAGATAGGAGCCTTGTCATCTGTACTTTTTAACAGATGATTCTCTTGGGAAGCAGGAGAGCAACTGACACCCAGAAAGGTGTGAGAGAGCTAGGGGATACCACCTCTGGACAGGGTCTGGTTCTCTTCCCAGAAGCCTTAGGTGTGCCTCTGGCAAGAGCTCACTGTGTGTGACTGCCTGCCTTGCTTTCCCAGCCTAGAAGCCAGAAGCTGGCTTTCCTGCTGCCAAGCTGCTGGAATACTTCTCACCTCTGGAGTTAGCTGTTAAGGATGTTCCGGGAGAGAAATTTCCTGGGGCAACATTACTCTGAGGAGCTTTCTAACAACCTGGGAAGGGGAGGTTTAGGGGAGTGAGGGAGGAGTGGGAGAGGGACAGGAAGCTCCACCCTAGGGTGAACTGAAACCAAATTAAAAAAGAGCCAAGTTTGTCCTGGGGCAGGGTGGGGTCGGAGATGAGAGAAGGGGTAGCAAGGGCTTCACCTGTCACCTCCATGTTTGTCCCAGGCTCCAGGCTCCCTGACCATCTTTCACATCAAAACTTGTTCTTGCTACAAGATCTGAAACTCATCTACACTTAACTGCGATTGCCTAATGACACCAATCTCAAATGTGATCATATTTTCTTCTTACTTTTCTTTTCTCTCTGTCTCTCTGTCTCTTTCTCTCTTTTTCTTTCCTTCCTCTCTCTCTCTCCTTCCATGGTCTGTTTTCTAATGTTGCCCACGGTTTTGAGCTTTTACTCTGAGTCACATTTCCTAAGATCTTTATTTCTTCACTTACTTTTTGTGTTTTCCACACTTGCTTGGCACAGCCACAGCTTGATCATGAGCACTCTCAGCCAACTCTGCCTCTGCCCCCACACAGCTGCAGATGAACATGGCTGCAGAAAAGCTGATAACTAGCCTGACTCTGCTCAACTTTAAAATTCATGATCTTGAATGTAAAGAGAGCTCTGTGTGCTGCCTGGCAATTAGGTTCTACTTCTCTATTTATTCATGCTCCACCTCTACTGAACAGCTATTTCAATCCTCCTCTCCTAAACCCTTAACTCCCCGTTCCCTGGTCCTCACTCTCTCTTCCACCACACCCTGACCCTTCCACCTACATCTCTTCCCACATAATCAACCTCCTACATGTTGCCAGGTGAGCTGACCATGCACTTGTGTACCTGTATTGTGCATTGGACTTCATCCTCCTTCAGCTGCTCAAGGACATCTCTCCAGCCATCCTCCCTCTTTTTTCAAGCATCATTTTAACCTTTTCTGGATCATTCTCACCAGCATACAAACATGCTATGACTTCCCCCATCTTTAAACAACAACAATAATTTTCTTGACCCCTCTCCCCCTATAGATTCTACTTCATGTCTCCCAGTTTTGGATAGTTGTTGCTGTGTAAAAATCCACTCCCAAACCTATTGGTATTCAAATACAATCATTTTATTATCTCTCCAATTTAGTGGGTTGACAGGGCTCTGCAGGGTAGCTTTTCTCTTTCACGTGGTATCAGTTGGGGCTGTAGCCTTCTGGGAACTCCACTGGGTTAGGATGTCCCAGGGTCGGTGGCTGGTGCTGGTTTTTGGCTGGAGCTTTGTTGGGCTGTTGAGCAGAGGGCCTCCATTCTTTCTTCCACGTGATCTGTCTTTGTGGCCTGGGCTTCTGACAGCATGGTAACTGGGTTTCCAAAGTGCAAAAACTGGCCAAGCCTTCTCATTGCTTAGGCCTGGAATCAGCACAGTGTGGCTTCTGCCACATTCTCAGTTAAAGGTGTTTCCAGGAATAGCTTAGATCCAAGGGAAGGGATTACATGATGACTTAAATACCAAGAGACAAGTTTGTTAGGGGCCACCAAACAATGAACTTTCACACTCCAGTTTGTAGTGAAACTCCTAAAAACTGTCCATCCTCAATCTTTTCAACTCCCCCTGTCACTTTTCTTTCTTTCTCCTTTTTTAAAAACATTTTTATTGAATTTATTGGGGTGACATAGGTCAATGAGTTGTATAGATTCCAGGTGTACAATCCTATAATACGCACCTGTATGTTGTATTGTGAGTCCACCACCCATTCCAAGCAGACATTCACTCCCACTTCTCCACAGACACCCCTTTGTCAAGGTCACCAATGGCTTAACAAAGCCAAAATCCTGGGGCAAAATCCATGGGCACTTATCAGGCCTTGTCTCTTATGTGTCTTGGCAGAGTTGATGGTTCCATTCTTTATTTTACTTTGAGACCCCTAGGTGTTCTCCTAGTCTTGCCCTACCCTACTATTCTCTCCTTCTCATTCTCCTTCACTGGACCTTTTTTCTCTAATCTCTTAATGTTGGGTGACCTGGGGCTCAGTCCCTGATCCTCTTCTCTTCCCCACCTGTCTCACCCACTCTTACCAATTTAATTTTTTTTAAGATTTTATTTATTTATTTTTAGAGAGATGGGGAAGGGAGGGAGAAAGAGAAGGAGTGAAACAGCAATGTATGGTTGCCTCTAGTACACCCCATACTAGAGATATATGAACTGCAACCCAGGCATGTGCCCTGACTAGGAATCAAACTAGTGATGCTTTGGTTCAAAGACCTATGCTCAATCCACTGAGCTACACCAGCCAAGGCACTCTTACCAATTTAAATGCCATTTACATGTAAGTGACTCCACATTCACAGTTCTAGCCTGGACCTCTCCTCAATTTTGACTAATATTGGCTGCATACTTAATATCTATCCCCTGGGTATCCAATGCACATCCAAACCTCCTGTGTTCAACACTAAATTCCTGATTTCTCCCCTCCCAAAACCTTGACCTGACCCTGCCTTTCCTTATTTATGTTGATCACAACTCCTTGCAGTTACTCAGGCCAAAAATCCCAGCATCAAACTTGTTTCCTCTCTTTCTCTCATACCCCATATGCAAACTGCCATGAAGTCCTATTCCGTCTACCTTCAGAATATGTGTGAACCCAAGCACCTCTCATTGCTGCAACTGCCACAACCCTCGTCTGAGCCACCTCCTCTTCTTAGCTGGATGACTTCTCATTGCTATTCCTACTTCTGTCCTAACTTCTTATGGCTGACTGATTTACAACAGAGGCCAGAGGGATTGTCTTAAAATCTAAGCCTGATCATGCCCCTTCTCTGCTTGTAACCCTCCCATGGCTCCCATTTTGCTCAGCATAGAAACCATGGTCTTCACATCATCTGCAAGGACCCATGTGACCTGGGCACCCTGCGATCTCTGACCATTCTCTACTCTCCCCTTTACTCTGCTCCAGCTGCATGGCCTCTGACATTATCCCTCAAACACAGCAGGTACATGCCCACCCAAAGCCTTTGCACAGATCCCTTCCTCCACCTAGGATGTTTTCCTCCTAGATCTCCACAGGGCTCCCTCATTCACTTCCCTCAAGTCTTTAATCAGAGGTCACTTTCTCCATAAGGCCTTCCCTGATCTCCCCCTTTAGAATTGCACCCCACCCCTGCCTCTCTGACTTTTCTAATCTTCCTTTCCCTGCTCTTCTCTCTCATCAATAGCTCTTAACCTTCTAACATACACTGTAATTTACTCATTTATTGTGTTTATTGATTATTGTCTGTCTCATGCTGCTAAAATGAATGGTTCACAGGGGAAGAATCTTTGTCTCTTGTTCATGGATATATTCTAATGTCTAGAGCAGAGCCAGTATAGAAAGGGTGATAAATTTTTGTTTTTTAATTTTACTATAAGTATCTCAAAACCTTTGTGCACAAGGCAATGTCTAAACAAACTTGTTCTTGTGTTTACCCATTCATTCACCCAAACATCCATTCATCCATCCACCCATCCATTCAATCGCCTGCCCTTCCATTCATCCATATCCATTTACCTGCTTATTGCCATCTATTCAAGTCTGTCTGTTCAACTATCCCTACCTCCCATCCAAATATATCGAAACAATTTTTCAACAAACATTTTTGAAGTATCTACAAGCACTGTGCTAGGCTCTATAGTCAAATCCATCCAGTAAGACTCTGACCCCTGAAGTGGTTATAATTGAATAACTGTTTCAGGATGTTTGCATAAAGGAGAAAATCCCCCACCCAAAAAAAAACAAAAAACAGGGCCTTCAGTCTTAATGTGGAGAACAGCATTGTAAGTGAAAGCTGGTGAGTTGGTGGAGCAGAGGTGCGCTGGGGGAGAGATAGAGGGAAATTACTCTCAACACTTTCCTCCTCTGGCTCTGCTTCAGGCTGCCACTGCCCAGCACCAGGCCCAGAAATTGGACTTCTGGGTTCTACCTCCCTCCAGGTCCTTGAGCCCCCATTTCCTCATCTGTAAAATTAGACAGTAGCACTCACCTGACAGAATTATCTAAAGCATGTGAGAAATGTGTTGTACCAGTGGTTCTTAACCCTGGCTCTAATCCCCTGGGAAGCTTACACCTAGGCTTCCCCTACAATTAAGTCTAGATCTCTTGGGGTATGGCCTGGGGCTCAGTATTTTAATTGTTCAGTAGTGGGGCCTAGGCATTGTTGTTCTTAAGATACTTCCCTGGGATTCTCCTGAGATACCAATTCAAAAGAACCTATGCACCCCAGTGTTCATAGCAGCACAATTTACAATAGTCAAGTGCTAGAAACAGCCTAAGTGACCATCAGTAGATTAGTGGATCAAAAAACTGTGGTACATTTACACAATAGAATACCACACAGCAGAAAGAAAGAAGGAGCTCCTACCCTTTGCGACAGCATGCATGGATCTGGAGAGCATTATGCTAAGTGAAATAAGCCAGGTGGTGAAAGGCAAATACCACATGATCTCACCTATAAGTGGAACCTAATCAACAAGACAAACCAATGCACCAAAAAGAACCAGGGACATGAAAATGAACAAACTGACAGTAACCAGAGAGGAGGTGGAAGGGGGATAACTGAGGAAAGAAAGGGAAGAGTCAAGTCAAGGAACATGTACAAAGGACCCATGGACAAGGACAATGGGGTGGGCATTTTCTTTGGGAGTGAGGTTGGATGGGGCAGGGGAGAGCAACAGAGTGGGAGGTGGGGAAATTAGGACAACTGTAACTGAACAACAATAAAGAAAATAACAATTAAAAAAATTAAAACAAAGAACCTTCCCTGGGATTCTAATGTGCAGCCAGGCTTGTGTACCACTGGTGTTATAGCAGTTTAATCGATACTCCTTATCTAGTTAATTGATCTTGAATATTGCAGCCAGAGAAAAGCAGATTTAATTAGATAATCGAGACATTTGTGAAGATGCTGATGACAATGTCTGGACACTTTCAAAGTCTCCACAAATTATACGTTTCTTGTTACTGACTCTTACTTGTTTTTTATTTAGTTTATGTTGCAAGCAAAATTCATGTCCATAAAGCTAAGTTTTGGAGGGGAGGGCATTAAAAGAAGTAAGAGTTGGAAAGAAATTCTCAGAGGGTGAGACTCAGAAGGAAAGATACATGGGAAGAGGGAAGGGGACCGAAAGATAGTTTCCTGAGCTAACTGGGCAAGAATCATCTGTGAAAGAACAAGAGAACTGGCCAAAGATTGTATTCCCCAACCGCCGATTGAGTAGTGGAAGAACAGGCTGGGCGGGGGCTTACCCCTTCTAGGGGATGGGGGGTGTCTTGGTGGGAATAAGAGAGTCAAACTCTCACCTCACAGTCCTATTGTGACAGTGCTATTCAGGTCCTCTGAGAAGCAGAACCGGTTCAATAGGTGTGCAAGGGGTTTATTGGGGAGCACCTTGTGAGGAATGGAGGGGATAGCAAGAAGAAGTAGACAGGAGAGCCTCAGATCACAGTGCAGGTCTGATACCTGTGAAAGGAGAGGGGGAGGAAGAGGCTTGGGTGGAAGGATCCTCAGACTGTGGTACAGTGTTGGGGAAGTCTTGGCCAGGCTGATGGGGAACCCCAGAGCAAAGACTGGCTTTTGGAGGAATCCCCATTGGGAGGGAAGGCCCAGCTCTGCCCCTCCCTCCCCACTCTTTGTCTGGGAGCAGCCTGGGACAACAGCTGGAGGCTGTGGGCCAACTACACTCCACCCAGGGGGGGATCTGAAAGGGACAGCTCCATGGCCACCACAGACACTTACCAAGTAATGGGAATATCTATTCAGTCAACCAATATTTATTGAGCTCATGTTAAACATAAAGCTGTGGATTTAACAGTTTTAGACATTGTGAATATACATGAACAAGACAGACACATTTCTGTAAACCTGGATTCTTTTGAGCGTGGAAGTTTGCTATTAATATTTATGCCGGGACAAGTAGCATAAACTGGGACTGTCTGGGGTAAACCAGGATTTACAGTGATCCTGAAATAGAATAACATGATCTAGTCCAAGGAATCAAGGAAGTCCTTGAGAAAGGGCCACTGGAGCTGGGATCTGAAGCGTGTAGTTGACCAGTTGCTCCAGTCCCTGTTATATGTTATTAGCCCTTCCTAGAGGCTGTCAACACAGGTGTTGGCTGGTCATTTGGGGGCTGATTTTTCATTGTCTTAAGTTCCCTCATGTTGCAGATATCACTTGTCTGAAAGAGCCCTACCTGGGATTTTTTGATGGCACTGAAAGGGAAAGGCAGGGCACCTAGACAGAGTCTGTCAACCACTTTCCTTCTGCCTTTTATTATGTCATTCTGGACAGAAAATAAGGAAATCCGGTGACATCTGATTATAACTTACTTTTTTTCATGTTTTTTTGAGACATCAATGGACTCGCTTTACCCAAATATTTTTTCAATTGTTATAAGTATATATAACATAAAATTGAACATTTAACCATTTTTAAAGGTACAGTTCAGTGGTATTAAGCACATTCACAGTGTTGTGCAGCCATCACCACCGTCCATCTCCAGAACCTTTCATCTTCTGAAACCGAAACTCTGTGCCCATTAAAACGCTAACTCCCCAATCCCCTCTCCCAGCCCCAGCAACCACCATCCTACTTGCAGTCTCTATAAATCTGACTGCTCTAGGGACCTCACATAAGTGGACTCATGCAGTTCTTGTCTTTTTGTGACTGGCTTACTTCACTAAGCATGATGTCTTCAAGATTTGTTCATGTTGTAGCATGTGTCAGAATTTCCTTTTTACAGCTGAATAATATTCCATTGTATGAATTTAGCACATTCTTTTTATCCATTCATCTGCCAATAAACATTAGGGTTGTTTCTAACTTCTGGGTCATGTGGTAATTCTATGTTTAGTTTTTTGAGGTATGGTCATACCATTTAGCAAAGTATCTGCACCACTTCACATTCCCACCAGCAATGCACAGGAATCCCAGTTTCTCCGTATCCTTGCCGATATTTTTTTCTCTAATCTTTTATAGGGACTTTAAATTTTTTGTTTTGAGATCACTATAGATTCAGATGCAGTTGCAAGAAACACTAAGGGGAGGTCTTGTATACTTTTCACCCATTTCTCATCAGCATTAACACCTTTCATAACTGGAACACAATATCACCACCAGGATATTAACATCACTGCAATCCAGGCCATAATCAGATGTTACCAGTTTTACATGTTCTCGTTGGTGCATGTGTATCTTTTTGCAAATTTATCCCCCATGTGGATTTGTGGGACCACCACCACAACTGAGAGGTTGTATAAAACAGTTCTATCAAAACAAGGATCCACAATAGGGAATTTTAAAAAATATTTATTTTGGAAAAATTAAGGTAACACAAAAATAGAGAGCATAGTAAATAAACTCTCATGTATCATCACCCAACTTCAACAACTTGCAATTTATGGCTGATTGTATTTCCTCTATAGCCTCAGCAAGTCCCATATTATTATGCAGTAAATCTCAGCCTTCTTACCACTTCATCTGCAAGTATATAAAGTTTAAGGGCAAGGATTTTGCATTTAGACAGAACTGTAAGACTATCGTTATGCTCTAGCCACCACTCCCAGACAAAGGTAATTCCAAAGAGGCTTCACAAGGAATTCATATATATTATAGGTCCCCCCTCCCCACCACCAACAAGCAGGCTACTGCTTAGAAAATACCCGTATTCGCCCTAAATGAGTGGCTGAAGGATAATAGACAGGAGTAACAAGTTCTTTTGCTCCCACATCCCACAACCAATCCATCAGAAAACCCCATTTCTCTAC
This sequence comes from Tonatia bakeri, assembly GCA_004024845.1. NCBI lineage: Eukaryota > Metazoa > Chordata > Mammalia > Chiroptera > Phyllostomidae > Tonatia > Tonatia bakeri. Next base: position 335,216 of record PVIA01000320.1, on the reverse strand, counting down.
TTTCAAAATAGTGTCAGTATCCAACCATGTGGCACCAACTTGCTCCTCTCACTCGTCTCAGCCTGTAATATCTCTTACCTGGGCATTGCATGGCTTCCTCCCTTCTCTTCCCGTCTCCATCTCTGCCCACTATGGCCCGGTATCTGCACCGAACCAGATTGGTCCTGTCAAAACATCAGCCAGAGTACGCCCCTCCTCTGTCAGCCCCTGACCAGGGATTCTTATATCGTTCAAAAGCCTAGACAATCAGCCAGGCAATCCTGTTACCTTCTGATTTCACCCACGTGGGTTCACTCTGCTGCCACCTCAGAGACCAGCTATTGTGGCATTAACGTTTCCGGTTCACTCCCAGCATGGCACCTTTGCCCGTGCTCTTCCCTCTGCCCAGAACACTCTTCTCCAGGTGTTGACTGACCTTTCTCCTTCAGGTCTCTGCTCAAATGTCAAGTGAGTATCTTCTATTTGCATGTATGGATCCGCTGAACACCGTGTCCACTCTGACCCACAGGTGCTGACTGTAGGGACTAAATCGACAGACTGCTTCCACTGAGTTTGGCTGTGGATAGCACCTTGATTGAGGTAACAGAGAAGGGAAGTCTGGTAATTATTCCCCAGTTCCCTCCCCAGGTAACAGTCAGTCTTGATCCAGAACCTCAGTTTCCCAAAAGGCCAGGTGGGGATAGTCCTGTTAACTGAGTTAATCTTTTTTTTTAAATCCTCATTTATAAAATGAGGATATATTTTTACTGATTTGAGAGAGAAAGAGACAGAGAGAGAAACATCGATGTGAGAAACATTGACTGGTTGCCTCCCACATGCCACCCGACTGGGAATCAAACCCACCATCTAGGTATGTGTCCTAACCCTAAACTTTTGATTCAAGGGATGACGCATCAACCAACTGAGCCACCTGGCCAGAGCAACTGAGTTCATCTTGTTCACTCATTGGGAACCTTTAGAATCCTTCAGGCAGAGTGTGAGGAAGTGTCACATCCCTTACTGCCATGAATTTTTCTGGAGACTTTGAGAGGCAGGTGCAGCATACTCCCTCACCCTGCCCTGCTCCCACCATTCAATCCTCTCTTAACGTTAAAGCTTGTCTGGCCAGTTCACTTATTAGCTCCTGGTGGGGGGCTTTCTCTTCCATGGCCTCTTCCCTCAGGGAACTGGTCTCAGAGGCTCTCCCTGGATATTCTGCTTGATTGAAAGGGTTTCGAGAAACAGGAAAGACTTGGGAGAAGACAATGATTAGAATGAGTCATTAGGTATTAATGCCACCCGCCATCAGGGTAGAGGCCAGACTGGCTTTTTCTGAGTCTGCTGGGCTAGGGTTAATTAGCTTTTAGATTTCTTAGCTGTGGGGTGTCTGTTTAATCATCTGCCACCTGGCCCCAGCTCAGCCTTGGTGGGAGAGAGGTCTCTGGAAGCATGAGCTAATGGGAGGCTGATCTGGAGAGTCAGAGCTCCTCAGAGCTGAAGCCATGCTTCAGCGACCAGGCTGCCCACCTGCTCACCCCATTTGAGGACACTGAGGTCCCCAGAGGTTGGGCCCTCAGCATCCAGCAGAGCCAGGATTAGAGCTCAAGTTTCTGGTGTTATGGTGTGGGGCCTTGTCCATTTCAGAATCCCTCCATCATTCAACAAATATTTCCCTAGCACCAACTCCTCAGGCTGGGACACTTGGACTTCATGGGTGATTAACCAGAGGTAGTTTCTCCCCTCCTGATGCCTACACCATAGAAAAGGCCACCACCAATCTACACTCAAGCAAGCAAATAAATTGATAATGGCAAATGGTGAAAAGAGCCAGAATGGAGACAAGTATGAATGGGACTACCGTGAGTCACCTTATTCAAGGACATTGGGGAAGACCTCTCTGAGGAGCTGACTTAATTTCCCTACAACAAGAAGTTTTTCTTTATAGCATGGCAGCTAATAAATAAAGTTAGAGGAATGGCATGGGAATATAATTTTGTGACCTCTAGTAGGTTAGTGGATCCAGGCTTTGAGTATTGGTGGCTGCAAACATCGCCGAGAGGCAGGCCAGCCTCCTGATGGAAGAACGTGACATGGCCCTGATGTGACCAGACACAGTGCTGAAATCCAACCAGACCCCTTGCCCAGCACTTTCCAATAAATGCACACACACGCAAACCACACATGTTACATATATAATTTTAAATTTTCTACAAAGCTTGTTGAAAAAAGTTAAAAGAACCAGGTGAAATTAATTTAATGATGTATTTTATTTAACCCAGTATATCTAAAATATTATCACTTCAATATATAATCAATATAAAAATGATCAATGAAATATTTTCCAGTCTTTTTCCACTTAGTCTTTAAAATCTGGTGTGTATTTGACACATACAGCTCATCTCATTTGGGATGAGCCACATTTCAAGTGCTCAGTAGCCCCGTGTGGCTGAGGTGACCGTCCCTGGTAGCACAGCTCAAGGTCAGCTGCCAGTTTTCAGGAAATTCAGAGGTCAGAGGAACATGTGAAACAACGCTGCACTGACATCATCAGCAAAGTCCAGAAACTGATTTTTCTGGAAAACTTTGTAGAAAAAGTAATCCAGCTTTTTTTTAAAAGAAGAAGAAGAAGGAGAAGGAGGAGAAGAAATATAATGAAGCCCTGACTGGTGTGGCTCCACTGGTTGGATGTCACCCCAGAAAGTGAAAGGTCACCAGTTTGATTCTCGGTCAGGACACATGCCTGGGTTGTTGTGGGCTTGGTCCCAGGTTGGAATGTGTGCCAGGGGCAACTGATCAATATTTCTTTCTCACATCAATGATTCTCTCTTTCTCTTTCTCCCTTCCTTCTCCTCTCTCTAAAAAATAAATAAATAAATAAATAAATAAATAAATAAAAATTTAAAAGAAAGAAATACATTGTAAGGGGGAAAATAATGGAAAGGAAACCCATAAATTAAGAGTTTTTAGATTTTCCAGTCACAATGTGTTTGATTCCAGTTCAAACAATCCATAAAACATTTTACAGTGTTTATGAAATAATGGGAAAGTTAGAAATCTGAACACAAGGTATTTGATGCTATTAAAGAGTTATTTGTTCTAGGTGTGATAATGGTATTATGCTTATTTATTTAATTCTAAAGAGTCATTGTCTTTTAGAGAGACATACTAAAATATTCATGAAGGCATATTGAAATAATACAAAGTCCGGAATTTGCCTTGGGAGGGGGGCAGAATCGTGGGGGGTGGGGTAAAATGTAACAAATTTGGTAATGGATGATGCTGGATGATGGATACGTGGGTTTTATACCATTTTGTCTAGTTTCATATATATTTGAAATTTCGTATATATTTTTCATAGTAAAACTTTTCGTTAATGAAATTGGGATAATATTGGAAAGGGAAAGGAAATAGATTGTAGAGGCCACAAAACAACAGATTCCATGAGGTCAGAAGTGCCTGCCTACTTCATGGGTGTTTGTAACATCTCACAGATATGACACTAGATAGGCCCTCAGTATTGTTTTTCCCTTATTTTGGAAGTTATCTTTGTTTTTAGGGTTCTTAGGTTATATCCCATCAGGGATGTACAGTCAAATTACTCTGTTTTTAAGAAATAATTTTTTACTGTGTGGTTACACTACTAACTTTTTCTGAGGTCTATTTGTTTAATTTTATCTTTTATTTTTGTGATTTTGAAAAACTTTTTGTTTCATAATCATATGAAATATTTTAATGTTTCGAGTCAAATCTACAAAGTAAGGCACAAAGGAGCTTAACTTAAATCCCTGACATTTTTCCCTTTGAGGATGCAGCACCAGCCTTTGGCTACATCAAGTCAGGGACCCTCCTTTTAGCTGAAGGATTGACCCTTGACCCCTCAACTAGCCCACTGATCATAGCTTTTTGATTTGGAACTGAACAGAGAAACAAAAAGAAAATGGTTGGCTTTTCCTCATTGGGTGGTGGCATACTCACCAAACTGCCCTTTCTACGGTCCCACTCTGGAGGTCCTGACGTCCCAGCCCTCTGACATTGCTTGGGCTCCTGCCTCAGTCCCAGACAGGTGCTCTAGCCTTCCTAGGTTCTGAGCCCTTGATATATATCCCCTGGAATTCCCTTTGACTTATACATGAGTCTGAGTTCATTTCTGTTGCTTGTATCCCAAGAACCATAACTGAAGCAAAGAACTTTAGCAACAAATTTCACTTAAACAAATCACTTAATCCAAATCCTGATAAGACAAACTTAGAGTGCTGTGAGAACCCAGAACCATCCTGGGGGCCCAGTGAACTCAGAGAAGTCCCTGAGTTAGGTGAAGCTTGGAGACTTGGCTAGGCAATTCATATTCCTGAGAACCCCTACCTAGTAGTTTCAGCCTGAGGGTCCCTGAACACTTTTCTCCCACCTTTCCCCAGCTTACATATCACCATCTATTACATCTCCAGAGCAAGGACTTGTGATTTCTACCACAGCTGAGCCGTGCTAGCTATACAGAAGACAGACCTTTGCTGTATTGAGGTCATCCTGATTCTACTCCTAGGCAGGTTGATTGAAATACCTGGAGGGGCCAGGCTTGCTATGGGACAACATGTGAAGAACTTGAAGGGTTCTGTTATTAAGTTCTAATGATTGTCCCCACATGAGAATGGAAGCTCAGAATTGTCACTTCACATGATTTTTCATGAAAACCTGAAAATTAGGAATTTTATGTAAAAAGTTTTTATTTTAAAATATTCTGAAGGTCAAATAAAATATATCAGTGGGGTGAATTCCATAAATATATTAATCAGTCTGATGCCACCAGTTTGAAACCCTCAGACTATCACCTATGTCATGTGCTTCCCTCTCTGTATGTCCAGTGCCTACCTGTCTGTCTGTCTGTCTGTCTCTTTTATAAAATCCTGAGGTTTGAGAGGGCTGGGGTTATGATTCTCTTGCTTATAGCTAAATCCCACATGCCTAGATCACTCTTCAGTGAATAATAGAGCTCAATATATGCATGGATTGACTGATAGATGGATGGATGGGTAGATGGATGAATGAATGAGGATGGATAGGGAGATCAATGGAAAGTTGAACGGATGGATGGAAAAATAAATGGATGTTGAATGAATGGAGAAATGGATGAGTAAATGTATGGATAGATGGATGAAGAGATTATACAATTCAATAAGGAAGACAATGTATACATATGAATTAGTGCCATAGCAGGCAGAGAGGAAATGAGGAAGAGAAGTGACTTGGTTTCTTTGCACAGATGGTTAACCTAGCTCTCATGTTGGGTTCCACGTGGGTCAGACCAGTCCTTTCATGGAGATGCTAGGTTCCGCTCTTGGAACAGTGCTTCCAGAGCACTCATTCCACCCAAGGTGAAGGACTTGAATTCCTTGGTCACAAAGCTTACTGCCTTAGGGTACTCAAAGTTAAGGGTTTGAGGACTGTGGCTCCCCATGCCTTCCCTCTCTGCCTGGTCTCTGAGCACCTTTGTACCCCCAGCCCAGCAAAGAAGCAGTCTGCCTGGCTCTCCTCCTGTCTCAGCCCACTGCATGGACGTCACTACTGCTGGGCCAGGATGGGGCAGGTGGGGCTCCCCTTGCTCTGACCTCTTTGCTTCCTGCTGGCTTCCTTTGAGGAGCTCCTTCCTCTCTTTCTCTACCACCTATTCAGCTGTGAGGATACAAAAAGACTCATCAGTTGCCATAACAACATCCTCCACCTTCCTCTGCACTTAGCTGGGCTGTTCTTTCTCTCTTAGAAAACGGATCTGCTGGCAGAGTGGCCGGTTCCCTTTGAACTGTCAGGACACTCACCCAATCTTTGACCTCAGAATTATTATTATTATTACCATTAGTAGAAGTATTGTTGTTATTGTTGCTTTAAGCTGCCATTTATTGAGTGCTCACTCTGTGCCATATTATAACTAAGCCTTTACAAGCACAATCTCATTTAATCTTCCTAGTGACACTATGAGATAGAAAATATGGTTTCTAATTTATGGCTGGGAAAAAAAGTGGTATGGTCTAGCTTATAAGAGTAGGGACCCTGGAACCAGACTGCCCAGGTTTGAATCCTGACTGCCAGGTGCTAGCCTAGCTGTGTGAGCAAATTACTTGTCTTCTTTGTGCCTCAGTTCCCTTATCTGTAAAATGGAAATAATAATTGGGCCTTGAGTAGTGCCTGTCAGGTAACAAGTGCAGATCCTGAGACAAAGATAATAGTAAAAGTACTGTTTTTAAAGAGTATCTGAGGTAGAGAGTAGGCAGTGAGGCAAGAAAGGAAGATAGCCATGCAAGTGTGCGTTATTATTTGTTACCATTAATGGCAACTGGAGAGAAGTCTTTTGGGTGCCTGTGTAGACACACACCCCAGAGTTACCCCATCTGAAGGGTGATGGTGGTGGGGTATTTATCCACCAACTCCCATCAGCCATTGAATGTTGCTCCTGGGTGGGTGAGAACTCCCTAGCACTCTGTCCTACTGTGTGGGCTCTGCAAAGTTGTTCTAGAAGCTGGAGAAAGCCTTTGTCCAGGTCATGTAAGTGATGGCAGTGGGAAGCTGGGCTGGGCACACATTGAAGGGACCAATGGGGTTGACTACAAAGCTAAAAAATACTTGTTGAATGAATGTACTAAGGAGAGGGAGTAAAACAGCTCCCTGGGGAGGTCCAGGACCCAAACCCAAGAACCTGTGAATATGTTATATTACATGCGAAAGGACCTTGCTGGTGTAATTAAACTTGCAGATCCTAAATTAGGGATATTGTCCTAGATTATCCTGGTAGACACAATCTAATGACATGGACCTTGGCTGTGTCAGACGCTGTCCATCGCTCAATCCTGGGTCCACCCAGCCCTTGAAGAGCACCCAATCTCATGAGGGAGACAAACATATGAGCAACTACCACATAGTGTGCCCTGGTCATAAACCCAGTCTGAGCAGTGATGGTGGTGGTGATGATGATGATGATGATGATGATGATACTAACACACTGTATTGGGATTGTTTTCAGTTTTAGCTAGTGTAGAGATCATTGAAATTCAAGAAGGGATAAGAAATATTCCAGGCTATTGTATGCTTTTAAAATGTTATAAAGAGAATACAAATTACAGGGAAGGAAATAGGAATGGTCAGGGAGGGGTGTTGAAATTTATATCATTTCTAGAGGAGGGTTCGCAGAGAAGGGCTATCTAAATGAAGTGGTGAAGGAAGTGATGGCGTCTGAGATATGGAGATACCTGGGAAGGAGTTCCCCAAGCAGAGGCAACAGCCAGCACAAAGGCTCAAGACAGAAGAGTGCCTGTCATGTTCCAGAAGCAGCAAGAAAGCCAGTGTGGCTGGAACTGAGTGAGTGAGGGGGAGAGTGTGGGAGAGGAGGTGAGTTCAGGTAGGGACTCATTGGGCATCAAGGACTTTGGTCTTTACTGTGAGTACAATAGGGAGCCAGTGGAGGGCTTGGAGCAGAGGAGCAGTGCTGGAGGAGCTAGCAGTACTCCCTGGCTGCTCTGCTGAGGATAGGCTGGCAGTGGCAGTCAATAGTGAAAGAAAGAATATTTGTTGGGAGGCCACTGAAATCATCTAGGTGAGATAATTGTGGCTCAAGTCAGATGGCAGCAGTGAGAAGTGGTTGGATGCTGGAATTGATGTGGAATAATCCCAGAGATACACCGTTAGGTAAATAAATGATGATGTAAAGTACAATGTCTTGGGTCACATGTCCCCAGAAGCAGACCTTGAGACAAGGATGTGGATGTAAATGGTTTACCCCAGGAAACACTGGTTGTGAGATGGGGAAAGGGGGGAACCAGGAAAGGGTGTGGTATTGAGCAGATGACTTTTCAGCAACAGAGGCTCAGTCCTGGGGAGCTCTGGGACATTGTCAAATGTGTCTCAGTGATCCCAATAGAGAGGCAAAAGGACTGGTGTATTTAAACACCAATTCTGCTAGTCATTGGTTGAGACTGGCTCTTGGGAAGAGACATTAACTTCCTGGTACTGAGGCTACCCTGGTGCAGTCTGAGAGGACTCCTGTGGCCAGAACAAACCTGCAGGCAAAGAAATGCACGTGCCTGGAGTTGGAAACAGGCTCAGTATGCATGGAAACGATGGGTAGAAGGTACATGAGCAGGACATCAACAATGCCTATTAGACTGTGCTTATGGTGTTATTTCTGTTTTTAAAAAGGAGCTTATCTTTATATATATCTGTAGACTAGCTCTGAAAAGATAAGGTATGGTTGAGACACTCTTCACCATCTAACTTTCTTTACACTTTTAATTTTGTACTGTGTGCACATTAATGTATGAAACCTTTAAAAACAATGATGTGAATTTCACTTCCATCCATGAAGGAATGATTCTTAAAAGAAAAGTAACTATGATAAGTGAACCTCATGTTCACCCTGATGTTCAGCCTGGAGGCGCTTTTCAGATCACAATATCAGATGGGAGCAGAGAATGGGGTTTAAATCTGCTGAAGCAGTTGACATCATCAGGACAGAGTACTTGAGAGGAGGGAGTTATGCAAGGGGGGTTGGCAGGCGGTGAAGTCTGTTGGGGGTTTCTAGTAGGTCCTTGGCCAAGGGCTGATGCACACATATGTAGGGAAAGACTCAGCGAGGCCAAGCACAGAGCAAATGCTGAATGGAGACACTGGTGATCACATAATAAACTTCCATCCCAGCCAGAGTTGGCAGCCCTCACTGAATACCTTGGACATTCAGCTGAGATCTCAGAAAGTTAACAACTTAGGAGTAAGAATCAAAGATAAGGGCCATATGCTAGTGCTAAGGACAAAACCAAAAAAGACTAGCCATAACAAAGAACAAAACTGGACCCAACAAGGTCAAGGGGACACACCATAATTTATCTGCCTATCAGAACAAAACTCAATGCTCATTAAAGGAAGAAAACCTCATCTGAAATTCCTACAATATTATGACCAATGTGCATAATAAAATAAAAAATTATTAGACATTCAAAGAAGCAGAAAAGTACGATCCGTAATCAAGATAAAAAAGCATAGAAGAGACACAGATGTCTAAAAGTGATCCAGATTTTGGAATTAGAAGAGAAAGATATTTAAAAAGCTATGATAAGGATGATCAGAACCTTAAAAGAAATGATAGACCTTAGAGTGAACAAAGAAAATCCAGTAGAGAAATGAAAAATATATAACAGAGCAAAATGGAAACTCTAGAACTGAAAATCATAATATTATAAATAGAAAATTCACTGGGTAGATCTAACAGTATTTGGAGGATGCAAAGAAAAGGTCAATAAACTTGAAGACAGATCAATAGAAATTATCCAAACTGAAGGAGGGAGGAAGAGATTGGGAAAGAAACAGAGGCTTAGTGACCAGTTTAATATACATGTCATTGAAATTCAGAAAATGAGAGAAAGAATGTGCTATAAAAATAGCTGAAGAATAATGGCCAAAATTAACATAATTTGGAAAAAAATTTGACTTATAAATTTAAGAAGCTCAGTGAACCCTAAAGAGGATAATACACAGAACACCTTGACCAGGCTCATCAGAGTCAGACTGCCCAAAACCAGGGATAAAGAGGACGTCTTAAAAGGCAGCCAGGGAAATAAAAGCACTGATACAATGAGACAAACAATGGCCGAATTTTCATTGAAAACAATGGGGAAGACAAAGGAATGACATTTGTAAGTGCCGAAAAACAAACTGTCAACCTTTTATACATGCAGTAAAAATATCTCTCAAAGACATTTTCAGATAAACAAAAACTGAGAGAATTTTTTTGCAAACAGACATTCACTATAAGAATTTCTAAAGGAAATTCTTTATGTTGACCGGAAACGATATTAGATGAAAACTCAGATCTCTGGAAAGAAATAAAGAACCAAAGAAATGGTAAGTAGGTGGGCAAATATAAAAGAGCGTCTTTTTTCTTAGTTTTTTAAAAAAGCAACTGATTATTAATAGAAAAATAATAAGATTATATTAGACTATAATATATGGAATTATACTATGTGTAGAAGTAAAATATAAAACTCCAATCCCATAAAGAGTGGGTAGGAGACGTCTCTTTCTCTCTCTCTCTCACACACACACACATGCACACACTGTTGTAAGAATCTTGTATTTTACATGAATGATAAAATATTAATTCTAAGTAAAGTAGACCATGATAAATTAAGGATGCATATTGTAATCCCACTAAAGACTAATACAAAGAAGTATAGCAAAGAAGACAATAAATAAATTACAATGGAATACATAAAAGTATTTGAATCTAATAATCAAAATAAATAAACAAGCAGACTCATAGGTACAGAGAACATTTTGACAGTTGCCAGATGGGAGAAGGAAGGAGCGGTGGGCTGGGTGAGAAAGATGAAGAGATCGAGAAGTACAGACTGGTGGTCAGGGAATGGTCTCAGGGGTGTGAAGTACAGCGTAGGGAATATAGTCAGTAATGTTGTGATGCTATACACGGTGTCAGATGGGCACTAGATTTACCAGGGTGATCACTTTGTAAGTTATATAAGTGTCTAATGAGGTGGCTATACACCTGAAACTAATATAATATTGTATGTCAACTGTAATTTAAAAATAAAAAGGTAAAACAAGAAAAAATAGAGAAAATTAATACAGTCAAAAGTTGTTTCTTTGAAAGATCAACAAAAATTGACAGACCTTTGGCTAGATGACCAGGAGAAAAGAAAAAAATCAAATTACTAAAATCAGGAACAGAAGAGGAGACATACTGCTGACCTGATAGAAGTAAAAATTATTATAAAGGACAAGTGTTACTCAACACCTGAAACCAGAAAAAGGCATCTTAAGAAAAGAAAGCTACAGACCAATATCCCTTGTGAGTATGGGTGCAAAATCCTCAACAATACACTAGCAAACCAAACTCAGCAATCTATAGAAAGGATGATACACTGCAACAAACTGCAATTCATCCCAGGAATCCCAAATTAATTTGACATCCAGAAATCAATTAATCATATCAATAGAACAAAAAACAATTATATCATCATCTTAAGAGATGCAGAAAAGGTATTGGACAAAATCCAAAAATCTTTTCATGATAAAAAATGCTCCACATACTATAAATAGAAATGAACACCCTTAACCTGATAAAGGGCGTTCATGGAAAAGCACAGCTAATAGCATGTTTACTGGTGAAAAACTGAAAGCTTTCCCCCTAAGATCAGGAGCAAGACAAGGGTGTCTGCTTTCATCTCTTCTATTCGGTATTGTGCTATAGGTTCTAGCCAGAAAAACTGGGTAAGAAAAAGAAATAAAAAGCCTACAGATTGGAAAGAAAGAAAACTCTCTCTAAGAAAGGATGATTTGTGCAATATTTCTCTCTTAATGATAAATGTAAAAATAGTTAACAAAACATAAAATAAATAATAAACAGTTTTTAAATGAGCAGAAGACTCCAACAAACATTTCACAGAATAATGTATACCAATGGCCAACGAACATGCGAATAAGTACTCGGCTTTATAAGTCATCAGGGAAATGACATTTCTGAAGTAAAAAGCACTGAAAAGCCAAATGCTTATGAAGATACAAAGCAGCACAAAATGTCAAGCGTTGCCAGCGGGAGTGTAAAAAGGTCCGCCCATTTTCGAGAACAGTTTGTTAGTTTTTATAACTTACCCAGTGACCCACTGTTTCCATTCCTAGTTATCATTAACCCACAAGAAATGAAAACATTTGTCCACATAAACACTTATTTAAGAATATTCACAGAAGTTTTATAATAACCAAAAAGTGGAAACCTTTTAAACATCCCCCCACAGGAGAATGGATAAAGAAATTGTGGCATATTTATACAATGGAATAGCACTCAGTAACAGAAGAGAATGCTCTATTGCTACCTGCCCAACCTGGACGAGTTTCACAGACATGGTGTTGAGTAAAAACAGCCAGACCCCAAAAAGTACATACTGTATGATTCCATTTGTGTGATGTTTCTGCACTGGTACATCTAATTCACGGTGATAGAAATCAGGACAGGGAGGGCCTGCGGGGGTTAATTGGAAGGAAACATGAGAAAACCTTCTGGGGTGCTGGAAATGCTCTGTATGCTGAGAACTGTGCTGATTACACAGGTATACATTAGTCAAAATCCATTTGTTGGTACACCCAAGACCTGTATGTTTCTGTGTATGTAAATTTTACTTCAATTAAAAGAAATAAAAAATGAAAGGCAGAAGTGGTGACTGGAAGGAAGGTGTCTGCAGCCAAGCCCTAGGAGGCAGGAATTCGAAGCTGAAGAGCTGACTTCTGATGTTCTGGGGCCCTGGGGACATGGGAGGTGTCTGTCTCCATTATCCTGCTGTGCCGCTCCGCTGAGTCAGCTTAGTTCCTAGCATCTGGGCTTTGCCACCTGCTTCCTGAAACACCTTGGAGAGTTTGTTACCTAGGGGAGGCTCAGTGGGAGGCACAGCAGTCCCTGGACCTCCCCATCTTTAGTCCTGGGGGGTCCAGGAGTAGGGAAGAGCCTTCCCTCACCAGCCCCGCTTCCCTGAGTAGAGCAGTACTGAGGCTTCTGAGAAATCTCATTTCAAGTGTCAGCTGCGGGCCCAGCTCCACTCCAGGATTTTCACTGCTCTGCATGGATGATGACTCAGTGCGGGGGAGGAAGTGACAGGAGCCTAGATCTGCCCAAGGAGGCCAGGGCTGCAGCGGGGGAAGGAAAAGCTACCCACCCCTGTGGGGACCTGGGGTTTCCGCTCCTAACCAGTCTTCTTTCCATTCTGTCCAGGTAGAATGAAAAAATTGAAAGAGCTTGAAATCTGGGGACAGACCAAGCTGGGGGGCATCTCATTTATGCCTGTTTCTTATTCTGTAAAATGAGGAGGGGTGTCTTAGGGTTTGGAGTACATTGATTTGTAGAGGGAGTGAATTTAGGAAAAATCTATAAGGGGTGAGGGGATTAAGAAGGGGGAGGGGGAGGAGCCAATGGGGGAAAAAGACTACAGGTAAGGTCCAGCCTTGGCCTCATCCATGGGAGTCTGAGGGAGTGATCATGCCACAAAGCTGTTACCTGACCCAGATGAGGTGGGGGGCAGCCCTTTGTACCCCATGTCTGCATTGACTGTGGACTGCTTTTGGAGGGAGGTAACAAATTGGGTGAGGCTCCAGAGGGCAATTCTCTGGGGAGGGGAGATGTTGCGAACTCTTAGCAAACAATACACACCTGGAGGGTGAGCACACTGGCCTGGTTATGGAGACCTGCTTGGGACCCCAACAGTCACCATGTTAGGGGTACAATACCCATCACTCAACAGGCAGTGAAAGAATAATCTGTCTCTTAGTTGCACAAGAAAGGGTACCTAGAACCATAAACATTTGAGCCCTGCCTATTTGCAGATTCAACATTTTTAGGGACTGAGGCAGGGTGAGAATCTGAAGTCTATGCATCTAAGCCAGAGCAGAATCAAAAATACTTAACAGCCAGCAGCTGACTGGGCAGCTGGAGCCTGGAGACTCCCTGGATAGTTGGAAAGTTTTGGCTTACTGAGGAAACTGGCTAGGGTGGTGGTTAGGGGGCCCTTCAGGGACTTGGGGCAGTGTCTACCTAACAACTGGTCTTACCAACTTGCCACATCCTTCCATTCCTTCCATGCACCTGGGAGATGTTCATGCACAACTACCTGAGACAGGTGAGCCTCTAGTCACCTGTGCACACTCCTTCCCTTGATTTTTCTCTATTATATGTGCTTCTGACAATTTGACAATTGATCATTTGGCATCACCAGGTTCATCAAACCCAGGGCTCTGCTTTTGATGGGGCTTTGCAGAAGAGTGAGTTAGAAATGTACTGGGATGTCCCCAGGTCCTCCTACTGTACATTGTGGGAGGAAAGAACACTAACTTTGGAGTCAGACAGACCTGGGTTTGAATCCAGCTTTTGCCACTGGTTGGCTGTGTGTTCTTGAGCAAATTGCCTTACCCCTCTGAGCCTCTGGTTCCCCTCTGCGAAAAAAACAATTGATAAATTAATGTGCCTGCTCAGAATGATGATTGGGATTAAGAGCATCATCACATAGTGTGATCAGCGCATAGTAGGCCCTTGCTATCTTTGTTTGCTCTTCTGGAATGATGTATTTCTGCTTCTGTCTTCCCCCGAGGAGCAGTTTTTTAGAATCAACACCCACTCTGCAGGGCCTGGCTCATCCTGCTTATTTACCTTAATTGACCCTCTGGGAAGGGACTGTCATCCTGTCAGTTTCTGGTCCCAATGCCAGTAACTGCCTGACAAAGACTCAAATATTTCCTCTCCTCTTTTCTTCCTGCAGATCGCTTATCGATTTTAAGAGTACCACTTTGTCCCTTCATCCGGCCACTGCCCTTTCCTTGGAAAGACGGTTTGGCTGAAGTGGAGCCTTTCCAGTAAGCTGTGTCTTTTGTTTGGAATCCTGGTAAGATGGTGAGTCCCATGTGGAATCTGCTGTCGCAGACGAGGACTTCAAAGGGGCTGGTGGTCAGTGACTGTGCACTTGTTTCCTCCTTTTATTAGCGGTCCCCTGCAGGCGAAGAGGAATTTCTTGGTCATAAAAGTCAGGGTAGGATCCCAGCCTGACCTAGAGGTCCCGGAGCTAACAACAAAACACAGATAGAGTCCGGTGGGTCAGAGAAAGTGAGTGAGAGAGAGAGAGAGAGAGAGAGAGAGAGAGAGAGAGATCCAAGTGTAGAAGGGCCCTGCCCTGAATTCTAGGGCTGCCATGTGTAAGGGAAAGGGGTCTGGGTTTTAGTCTTGGTATGGCCACCTTACCTACTGTGTGATCTAAACCATATAGACCATTTTGTGCCTCAGTTTCCACACCTGTAAAATGAGTATGATAATGACAATGACCATGTTTTCCCAAATAGCATATTCTTTTTCTCCTCTACAACCATCCCTTCTGGTAACAACACCTGCTTTTCCTGGGAAATGGCCCCTGCACATCCAGGTCCTATGTTTGGAAAAAGTTGGCCTTCCAGCTGGGTGAGTGTTTCTCCCTGGCCTCTAAGCATATTTCCTCCTCATGTCCTCCCTGACTGTCGGGTACGGATGCGAGACCCCTAAAGGCTCAGTAAGACTCGACTCCAAGACTTCTGCTGGAAATGTTGAGAAACAAACTCTTTTCCCATGGGGTTTCAGAGAGATTAGGGTTGTGTTCAGAGCGGTTTATGGCCATTTTGCCTCCATGATGAGAGAACTTGATTGAAAAGAAGCCAGCACAAAGCCGTGAGGTGGAGAGAGAAAGGTTCCTGATAACATACTTTGAGCACCTGGATCCAACTGGGCCTAACAATCTACCTCAGGGTTAAAAAAAAATTTTTTATAGTCCTCACCTAAGAATATGTTTTTATTGATTTTTAGAGAGAGAGGAAGGGAGAGAGAGAAAAACATACACCCAGATGCCTCCTGTTTGTGCCCTGAATGGGGATTGAACCCACAACTTTTTGGTGTAGAGGACAATGCTCCAGCCAACTGTGCCACCTGGCCAGGGTTACCTCAGGGTTTTTAATCACTGTTTTTTGCTAAAGCCAGTTTGTGTTGGCTTGTTGTCCCTTGCAGCTGAAGAACCCTTCAATTACATGTACCATAATAAAACATCTCTTTCTGGTTGTTTGGAGAATCAAGTGAGATAAACCATATGAGGATCTTAGCACAGGGCCTGGCACACAGTAGGCACTCAATAAATGCCCGTGTGTCCCAGGGCCTCAGTTTTCTCATCTGCTAGATGGGGGCATTAAACTGTGTCCTATCACACTGGTAAAGGTGGAAAGCCTGGAGGGTAGGCTGGACTGTGCTGTTAAAGCAGCAGCAAAGTATTGTGGTAGGAAGACCAATGACCCCGCTTCCCCTCCCCCACCAAATGTCCACATTCTAACTTCTGGAAGCTGTGAATAAGCTATATTACATGGCAAAATAACTTTTGCAGGTGTGATTGAATTAAGAATTTTGAAATGAAGAGATTCTTCTAGATTACCTGGATGGGTTCAACCTAATCACAGGAGTTTTCAAAAGAACCTGAGAACTGGGTCAAAGAGTCACAATGTTGCTGCCTTTGAAGACTGAGGAAGGGGGCCTTAAGCCTACAGGCATGGGCAGTCTCTAGAAGTTAAACATATAAGGAAGTGGATTCTCCTAGAGCCTCCAGAAAGGAACACAGCCCTATCAACACTTTGATTTTAGCCCAAGGAGACCCGTGTTAGACTCCTATCCTCTAGGAATGTAAGACAATTAATTTGTGTTGTTTTTAGCCACTGTGATTGTGGTAATTTGTTAATGCAGTGACAGAAACTCATACAAGAATTTATCTATTCTATTCTATTCTATTCTATTCTATTCTATTCTATTCTATTCTATTCTTTCATCATTCAGCAACTATGTATTGGGCTTTGTTAGTAAAACATAACTTAGTTTCTGCTCACAACCTATTCCAGGATGCAGGTAATTAATACTCAGTTTGAAAAGCTCTGTAATGGGAAAATTAGACCTCAGTTTGATGAGCACTACAAAGCAGGTCCTACAGGTTGCTGTGAGAACATAAAGGAGGCACCTAATCCAGCTAGGGGCTGGGAGTGATAGTGGTCAGGGAAGACTTCCTGTAAGAAGTGCCATCTAAGCAGAGACCTGAAAGGATGAACAGAATTAACTAGAATATGAGCAGTGTGGCCTGGCACAAGCTAAAAACTGGATGGTGATATATTAATCAGAGCTCTCCAGAGAAACAGAACTGATAGTATATACAGAAATTGGCTCATATGAGTATGGAGGATTGATAAATTCAAAATCCGCACAGTAGTTGAGCAGGCTGGAGGCCCAAGGAAGAGTCCCAGTTTGAGTCCAAAGGCTGTCTGTGGAAGAATTTCTTCTTACACAGGGCAGTCAGTCTTTATTCTATTAAAGTCTTCAACTGATTGTGTGCATCAGGCCCATCCCCATTATAGACAGCAATCAGCTGTACTCTAAGTCCATCACTTTAATGTTGGTCTCATTCAAAAAAAACCCACTTTCACAGAAACATCCAGAATGATGTTTGACCAAATATCTGGGAACTGAGGTCCAGCCAAGTTGGCATAAAAATCGACCAATTTGCTCCATAACATATGGGCATACAAAAAGTCACATTATCTTATTTGTGTCAGTCACTTAAGGAGGTCCAATTTATCCACTCTCACCAGATTGGCAGGTGTTTCAGTCCCAGGCATGTTTTTTGTGGGTTACTCCTGTTCAGGCACAAACAAGAATCAAGGATTGGGGGCTTTCTGGGACAATCAGGAAAATGGATGGGGCCTCTTCACCAGTCCACTCACCATACCCTCACATAGGAGCTCTGGTGGCCAGTTCTCCTTCTGCTCCCCAAGGCAGCTGTTTGGCCTGCTTCTCTGTGCTCCATCAACCGCTGACTCCAAAAGTTTCTCCTTACCACCAGCCACATGCCTGGCACTGGAAACCCTCACAGCTTCACTGAAGGTCTCAGGGCTGTCTCTCCCCTGCCCCCATGCATTCTGCAATTACAGGGACTCTGCCTCTCTTCCTTCCTTTCAAAAATAACAACCTGAGAAACCCACCACCCCCTTCCTCCCCAGTCAGATCTCTGCCTCTACCCCAGACTCCCTTCCTGCAACCTCCTCCCTATCTGGGGGAAGGAGGGTTCTTCCATAGGCCTGGAACGTTCTGACTGGGGCTCCAAAACACAAAAGCTCTTGGAGGTATCAGAAGCCCATTCAGATTCATAAAGGGATTTGGGGGCAAGAGGAGGAATTGATAAGTGCTTGTTGTTTTTCTTATTCATCTGCAGGAGTGAGAGTCAGAAATGAGTTCCTCTATAAGTCGCTTTGCCATAGGCACATTAAACAGAGGGACCACTAGTGCAGAGGCCCTGGGGCAGGAGATGAACAGCAAGGAGGCAGTGGTGGGCCTAGAGAATGAGGGGACAGTGGTGAGATGAGTCTGGGACAGTAGACAGGGACCAGACCAGAGTGGGACCTTGATTCAGAGCAAGAAATTTGAAACACAACCTGAGGATGTTGTGGAGGTTGGATAGGGTGGTGGGGAGACATGAATATTTTTGAGCAGGAAGCAATGCAAACATATTTGTGTTTTGGAATGCTCCTTTTGGCAATTGGGCAGAAAGTGTCTTGAGAGGTGTTATAGGCTAAATTACATCCTCCCAAAATTTATGTGTTGAAGTCAATCTCAGCACCTCAGAATGTGACTACATTTGATGATAGAGCCTTTAATAAGGTAATGAAGTTGGCCTGGCCAGTATGGCTCAGTTTGTTGGAACATTGCCCTGTAACTGAATAGTTGTGGGTTTCATTCCTATCAGGACACATATCTAGGTTGCAGGTTCAATCCCCCATCTGGGTGCATACAATTCCTTGTCTGTATACATATGGGAGGCAACCAATTGATGTTTCTCTCTCTCCCTTCCTCTGTCTCTAAAAGCAATGAAAAATAAAATTAAATTAAATTAAAAAGTAAAATAAAATAAAAGTAATGAAGTTAAAATAAAGTCATGTGAGTGGACCCTTATCCAAGATGTCTAGGGTCCTTATAAGAAGAGGAAATTGGACACGGACACACAACAGAGGAACTGTCACAGGAAGGAACAAAGGGAGAAGGTGGCCATCTACAAGCCAAGGGGGAAAGCCTCAAAAGAAATTAACCCCACTGACAACTTGATCTTGGACTTCTAATCTGAGGTGCTGTAAGGAAAATATATCCTGTTGTTTCAGCTCTGCAGTCCATAGTACTTCATACAGTGACCTGAGCAGACTTATAAATGGGACAGCTAAGATGCTGCTGTGGTTTCTCAGTTGAGAACCGACAATGGACCCAGTAAGGGGCTTGGTCTAGGGGTGACAGGCAGATGGCCCCCAGAGGTGCTTAGAGGCCTGAAGCTGGGTAGGGCCTGACACCAGACATATCAGCTTCCCTTAATGGCTTTGGCTGTGCCAAGAAGGGCAGAGCTTGGTGGCAATCTTTCCACATCTGGAAAATAGCTGCCCAGCCACGCTCCTTCATGTTTTCATACCATGTGCCACTGATTTGGCTCCCTGAGCCTTAAACAGACTTCCTTGAACTCAAAGCTTTCTTTTTTCTCAACTCTTGGACAAAGTGGCATTTTCCAAAACTTGGTCACACCAAAAACTGTTTTCGTTAAGAAGGATCAGGTCATTTTTCTTCCTTTAAAACTTAATCACACCCAGGGGTATACTTCATCAATTGTTTTGTGGAAACTTGGCATTTGAATACTTCTAGTGGTTTTTATTGTGTATAGTTGTAGAAGCAAAACACACACATGATTTTCTTAGGTATATAAATGTTTCTATATTAGAATTTATATAATTATATATTAACAATATTTTCTTAAGTTAAAATTAAGTACAGTAAAATGCATAAATCTTAGATGTGCAACTTGATTTAGACTCGTGTGACCACCACCCTTAAGTGTTTCCCCCAAAAGACCCCCGTGCTTCTCTGTAGTCAATAACCACCCCCCAGAGCAACCACAATCTAACTTTTATCCCCAGAGTGAAGTTTTGCCTATTTTTGAACTCTGTATAATGTACTCATGCAGCCTGTAGTCTTTTGTGTCGTTTCTTTCACTCAATATGTTTTTGAGATACATCCATGTTGTACTTATCTGTAGCCACTCTTCACTGCTGATAGTATTCCACTATATGACTATTTATTTATTTAAATGAACAGAATGTCGGTGCTGAATGGAGGGAACCTGAGAGATCAGCTGTCTCAACTTTCTTGTTTTGCATGAGGCCCAGAGAAGTAAAGTGACAGCCTAAGTTCTCACAGCTGTGCCAGGACAGAACTGAGATCAAAACCAGGTCTTCTACTTCTCTGGCCAGTTGAGGCTCTTTTTTATCCCTCCTCATGTCTCATCGTAACTCTTTAACAAATGTGAAACATTAATTCTTGACTTCCTAAGGATATATTCTTTTAGGCATGTAAGTGGCTGGGAAGTGGCAATATGGTCTGGAGTGTGTGGAAGGCCATTTTCTCCCTGGACAGTTTGATATTTTCCTTGGCAAGAGCTATAAGCCCTTCAAGAATCTGGCACATGCCCTTGTCTACTTGCTTTGCTCCCCTCCCCCCTGCCCCCTGGGGTGCTATCTTAGAAAAGGAGACCAGGAAAGGGCAAGGCTTGTGTGGTCTGGAGGGCACAGGGCTGGGCAGAGATAGCCTTGGTGTGGAACCTCAGCCTGGCACTGAGCCTGGGGAGGGCCAAGCAGGAAGAAATATGAAGCAGAAAGGTTCCAAGCAGGTAACTCTGATGTTTTCTTTAACTTTTCAGGCCCCTCACAAATGAGACCTCCAGATTTGGGGTGTCTGGAGCAGAGGGAAGAGCCTGGTTTGCTGGACACCCTGGGTTGGGACCCTTGCTCATCTAGCTGTGTGGCCTTGGGTGAGTCATTTCTCTTCTCTGAACCTCTCTTCTCTGAACCTTACTTCCTTCATCTGTAAAGTGGGGAAAGTCACTTTTTTTTTTTAAAGATTTTATTTATTTATTTTTAGAGAGGGAAGGGAGAGGGAGAGAGAGAGAAACATCAATGCGCAGTTGCTGGGGGACATGGCCTGCAACCTAGACATGTGCCCTGACTGGGAATCGAACCTGCAATGCCTGGTTCGCAGCCTGAGCTCAATCCACTGAGCTACGCCAGCCAGGGCGGGAAAGTCACTTCTATTGGGAAGGTCATGAGGATCCAATGAGAATGACAATGGGAGAAAAGTGTGGGGGTGGGTCTAGTTGAATTTCTTTGCTCTTTCTCTGATTGATGGATGAAAAGTCTCCAGGGCACACCAAATAATTGAGCTGCTGTTACTGACCACTTTCCCCACCCCTCTTCCTAGATCCAGGACCAGCCAGGAAGCTTCCATGGGCATCTGCACAAATCATATCTATCCAGCTTCAGTACTCATGATGGAAGAACAAGGCTGTTGTTATTCACAGGAAGCAAAGGGTATAACTCTGGGACTTTGCTGGGGGTCAGATGCTGCTTGTGGTGAGACTTGAGCAAGTGTCTTCCACTCCCCACATTTCATCTGCTTTAACTGTGAAATGGGATTGGGCCCTGGCTGGTGTGGCTCAGTGCATTGAGCACTGGTCTGCAAACCAAAGGGTTGCTGGTTCAATTTCCAGTCAGGGCACATGCCTGGGTTGTGGGCCAGGTCCCCAGTAGGGGGTGTGCAAGAAGCAACCACACATTTATGTTTCCCTTTCTTTCTCCCTTCCTTCCCCTCTCTCTAAAAATAAATAAATAAATAAAATCTTAAAAAAATAAAATGGGATTGAGTAATCTCCCCTGTATTACGAGATTATCATGAGGATTAAGTGAAGTAATGATTGTGAAGCTCTTAACACAGAGCCAGGTTAAGGGCAGTGGATAAAAGAACTCAGGATTCAGGCTGGCTTCAAACCCCCTCTGTACATCTCCTCACTGGGTAACCTTGGGAAACTTGTGAAATGGAGATATGACTAAAACTCACCTTACAGGGTGGTTGAGTAGCACCAACGAGATAATGGATGTGAAAAGAAAAAATATTTGAAGCCGACCAAAGGCTCTTCAATGGTGGGACACAGACATCATCTGAGCAAGATGACAGTGATTAAGGATTCACTATTCCTTCATCTCCTTGTCTAACAATCACAGCAATATAACTGAGCTTTAATCAGTTATAGCAATATAATCTAATTTCATACTGCTATGCTGCCTCTTTTACTTTTAAAATTACTCTCTTTCTAGAAGGAGGCACTATGGTAATTGGAAAGAATGTAGACTTTGGGTTCAGACTGAGTGTCAAGTCCTGAGACCACTGTGTGAAACTAGGCAGTCACTCCTCTCTGAACCTCGCTTTCCTCCTCTGGA
Organism: Tonatia bakeri; assembly: GCA_004024845.1. NCBI lineage: Eukaryota > Metazoa > Chordata > Mammalia > Chiroptera > Phyllostomidae > Tonatia > Tonatia bakeri. The sequence continues at coordinate 313,355 of PVIA01000320.1, read as the reverse complement.
AATGGGGGTGATTATACTGACCTTGCTGGGTTCCCCTGAAGGTGAGATGACATGTGTGGGTCCAACACTTGGCCCACCTTTTGGCCCAGGGTCAGCACCCTGCAGACAGGGTTTCCTGGCTTGTCTTTGTGTCTGAGTCACCATAGTGGTAAACAAAATTTTGGCTCAAGGACATTAAGATGACTCCCTGCCATTAATGGAGTGCTGATATTTATTATTCTACCACATCTACACATGCATTCTGCAAGCAGACACAAGGTGAAAGCACAACCCTACCTTCCAGGAAACAATCAGGATTCTTGGCTCCTTCGCTTTCCTCTGGCCATCCAAAACAAGGCTAAAAAGGCCTGCTCCAGGGAAGGGTGAGGCATCTGGGCTTGAATCTGTTTTATTCATTTTAAATTGCCCCCTTGGGCAAGTGACATCACTGGTCTGATCTCAGGTTTCTCCATCCATGAAATAGGGATAACAGTGGTCCTGACCTTGCTTTTACAAAGTTAGTGGTATTGCTTGTAGTTAGTGGTATCTTCCACTATTGTTGTTACAGACAAAGATGGGTCTGGCCTGTGGTGTACTGTCCAAATAGTAAAATCTCCAGTGTGAGCAGAGCCAGGCCTCTCCTTCCCACCTCTCTGTAGGACACAGGTTAATGTATGTACATTTGACAATGTCAACCAAGTGCTTGGTGCATAGTAGATGCTCAATAAATGTTAATTCCTGCTCCTCCAAACTCTCACAGGCAGGTACTAGAAGTCTCTGGAACTTCTTCAGACATCACAGCCATCATTTCATTCTGCTCAGTTCATTACAATGTTCAAAAGGCTCAAGGTCTCCTTTAGCCCCCAGGACAGCCCCCTGGGGCTTTATTCTCATGTAGGAGAAGAAACTCAGCAGGGAGACTCTGGGTAGGTTCATCAAGCCACAGAACTGGTATGTGATGGCAACTCCATCTACTTCCTGTCTATCATCATTCTTTCAACTAATATTTATTGAGCACCTACTAAGTGCTCTGGGCATAAATTTGTTAACAGGACAGACCTCTATTGGCCTGTAGAGTTTATAGTCTCGCTGGGAAAGGGACATGAGTAGGTAACTATACTAGAGTTTCAGTTTCTTAATCACAAGGGTGATAAATGCTATAAATGGGACATGCAGAGGGTGACACAGTGTATAGGGGTGACCCAGGCAGGGAAGGCCTGAGAAGGGTCTCAGCCTGCGTCTCCCAAGAGCAGAGTCTGAGGGGTTTGTTTGAGAGGGAACCCTGGGGATCAGCAAGGCAGGAGAAGAGAGATGAGATGTGGTAGGAGGAAAACCAATGTGAAGATGTGTTCTCAAGGTCATTACTGTGGACAGCTTGGCCACTTTCTGAGACCACCTAAGAAGAGGACAGAGGAACTGGCAGTGCCCCCACAAAGGGAGGAGGGAGTATTTTCCATGCGGTTTGGAGTGGCTTCGGAGAGTATGCCAGGTAGCAGGGGAGCTCCAAATTCACCAGCCTGTCAGAGGGGTGGCTCATCCGTCGTGCCCCAGGTCTCCAGCATTTCTGCTGGCCCCTCTGAGTCCTGGAGCAGAAGTATTTTCTGAAACAGCACATCTTTCCAAAGCCCTGGGGCCTTCCAGAGTCCCACCCAAAGCTGCATTTCCCAGACCACAGCGTCCAGCCAGAGCACATTCCCCAGGAAGAGCTTCTGCTGTTGGCTCAGGTGGGAATGGGCTGCGTTGTGGGAAGTAGGCTTGTTTCCTTCTCTTCCTCCCTGCACCCCCTGCTTCCCAAACTCTCAAAAGCTTTTGAAAGTAGAAAACCCAAGACAAGTGCGGGAGGACAGAGGGTGGCCTGTGCCTGGAGTTTGTCTCATGAGTGGACAGCCCTTTGGTGTCCACAGAACCCGAAGGAGGTGAAACTCAAGCACAGCTACCTCTAAGAGATTCAGGAAGCCCAAGGCACTTCCCACCCTTAACCTGTTCTCCCCAGCCCTTGCATTTACAAGGCAAATGGCTTCTGGCCAGGGGCCAGTATGGGGCTGGCGGGAAAATGCCTTCGGGGAGGTAGCAGAGCTGCATCCTGGCCCCTGCCAATTGGCAGGGGCAGAGCAATGGCCTGGGAGTTACAACATCTGGTTCCAGGCTCACTGACTCCTTGGGACATTATTGCAAAAAGACCTAAGCCAGTATGAAATGCACAATCGAGGTTATTTTTGGTGAATGATGGCAGGGGCCAACAATTACGATCAAGTGAGGATTTGCTGTTTTCCCACAGTCTTGCTAACATATCATAATGAAAGCAAGTTGTGGGTAGAAATCTGCCCTCACAATGCATTTATTAAGCAACTATTATGAGCAAGCAAGGCCCAAACAGTTAATGTAACATGTTATTAAATTCAGGAGATTTAAGGCAGATGTAAGAATGTTCTAGAGCCGCATTCTGCTACTATTAAAGTCCATGCCAGGCAAACAGAATCACCCACACAGATGGCTGGATGCAGATCCACTGGACCAACCTGGAAAGCCATGCTGGGGGCTCACAGGATTCTTTCCTCTTGTTCATGCCAGGGGAGGGAGTGTCTTAGCCAAGCCATATATTCTGAATGCCATCAAGTTCATCAATAAGTGCCTGTTTCTAGCATCATTAAGCTGGCTAACAAGCCAGATTTCACCTCTGAAAACCCATTTATTTTTAACAGTCATTATGCTAATCAGCAAAGCCTCTAGTGTTGATCAACACAAAGGATAAGTGAAACTCTTGTCCTGGTGGCTTCTGGAGTCAGGGAGCCTTCCTGGAGAGAATGCCGGCTGGCCACTCCTGGACTAAACTCCAGATTAAGCAACTGATAACTGCTCTGGAGCTGCAGCTTGAACAAGAATGCACATTCATACCACATATCTCCTCTGAAGTATTTCAGGCTTGACTTCAGACATAGCAGTGGTAACCTTCTGACAGTCAACTCCCCAACCCCTGGGCCTCACTGTCCCCCTCTCTAAAGCCACTGGTACTTCAGGTCCTTGGCGTGTGTTCCTACTCTGGAGGCAGCATCTTTGGTGAGCCTGTTTCAGGCTCTCTGTGGACAAGGCTGATATTTGCCAATGCCCCCCCTTTTTTTGACATCTGTCTGGAAAAAGTCTAGCCATTGTTAATATAAAAAGAACAATTTGCATGACATTGATGTAACCTGGCAGGCAAGGAGAGTGGTCTGGAATGCATATGTGTGAACAATGACAACTTCACTGTACTAGTCAGTGGGGGTGGTAGACACTATTGAGTGAGCACGTGTACTGTGTGGCCGTCACATTCAAAATGACCAAGCAGAGCAATGAATCTGCATCAGATTTTGCATGAAGTGTGAACACTCCTCCATGGAAACTATTCAGATAATTCAGGAGGCTTTCAGGGATGATGCAATGAGTGCAGCACAAATAAAAGTGTGGCACAAATGCTTCAAAGATGGTCAAGAATCTGTTGAAAGCGATCCACATTCTGGAAGGCCTGCAACAAGCAGAACACCTGAGAATGTTGAATGTGTACAGGCTGCAATCAACAAAGACGAGCTACTGACAGTGTGAGAACTAGGAGCTGATCTGGGGACTCCAAAAACTGCTGTGTCCCAGACTTTGACACAAGATCTTGGCCTGAGACATGCTGTGGCGGAATTCGTTCCACGGCTTCTGCTACCAGAGCAGAAGGAACATCACATTGCAGTTGCTAACAGCTTGATTCAAACCACTACCAATGAACCAGACTTGGTGCCCTGTGATATCTGGCTTTTCTCAAAAGTAAAATCACCTTTGAAAGGGAAGAGATTTCAGACTGTTGAGGAGATTCAGGAAAATACAATGGGACATCTAATGGCGATTCCAACAAAGGATTTTGCAGAGTGATTTGAACAGAGGAAGAAACACTGGGAGAACTGTGTGAGGTCCCGAGGTGCCTACTTTGAAGGGGACTGAGGTATCATTATCCTACATACAATGTTCCTTGTATCTTGTGTCTTTAATAAATGTCTCTATTTTGCATATTGTATGGGTGGATACTTTCTGGACAGGCCTCATGTAACATTATATTCGTTTCAGGTGAACAACCTAATGATTCAATAGTTGTGTACATTGTGAAATGATCACCACAGTAAATCTAGTTAACATCCATCACCTCACACAGTTACAATTTTTTTCTTGTGATGAGAACTTTTAAGATACATTCTCTCAACAACTTTCAATTATACAACACGGTATTATGAATTATAGTCACCATGCTGTACCTTAAATCCCCAGGACTTGCTTATGTTATAACTGGAAGCTTATACCTTTTGACCCCCGTCACTCATTTCTTCCACCCTCCACCCACCACCTCTGGCAACCAACATTCTGTTGTTCTCTGTATATGTGAGATCATTTTTGTTGTCATTGTTTTTAGATCCCACATATAAGTGAGATCACACAGTGTTTGCCTTTTCCTGTCTTACTTCACTTAGCACGATGCTCTCGATGTCCATCTATGTCATTGCAAGTGACAAGACTTCCTTCATTTTTACAGCTGAATGATACTCCATTAAAATATATATGTATATATAATTATATATATGTGCAAATCACTTTTTCTTATCTATTCATCCACTGATGGACACTTAGGTTGCTGCCATATCTTGGCTATTGCAAATAATGCCGTATGAACATGGGCGTGCAGATAACCTTCCACCTTAGTATTTTCATGTTTTTAGGATAAGTACCCAGAAGCAAAATTACTGGGTCATAAGATACTCCATTTTTTTTTAAGATTTTATTTATTTTTAGAGAGGGAAGGGAGAGGGAGAGAGAGAGAGAGAAACATCAATGTGCGGTTGCTGGGGGACATGGCCTGCAACCTAGGCATGTGCCCTGACTGGGAATCGAACCTGCGATGCCTGGTTCGCAGCCCGCGCTCAATCCACTGAGCTATGCCAGCCAGGGCAGATACTCCATTTTTAATGTTTGAAACACCTCCGCAGTTTTCCACAGTGGCTGCACCAATTTACATTCCCACCAACAGTGCACAAGGGTTCCTTTTTCTCTACATCCTTGCCAGCACCTTTAACTTGCTGTCTTTTTGATAATAGCCACTCTAAGAAGTGTGAGATGCTATCACATCATGGTTTTGATTGGCATTTCCCTGATGATTAGTGATGCTGAGCACATTTCCATGTACCTGTTGGCCCTCTACATGTCTTCTTTGGAAAAATGTCTCTTCAGAACCTCTGCCTACTTTTAAATTAAATCATTTGTTGCCGCCTTTTGTTCTGGCAAAGGAAATCCTGCCTCCCAATTGGACCTCCCTCTGCTGAGAGGTTGTAGGGGCTCAGTCCGGACACCTCTTTCCCAGCATGCTTACCTTTAGAAAAATATGTTTACTCCTAGTGGAACCAGGCTTCATCTTCAAACACTGTGTTTGTTCAACTGACCATTCATTTGTTTATTAACAATTTTTTTGGTTGTTTTCCATGTGCCTACAACTGTGCTTGTGTTAAGTCTGTCTCCCGTTCCGGAACACAAGCTTACTCCCTGTGCCTAGCACGATGCTGGCACTCAGGAAACATAGAATGAGGGCACAAACCAAGCACAGGAAACAAGAAAGGCACTGTGGCTGTGGAGGAGTGGAGCTGAGGAGTGCCTGCAGGCTTCAGCTTGTCTCCAGGGATGCCCGCCCTGCCCCTCCCTGAGTTTTCCTAGCCCCATCCATCTTAATGCTTCTCGTGGGTTGGTGTTATTTGAGAGAGAGGTTGAATTAAGTGTGAAGCTGCCTGAGTGCCTTGCTAGAGCCCTACCAATTAGCTGATTGCCAGAGCAGCAGAGCCACACTGTCAGCAGAAGTAATTGTGCTGTTTGTCAAAGGTGAGCCAGTGCTGGGAAGTGCCTCTGAGTGGCCCTGGGGTTTCTGAAGGGTGGTATGAAATGTGTGACTAAGGGGCCATGCCTCCCAAGGACAGAGCTGTGATCCCCAATTCCCCCTCTAGGTGCACATAGGCGTGTTGATATGCAGATATGCGCACATGTACATACATACACAGGGTCACATGCACTGGTGTATATCAGAAATGGATAATGTTTTAGGGGGGGTTAAATTTGTACAGTTTGGGAGAACTCTCTTTAAGACAAAAACTTCAAAATAATTAGTACAAATTCAGGTACACATGTGTCTCTGTATCTAGAATTTTAAAAGATCACAATATTACAAATTTAAAAAAATTGACAAATACCCAAAACTTCACAAAATCTAGAAAAATCACATATGTAGTCATTAACTCTGATAGCATCTGAGATGCATTTCCTACCTTTTTTGCTGTATATTCTTTGATAGTCTCTTCATACGTCCATGATTTTTATAATATTTTCTACAGAGAGAAAAGTAAGCTAAGCCAGCCTTTTATCTGAAATGGCTGATTGAAATTTGTTTTTATTAAGAGTTAGGATACATAAAACATGTGACTTTAAGTACATATCTGCTGCTGAACACAGCTTTGGGTTTGGGCCCTGTAGATGCAGGAACTCTGATTAACTCTATTTTGTATGTTCCCTAACACAAAAGAAGAAAAATATATGTGCCTGTATTTGAAATGGTGTACGCTGCTTTATCAAGTGTACGCCCAAACAGAAAAAAAGTTCTGACGAGGTGGCCATGAGAAATGAATCCAATTTTAGTGCCACATATCTGATGATAAGAAGAATTTACCTTTTCCATATCCAGAACTAATTTCTGTCTCTGTGCATTTCCTTTCTTGTTCTCTTCTCTTACCTACATATTTCTGGAATGCTAGGCACCAGAGCACACACTGAGATATTTCAGCACAACCTCAGGCCTCCCTTGTTCATGTCATAACATATGGAGCCTTGTCACTGGGCAGTAGCACTTTACCGAAAGCCATTGCTATGCCAGCATGGCAAATAATAAACTGTCGATGGAAGAGACAATGAACCACATGCACACACCTCAGTAGTCTCAAACTAAATGTGCCCCCACTCAACTTGCCCCAAATGCTACCTGTCATGAGGGTAAGGGTGAAGACGGGGAAGTGAGAGCTAACAGCCTTAACCAATTGTAGTTATAATGGATTGCTTTCCCCCTAATGTCCATTAACTGATGAACGGTTAAAGAAAATGTGGCAAATCCATGTAATGGGATATTATTTGGTCACAAAAAGAATGAAGTACTGATACATACTACAACATGGATGAGCCTTGAACATATTATGCTGAATGAAATGAGCCAGACACACAAAAGGCCACATATTGTAGGATTCCATTTATATAAAATGCCCAGAATAGGCAAATCCATAGAGAAAGTAGGTTAGTCTTTGCCAGAGGATGGAGGGAGTGGAATGGGAGTGACAGCTAATGGCTCTGGGGTTTCTTTTTCTGGGATAAGATAGTCATAATGGTTGTACAACTCTGTGAATATGCTAAAAAAATCCACAGAATTATATACTTTGAGTGAGTTTTGTGGTATGTGAGTTATTTCTCAAACTCTTATTTTAAAAAGAATATTATTTTTGAAAATTTTATAAAACCATATGATCAGGTGAACACACTGCTGGGATCTCCTGGCAGTGCCTTTGCAAGCCCAATGCACGTCGCCATAGATTCCCTTTGGTCTATATGTGCATCAGTTTTCTACTGGCACAGTAATGCTGTGTAACAGATAACCAGAAAACTTGAGTGGAACACAACCGAAAATACTTATTTGGCTCATAGGTGAAAGGTGACAGTTCTTCTAGTTTTAGCTGGTCTCCCATTGTGATGGTTCGCCATGGATTGTCTGATCTAGGATGGCTTCAGTTGGGAGTGACCTGACCCTACACCACATGTGTCATCCTCTTACATTGTAGGCATGTTTTCACATGAAAGGCAACGATCAAGAGAGAAGAGAACCACACAAGCACTTCTTCAAGGTTCTACTTGTGTCACGTCTGCTAACATTCCATTGGCCAGAGCAAGTCCACAGCTGAACCCAGATTCAATGGGTAGGAAAATAACCCCACTCCCCTAGAGAGGAACTGCAAGGTCTCATTTCAGAAGAAGTGGGTACGTGGAGAGATGATCACTCAGGACCACTAAGGCAGTCAATTCTATGTCTGTTTCTATGTATATATATACAGGTGTGTGCCTGCTTATGTGTCTGCTGATGTATGTGTATCTGTATGTAACGTGTGTTTAGGCATAGATATGTGTTCATGTGAGACTGCTGTGTGTGTACACTTTCTCTGAGTGTGTTTACACGAGCTATATTTATGCATGCATGGGTACATTCTGGAAGATTCTCTGCTAGTGTGTCTGTGCAATGTGAGCTTTCCTGAATGGGTGCCAAGTACAGTGAGCTGAGGATAGTGCCAAATGAATGCATGTGCTACCCACCAAACCCCAATGCCAGCTGGATTCTAGAGCCTGCGTCTTTACCTGCCACATCCCCAACACACGCCACCGTTAGAAGAGCATGAGCACAGGCTTTGAAATCAGGAAGGTTGATTCAGACACCAGCTCTGCCACTGGCTGGCTTGGCAAATGACTTCAGTCCTTTTCTGATCTGTAAAATGGGGACACCACTTCCTGGTTCTCTTTCAGGTAATCCTTGTCAAAGGGTTTTGTTAGTTACAGAGATGCTAAGGGCGTGATTTTCCTTCCCACTCCATGTTCCAAAGGCTTGACCCTCTCCAGATGCTGAAACTGGAGGTGGCTCTGCATCTCTTAATGTGCTGCCATGGCAACAACCACTGCCTCCTGCTCAAATGTCAGCAGTGCTGAATGGGGTTCTGTTGCCCCCTCACTGCTAGGCCCGGAGTGGGGGGCGGGGTGGAGGAACAGACTCACTGGAAGTCCCTTCTCTTCCTAAGTGGGCCAGGGGAGGATCCAGGGAGGCTGTTACCTATCTCGTAGCTTCTGCTCTCCTCCTTTTGTCATGCCCCCTCCAGCGGCAGTTCGGCTGGGTGCTGGAGCAGCGTCTCCAGCCTTAGCCAACCTCAAAATAACCCTGGCAGCTTTCAGAAATGCAGACTCCCGTGTCTCACCCCAGCAAGTAGGCCTGAGGTGGGTCCCTGGCACCTGCATTTTAATATGTTCCCCAGAGACCACATCTGGAGGAACCCTGCACCCTGGGGCAGACCACTGATTTATGCTGCTGGTCCCCACAATGTAACAATCATTTCACTTGTTCATCTACTCATTCATTCACTCACTCACCACTTATCAGTTCAGTTGCTCACTCTTTTAATTATTCATTCACCCACTCATACTTAAATAACCATTTCCTCATTTATTTGCTTATTTATTTAAGCACACATTTATTAATGTCTTAAGCTCAGGGAGAGGGAAGATAATTAAGAACCCAATCCCTGCAGCCCTGCAGCAGGTTCCAGGGCAATGTATTTCAGACAGCAGCAAAATGATTTAATGTGTTGACTAGCATGTTTAAGAAAATGAAACGGAACAGACTATAATGGGAAACATTAGTGTGCACCGCATGGCAGGTAGCATGGTAAATCAGTGTTTGGGAAACTTTTACAGGTAGTGTGTGTTTGAGTGTGGACAATGGATTTCAATGTAAAATGTTTTTTTGAGGGGGTATAGAAAATGTAAATGCTGAGTGCTTGTGCTAGACTGGGTATGTGCTGGAGGTGCCCACAGAGCTCAATCCCTCTGCCAGGGTGACATCAGGGAAGTTTCACACAGAAGGTGACACTGGAGCCAGGTCTTGGCTCCTTTCTCAGGCCCTCTTTCCCAGAGCTGGCTGGACCCCATGAAGCATGACTGACCCTGACTGTTTCACGAGCCTTTATCCTCAGGACTAGAAAATTACTGGAAGTGCCCTGAAGGCTCAGAGGCTCTGGGATATGGAACAGGACACACCAGACCACAATGACCACCGGACCCTGAACCAAAGAGAACATCAAAACAAGCTGCAGCCCAGCTGAAAACATCCTGCTCTACAACCACCCCATCACCCAGTAAAAACTCAAAGCCCTGACCCCTCAGTGCTGGTGCCGGTGCTGGCACATATCTCCTTACCTAGCCCTTCCCTTTCCATGGGAAAGTAAAAATAAAAACCCTTTACTCTCTGCACTTTCTTCTCTTTGTGAATTCTTTCTTAGCCCACCCTAACAGAGAGGAGGAGAAGGCTGGATCCCAGAGGACCTTGAAGGCCAGAGAAAGTGCTTGGGTTTTACTAGGACATTGTCTGGAGTCACTGGAGAGAAAGCGGGAAGTGACCTGATCAGAGTGAACATTTAGAGAGACCATGCCAGCAAAACTAGCAGAGGGAGAGACCAATGGGAGACTGTGGCTGCTGTGTGGTGAGTGATGGTGGTAACGGGAGCCAGGTAGTAGTCTGTGGTTGGGGTTGAGAGAGAAAGGTACACTTGAGAAATGTTTTAGGAGGTAAAAGAAATAGGAAGTGATGACTGGCCATGGGAGGGGACATTGGGAAGAGTTCACTGTCAAGGCCGGGTTCCTGATGTGGGAAGCTGGGTGGGTGGAAAAGCTATGTACTAAAATAAGGTCCCTTGATTTGCCTCTTCATAAGGGTCCCCACCTGATTTCAGCACAGACTCTTGCCCTGGGAGTGGAGGTAGTTACCTAGTCCTCCAAAAGGAAGGGACAGTTTTTATAATTTAACAATTAAATAAAAATTAAGCCAGTAATAGAGGCTCATTGTGGAAATCATAATAATAGCAGTGTGGTGCCATTGCTAATTCCATTTCCCCAGTTCTGAGCATCTGGAGGTTCATACTTCCCTGCCCGCTTTGTGATGGCTAATTTATGTATAAACTTGACAAGACCATGGGATGCCTGAACATCTGACTAAACACTATTTTATTTTTATTTTTAAAAAGATTTTATTTATTTTTTAGAAAGAGGGGAAGGGAGAAAGAAAGAAGGAGAGAAACATCAATGTGGTAGGGAATCATCGATTGGTTGCCTTCTGCACACCTCTAGCTGGGGACCCAGCCGCAACCCAGGCCTGTGCCTAGAACAGGAATCAAACTGGGACCTTTCGCTTTGCCGGACTATGCCCCACCAGCCAGGGCATGACTAAACACTATTTCTGGGTGTGTCTTTGAGGGTGTTTCTGGAAGAGATTAGCATTTGAATTTGTGAACTGAATAATGAAGATTGCCCTTCCCAATACAGGTGGGCGTCATCTAATCTGTTAGGGGTTTGAATGGAACAAAAAGGCAGAGGAAGAGAGAATTCTCTCTTTCTGCTGCTTGACTGGGACTTACACCATTTCCTGGTTCTCAGGTCTTCGGATTCGGACTACAGCTACACTATCCGGTCTTCCGAGTCTCCAGCTTGCTGATGGCAGGTTGTGGGACTTCTCAGCCTCCATAGTAGCATGAGCCAATTCCTATAGTAAATCTCTTTATATAGAGGGACATAGATACAGGTATAGGTTTAGATAGACAGATACAGATTATCTATATATCTCCCATTGGTTCTGTTTCTCTGGAGAACCTCAACTAAAAAATATGCCCTTGTAGCTGGGCATAGGTCTGTGACTAATTCCATGAGAGGCAGTGACTGTGTCATTTCTAATCAGAAGCATCTAGTGGCTACTGCTGCTGCTCAACTTTTCACCCTTCTCTTCCCTGGGCTTCATGAACCCTGAACTCTATGTTAAAGCATCAGGACCATAAATCGGTGGCACTTGCCCTGGCTGTTGGTTGGGAGTCACCCACAAAGCAAAAGGTCACTGGTTGATTCCCAGTCAGGGCACATGCCTGGGTTGTGGGTTTGATTCTCAGTCAGGGCGCACATGAGAGGCAACAGATCAGTGTTTGTTTCTCATGTTGATGTTTCTCTCCCTTCCTCCCCTTGTCTCTAAAAACAAATAAATAAAATTGTTACTGGAAGCTTGGTTCTCACTGATGCAGTAAAGAATTACAGATCAGTGAGATGAAAGTGGATGAGTAAGAGTTTTATTAATATGTCTTGAAGGGAGAGAGCCGGCCTGCTGAGAATCTTGAGAAAGGCTTAGCATAGAAGAAGCAACAGGAGACCCTGGGCTGGGCTGCCTTGGCTCACTGGGAAGTCAGAGAAAAGGGGCCTTGGGGACAGGTTCAGGGGGTTAGCCTGGGACAAGCTGCCAGCTGCCCCTTGCCTTAGAGTTTAGGAGAGTTGTGCTGGTGGGGAACGCAGGGGGAAGAAGAAGGAAAAGGAAAACGGTGCCAGCTGCTCCCAGAGACAGAGAGCCCACTGGGTCATTTGTCTTGAGGCTTTTATGCCTTTCCTGCAGGCTGGAATCTCAGGGGAGGTCTCGGGGAGGGCTCTCCAGGTGTGCCCTTTCAGGGTCCTGGTCTCCTCTGACTGGTCAGCACCAGGTCGGGGGGCTTCAGTCACTGCAGTTAGTTCTGTCCTTGCCCACCTGATTTTGCTGCTTTTCTGGGCCTGGAGCTGAGGCATTTGAAACATAACTGAGGCTTGGATGTTATCTCTAGGGTGCTAACCTCTGGTATCTGGCTGTAAATTGTTCGGCCATTGTGTTTGACTATCTCATTTTCCCTATTCCATTTGCCATGGAATTTTCCTACCTTCTTACTATCTTGTCTCAAAAACTTTTAAAAAAATAAATTGAAATGGGACAACTGTAATAGCATAATCAATAAAATATATTAAAAAAGGAAAAAATAAATAAATTGGTGGTACCTTAATCAACTGGATCTCTAAGAGGAGAGCCCTGCTCCCTGACCGGAACCAGTCCTTGGTTGGACATGTTATGTGAGCCAGAAATGATTCTTGGTTGCTTTAAGCCACTGGGATGTGGAATTTCTCGTTACCCAGCATAACCTAGGCTATCCTGGCTGGTACAAAAAACCACTAGTTATTAAGCATCAACTATGTGCCAGTCTCCTTCCTTATAGAATAGCTAGAAGGACCGTGTTACTATGTAAGGTTCATGGCACCCCATTGTTGAGAACTTTCTTAGCTTCCCATCTCATTCAGAGTGAACACCTCATCCCCCGCACTGTGATCTGGGAAGCCCTGCATCAGCTGGGGCCCCGCTCTGACCTCCTCTCCTACCACTCTCCTCCTAGCTCTTCCTCCTCGCCATTCCACCAGCCTTCCCGGCATGCCTTAAGCACACCAAGCACACTCCCACGGCAGGGCCTTTGCACTTGCTATTCCTCCCGCCTAGAATGCCATTCTTGGTTACTTACGGTTTGCCATCTCACCTCCTGCTCCAGCATCATTTTTTCAGCAAGGTGTTCCTTGACATCCCAGTTTATCTAAATGTTTAACCCCCTGATGACAGACTCCCCAACTGCCTTCTCTACTGCATTATTATTTTTTTGTTTATCATCTTTCCCTGATTGGACACATACCTAATTTTTTTTGTTTACTGTCTCTCTCTCCCCACGGGGATGGGGTCTCTCCAAGGGCAGAGATTTTTGTAGGCTTTGATTCCTGCTGAATCCCCAGGCCAGGCACATAGGAGGTTTTGAAAAATTCATTTGAATGAGTGAATACATGAACTCCTCAAATCTTCCCACAACACTGGGAGGAGTGAAGAAGGGATTGGTAACTCCATCAGCAGAGGAGAAAGCTGAGACTTGGCATCTGGCCTGAGGTGACATAGTAGTAAGTGACTCACAGGGCTGATGTCCTAAAGCTGGTCTGTCTCATAGGCAGGGCGATAGCAATACTGTGGAGGCTTTTCATCTTTTTCTGAAGTGCTCAGTGGGCTAGTTGCACTTCAGGCGGGTCCTACTGCCCAGGGCCCTCTTGGAAGCCTGGTATAGACTGATCTGTAAGAGGCTAGGGCTCGGGCTTGTCCTGCTGGGGCAGCTTGGGCGGACAGCAGCGCCACCTGCCGGACACACGAATCCTGCGTTTCTTGGCGCTGCCTGTAAGGCTCATCCTCTGGGACTGAGCCTGGAGGCCCTCCAAGAGTTGAAGTATGTGCCCTCAGGGTGTGAGCTAAGCAACACCACCATTCCTCCACTTATTCACACCCCGAGTAAGAGCCCCAGGGTTTGAGCCCAACAGACCTGGATTTCATTACTGGTTGGACTACTTTCTAGCTGTGCAATCCCCAACAACACCCCTGAGCCTCAGACGCTTCATTTGTAAAACGGGGATACTCTTAGAACCTGCCTCAGGTATGGCGAGGATCAGGCCAGGACCGCGCAAACACCCGTCCTCAGAGAGGCCTTCCCCAGCGATGCCGTCTGAAAGAGCTTGCCCCGTCTCCCTCCGAGCCAGGCTTCATTCTATTACTTTGCTTCATTTTTCTGTATAGCATATATCACCACCTGGCACTTTAATATTCTTTCTTTACTATCTTTCCCACAAAATGTCAGCTCCATCACGTCAGGGACTTTGCTCTTTCTGTATGCCCAAGGACCTCCGCTGTGCTGGGCACACCACAGGGCTTAGTAAACATATTTGAGTTCAAACACACTTTGCACAGTGATGACACATACTGAGCATGCAAGAACCATTATCATGATTATGTATTTATTCACTTATGCATTTATTAATTTGCTCATTTCTTAGTTGAGTCACTCACATCTATTTCTTCTTTTACTGTGATAAAATATATATAACATAAATTTACAATTTTTACCATTTTTAAGTGTATCCACATTGTTGTGCACCATTACACTATCCATCTCTAGGACCTTTTCATCTTCCCAAATGAAACTCTGTACCCACTAAACAGTAATTTCCCATCCACCCCCTTTGTCCAGGCCTTGGCACCACCATCTTACTTTCTTTCTCTGTGATGTGACTACTTTAGGGACCTCATGTAAGTGGAATCATACAGTATTTATCTTTTTACCACATGTATTTCTTGAGCTTCCACTACATGCATAGAGAGTAGTTTTTGTAGCACTAAAGTGAGAATCAAATGAGATCAGTGCAGGTAAGGCACCTAACACAGGGCCACACACAGAGGAAGAGCCCAGATGAACTGGGCCCAGTACCCTGCACAATCTTCTCAGAGCTGTGAGGTGAGGAGCGGCTCCCACCCTGAGCAGGAGCTCTCAGGCTGCTGTCTGTATTTCCCTCGGCAACTGCTGTGTCCCTCGCAGATACCAGGTGGCAGCCTTGTGCTGTTGAGTGGCCCTTGCCTGAGCCAGCAGGCCAGGGCCCGCAGATGGGAGCAGAGAGAGAGGCTCAGAGAAGAGGGAGCCTGCCTGGGGTTGCAGGGGCAGCAGGAAGTGATTAAGAAGGAAGTTCCTGTGGGAGGGATATAGGGCCTCAGTCCTTCAGGGTGCTGGGCCACACATGGGCTCAAGCTCAGCCCAGCCACTTTTCTGCTGTGTGTCGTTGGGTGAGTCTCCTCACCTCTCTGAGCCTCTACTTCAGCATCTGTAAAATAGGTCTTCTTATAAACCCTTGGCAGGGCTGTGGGGAAGAGTAAGTGAGAAGAGTGCTGAAGCTTCTGGCACACAGCAAGCACTCCATGTTTGTTGGCATTTACTGTGTTTATTACTAACAGAGGTGAGAGGTACAGAGCCAGGTGGTGAGGGGAACCTTTATTCCTCCTCACTGCATTCACTAAAGGTCAATTCAGTTCTTACTTAACATGTTCTCACTACTGCTTCCGAAGTTCTCACTACTGCCGAACTCTGCTCCAGGTGCTTGGCAAACCCCAAGAGGTTAGCAGGTCTCCACATCCGGCTGCTACTCTGTCCCAGCGGCTTCCATGAGCTCTTCCGCCTTCTGAGCAGGAGCCACCAAGCAGAGCTGCTCTGTCCCCGCGTTACAGATTCCTCTCCGACCTCAGGAAATGGTTTACTGTTGCCCACAAGAAGCCCAATTTAGGAAGCCAGACACAAAAAGTCACATACTATATGGTTCCATTTATATTAAATGTCCTGAAAAGGTATATTTCGGGGATGGAAAGTAGGTTAGTGACTGCCAGTGGCTAGGGAAGTGGCAGATGGAGGAAAACTGCTTAACAGGGGTTTGTTTTGGGGTGATGAACTATTTTGGAACTAGATATTGGTGATAGTTGCATAACATTGTGAGTGGACTAAGTGCCACCAAATTACTTACTTTAAAGTTTTACTTTTATGTTATTAACACTCCTCATTTTACTTTTATGTTATCACCTCAATTTTTAAACAATTTTGATTTAAGAATATGTTACCATCATTGTGAGCAAGCACAGGGGCCTTTCAAATCTTGAAGCCCAAGACTGGAGCCTTTCTCCCCCTAATGCTGGAGGAAGGACCGGCATCCTTCCATCTGTCTGTCTGTGTGTCCAGTAGCCTTCCAGTCACTCACGTATGCAGCCATTCACCCACGCACCCACTAGTTAGCTATTAATCTATCTATTTTCCTATTACTTGCCCACCAATATATCATTTCCTCTCTCCACTCACCTGCTTGTGTCTTCATCCATCCATCCATCCCTTCCTTCATCCACCCATCTATCTGACTATTTAGCATCTGCTCTGCCCAGGCACCAGAATTTCAATGATAAACAACTCCAACTTGGTTCCTATCCTCAAGGAATTCCTTAAGTTCAAAAGAAGAAACACACCTTTAAGTAATTACATCAGAGTATGACAAATGCTAAAAAAAAAAAAAGAAAGAAAGCTTAGGAGGTTGTGGAAACCCTCAGCTGGGACAGCTAACTCAGTTTGGAGTCTGGGGAGTGTTGGGGAGGCTTTCTTCAAGGAAGCCATGTATGAGGTGTAGCAATTTTGGTGGGGGCAGGGGAGCAGGACGGGAGCTCCTTGCAGAGGGAACTGCATGGTCAAATGCGGAGGTGAAAGCACAGGGCACGAAGAAATGCTTAGCAAGGTCAGAGGTGAGCGACTGAAGTTGGGGAGGGCAGTGTCCAGAAAGGATGGGGGAGGGACACCAGTCCTGCACCAATGGACAGGGGCTTCAGGTCATGAAGAAGAGTTTGGAGGTCATGCAGAGAGCGACGGGAGCCATGGAGGGTTTTAGGGTATGGTGACAGATCAGATCAGGTGTGCATTTTAGACAGATCTCTCTGCTGCAGGGTGGAGGGTGGATTTGAGGTAGCAGGACTGGAGGAGTGAGACCAGGCAGGAGCCATTGTGGTTGTCCAGGCTCCAGTGGAAGTGACAGAACTGAGATGGCCCCACATGATAGGTGTTCTCACTCAGCCCTTCCCATCCCTGCCTCAGCAAGAACCCCCTTCCTGCCCCTTTACCTGCTGTGCCCCTGCTGGGGTCTGATGCCCTGAAGGCTTCACGCTTCATCACTCCCTATTAAACAGTGGCTGTGTGGTTCGGAGGGTCTGCCTCTGGCCTCTCTGTTGGCTCTGAGCTGCTGTAAAGGGGCAGGGAGTGGAGGAGGGAGGAGGAGCCTCCTCCAGGGACAGGGGTCCAGGTCCCACAGGGGATCGACAGGTCCTCCTCCCAGTGCCCCTCCCCTCCCCACCCTCATCTCACAACCCCTAGCAGGGATGGCCATGAATGCCTCTTACTCCACTGCAGACCTGGGAAGGGGCAGGATCCCGTTTCAGAGTGGGCAGTGAAGGCACGGAGGAGCCAGACGGCTTGCCCACAGGCATGCTCCTAGATGCAGCCACACAGAGGCTCGACCAAAATTCTGCCTGACCCCGCAGCCCCCTGCCCTTTCAGCTCCAACAAGCACTTCCTTACTATACATCATCTTTTAAAAAGTTGCTGCAAAATACTAACCGTGCCTACACTTTCACATCTACCCATCCACACTGAAAAACAGGATAAAATGATGGTCAAGCAGGTGGGCTACAAAGCCATAGCGCCCGCTCCTCTCCTTATTAGGTGAGCAGTGTGACCTGTACCTCTGCGTCTGCATTGGTCATCAGGAGGGATTGTGCGAGTGACTGCCCCGTGGGACATTGGCATGGAGTTCGCCTGTGCAAATAAGTGCAAAGTGTCTTAATAACAGCTAACATTTATTGACTGTAGGCCATGCACTAGGAACTGCTCTTACACTTTACACGTATTTACTAATATAATTCTCACTACAGTCTTGTGAGATGGGCCTCGTATTATTGCTGTTTTACAGATGAGGAAACTGAGGTTCAGAGAGGCTACATTCCAGACTCTGTGCTCTTATTACGCACCCCAGGGTCAGAGTTATATTCAGAAAGTGATGGCTACAATGACTGTAGCAGTCCCTATCACTGCCACCACTGTCTTCTACCCTCATCCATCTCTGGGGCCAGGCCTCTGGGCAGTTTACCCAAGGGAAGTGACAATGGTGAGCAGAAAACTGGAGAAGCCAGGCAGGAGCCTTCAGTGGAGCAGGAGGGAATAGGAGAAGGAATAAGGACTCCTGGAGACTCAGAGCTCTCCCTGGGCCAAGCCCAGAGTCCCCACTCTCAGCAAAATTTACACATACACCCTCCCTGCCTTTCCTACACTCCTAATAGTGCTGGTGATAACTCCATCTCTTGGGGTGGGCCCTCTAAGGGGGCTCTGGGTCTCATAACTGGAGCCACAGTTATGAGGTCAGCGCCCTTCCCCAATGCAACTAGGAAGCTCCCTCCTCACCTCTACCCTGCTCCCTCTGGCATCATCCCTGCCTGCCCTGCCCTACCTGGCTCTTCTGTCTCAAGGACAACTCCCTGGCCAGCCCTTCGTTTCATCAGAGAGGGTTTTAGAGCCTCCTGATCCTCACTTTAATTAACAGGAATTGTCCTCCCGGAGTTGTTGGGCTGGTTTTTCTTTTCCTTCTCGAAACATTTGCTCAGCCTCTGAACTGGAGCCTGGTGCCTGATTAATTGAAAGTTCCAGATGAGCAAGGATACGGCTCTCTTGGGAGGGAACAGGAGAGACACAATCTGGTGTCAGCTCCGTGCTTTCCTGCGGGAGGGAGCAGCCATGCCCCAGACTGGTGGGCAGAAGGCGGACAGGGGTCTGGAGGTGTCACCCCCACCCTCCAGCCACTGTGGACCCCATGCAAACCCCAGGTGCCAAACTTTCCCAATTTTTAAATAATTCATGTGCTTGCTTTCCATGGAAAAATGACAAAATAGAGTAAAACGAAGGGTCCAGAATGCTCCAGGGCTCCTGGCAGCTGGAGATAATCACTGCTAACACTTGAGTGTGTACAGCCTTTTGGAACTTTCTGGACAATTTGCATAAACAACTGATTTTATTGCCTTTCTCCCATGATTATGTAGGTGATAGATGTTGATTGTAAAAAGCTTGGACAATAGTTTTAAAAGCATAAAAACATTTTACTATCTACCCATAATGCTATGCCAAGAGACTGTGTAGAGAAGTAGAGTGTGGAGGGTGTGGGCTTAGGTACGGGCTCTGGCAACGAGTGGTCCCAGCCTTGGTGAGGAGCTTGGTTTCCTGTGCCTCAGCGATCCCACCTGAATGGGAATCACGTGGTGGAGGCTATCTCGGGGGCAGTGATGGGGAAGGGGGAGATCCATGGATGCCCCGCCTGGCCCCGTTCAACAGATGCAGCCAGCACTGCTGCACACAGCGTGATTCTCGGGAAGGCTTCTTTCCAGGTGTGCAATTTTCTTCCAGGTATGAAACAATACAACACCACATAATACAATACAGCATATAATGCAATAGAAAAAACACAACACACTAAAATACAACCCAATACAATGCAATACAATGCAATATTAATGATACTATGTATTTATAATTCTGAATCCCATTTTCAATTTGGGCATCTGTCCTACCTCTACGAATGTGTTCATTTCACTGCATCCTTGCTGATAATGCCATATATGATTTTTTAAAGTCATATATTTAACAGATGAGGGAGATCTCTCTAGTGGCTTTAGATATGAGGTGAAAATATGGGTATTTGGGTATTTGGTGGTGCGTACTTGGTAATTTAAAGAGCAGGTTTATCATCTCTTTGCACATCTGGTCTCTTACCTATAAACTGGGATAATAATAATACTTATTTCATAGGGTTGTTGGGAATATTATGTGAGTTAATACATATAATAAAACTTTTAGAGCCCTTTTTTATAAGTGCCAAGTAAAACTCAGCAAATATTATCTTTGTTGCTATTGTCGCCAAATTCCTCAGGCATAATCTGGGGCCTGTTTTTGGGCAGAAAGAACACCGTGGGGTTTTGTGGAGCCGCACGTCCTCTCTGGTCCTCAGTTTCTTAACTGGTCAAGTGGGCCTGAGAAGGCCTGTCCCGCCTGCCTTCAAAGATTGCTGGGAGAACTGAATGAGGACTTGCGTCTCAGAGAGCCGGGCACAGGTGAGGGTTTACTGCCTCTCCACTTGCTTGGGGGTCTCAGATTGCGGCGCTGACAGTCCAGGAAGTTTTCCTGGAGGTGGGCAGCACAGCCAAGACTTGAAAGAGAAGTTGGAGTTAGCCAGCTGGATGTAGCCCAAGGCTGCCTGATATCCGAACAATATCAGGGTTTCTCACTAAGAAGAAGAGAAAAATTGGTTCAAGAGCCAACTGGTCTTTTGTAGCGTCTCCAGAGAACACCTAGACAGACAGAAAATGGGCTTTGCAGAGCCCGAGCACCCCCCAAGGAAGGGAGCATCCTGGAGGGCTGCTGGCCAGGAGCCTCCGCTTGGCTGCCTTGTCTCATTTGCTCTTGGTTATGTTCCCCTCGGGTCTCAGCAGGCCCTGGGAGCTCAGGAAGCGGGATAGATCTTCTCCTTCCAACTGGATATGAGGGAAACAGGAAGCCGGGCCCAGCCCTTGACTTCCCCCGGTACCTGATGAGTTGGAGCTGAGCCCCCACCAGGGGCCTTCCATCCCGGAGGTTCCAACCCTGGGGAGCTGGTGTCGACTGGGAAGGGGGTAGGGCTGAGTTAAGGCGCCTGCCCTCTAGTTCACGGCAGTGCCTGGCACAGCAAGTGCTCAATAAATATTCCATCACATACGTTTTTAAAAGGGTTTGATTCATGTCTAGTATTCATCTGACACTTGGATGGCTACAAACCAAGTGGGTTTGCTGTTCACATGTGATGGAATTACAAATGGCTGCTTTGGGAGCTAATTCCTCAGAGTGAGCCTAAGACAGCCTCAAGATTCTCCCTCAGCACTGGGGCATCTGCATTTCTAGGAGACAGAAGTTGGCCAGGAGAGAGCTGGAAGATGTGTTAGTGATCTGATGGCCAGGACGGGGGGACAGGCGTCCCATGAGGAATGGAGGTTTCGTGGATCCTGCATTAGTGGATGAGTGACCTGCATGGAGGCACAGGAGAATCAGATGGGAAGGGTTGCCGCGTAGCCCGCTCAGACCAGGCAGTGCTAGTTGTTCCTTCGTCAGTACTGCTATTGCGCCATGTGAGTCCTCAAGGAGAAAGATGCCTCACAAAAGTTAGGCATAAGGTGGGAAAAATCCTGAATTAAATGAACTTTAAAATGCCTGGGAAAAAACCCCTGGAATTTACTTACAAGAGTAAGGTTTCTACCTTCCAGGAAAAAAAGGGGGGATGAGATATTTAAGTTTAGTTATGGAAAAGTAAATCAAGTTATCTTTTTTTGTCAAATAAATAAAATAAAAAGATTCGATTCTGGGCTTTGGGCAAATTACTAATCCTCCTCAGACCTCAGATTCCTCATCTACAGAAATGGGAAAGTAAAGAAAAAGGAGAAAAATTGGTAGAGCAATCTCTGTCCTATCCTTGTGGAGCCCCCTGCCTCAGAGCAGCAAACATTATCTGTCACCCCTCCCACCCTCTCTTTTCTCAGCAAAGGGCTAGAGGGAAAGAGCGCTTCGAGA
Organism: Tonatia bakeri; assembly: GCA_004024845.1. Taxonomy (NCBI): domain Eukaryota; kingdom Metazoa; phylum Chordata; class Mammalia; order Chiroptera; family Phyllostomidae; genus Tonatia; species Tonatia bakeri. The sequence goes on along the minus strand of PVIA01000320.1, from coordinate 291,690 downwards.
GCCTTGGACCTCCAAGTGTCACCCCCAGCCAGCAGCACCAGCAGCATCTGGGAGGCTGTTAGACACGCAGCTGACTGGGACCCAGTCCAGACTCCCAAGTCAGGTGGTGACCATGCCCCCGTCTGAGAAACACCGATGCTTCCCGGTGAAGCTGCTGACGCTGGGCCAGGGGCTGCACGCCGAGAACTGGCTGCACGTTAGAATCGCCAGGGGCTCTAAAAAGTCTGAAGCCTCAGCCTCCCCACTAAAGATTCTGAGTCATCAGAGATGGGGCCTGCGGGGATATTTTAAAAGCTCCTCAGGTAATTCCAACGTGTAGCCAGGATTGAGAACCATTGCTTTAAACATTTTGGAGGAAATGTTCTGTCACTTATTTACATTTCTATATTCATCCATTTAATCATTTGTGCTTACATTTATTTGTTTATATCTGTTGGTTTGTTCCTGCCAGTAAAACTGTTTCATCTGCCTTCTGGTATCCTTACTGTTTCATACATCCACTCACTTCAATCCGCACGTGGTTATTGGGGCTTGACAATGTGACACCGTGTTTGGTGCCAGGGAAATGATGTGAGCAGAACAGGCCCTGTCCTCCTGGGACCGACAGTCTGACTGGGGATGGAAAGGAGGAAGAGTTGATAATACAGCACATCTGCGCTCAGCCAGGCAGGTTCAGAGGCCTCCTGAGCACGGGAGTGGCCTGGCTCAGGAAGCGGTTCTGGTGGGAGAGAACACCCCAGGGGGGTCTTGAAGTATGAGCAGGAGTTCACAGAGCGGGGCTGACGGGGACACAGGGAGCACTTGGCAGAGGGCAGGCACAGACAAAGCCAGAGATGAGAATAGGCAGAGAACAAAGGGCAGCTGGACGTGGCTGAAGGTGGGAGACCAGGTTAGACAGGACTCTGCTGGGCACAGTGAGAAGTTTGAACTTGATTCTCAGCACAGCAGGAGGCTGTTGGAGGGTTTTCAGCAGGCAAGTCTCAGGTCCTGACTTCAGCTTTAGAAAGAACTCTCCGGCTGTGTGTGGAGAACGCGTTAGAAGGTCAAGAGTAAAAGCCAGCAACCAGCTAAGAGGCCACTGCAGCCACTGGGTAAACCACAGAGGTGGCCTGGTTTGGGGAGAGGAAAAGGAGAGGCCAGAGTTGAACTATATTTGGAGGGGCAACTCCCCAGGTGAGGGCCCCGCATCAAGGGCTAGTGGGGGTCTGAGGTGGAGGCTGGCAGCCAGGCTCTGGCCGAGGCTGCAAAGATGCAATCTGAACGTCGCAGTTGGTTCTCAAGCCCAGACGGGGCCAGCTGCCGGCCCCACGTGACCACGATCAGTCTCACTAGAGGTCGCTTCCTGGCTTTAAATAAAGCCTAATGAGGCCATTGCTTTGTTGCAAAGCTTCAGCTGAAAAGTACTCTACGTGCAAGGGCCATTTTTCAAAATTTATGTTGCAATGGGCCAGGACTCAGCCATTAGAAAAATGTTATTCTTGGGGTGGGGGTTGGCAAGAGTGAGGAAAAGAGAGCAGATGCTTATCTTCAGAGAGTACCGAGTCCCTTCTCCCACTGGACCAGCTCAGAGAACGTTGGCTGCCAGGAGAATCATCGCAGTGGTCCCTCCCAGGTGTGCAGCCACCTCTCATCTTCCTTTCATCTCTGTCAAGGTGGGGCCTTCTGCTTACACACCTGCAGGGATGGGGAGCTCACTTCCTACACTTCCAAGGCAGTTTGTTCTGTTGTTGGACAATCTTGACGATGAGAATGTATTTCCTTTCGTTTAACTGAGACCTGGCTTCTGGAGTCCTGCTCCCACCCTGAAAACACACACCTTTGGCCCCTTGCTCATAGAACACTCCACACCTTCTGCCTTACTCATCCATTTATTCATGCACTCATTCAGCCAGTGTTTTTTAAAGCAAGTCACTCATTTCTCTCTAAGTGACTTGCTTTATTTTCATCTGTAGGATGAGAGTAGTCAGACCTACTGCTGGGTTTGATGGGAACTAACGAAACAGGGGTTAGTCAGGGCTTGGCTGACTAGAGTGTACTGTAAAATGCTGGGTCTCAGCAACAGAAACCAAAAGCAGATGCCTTTTGAATATTGGCACATGGCAAACATCATGCCAGAACTGGGGCCACAAAGATGAATTATGTATAGTCCACAACCCCTGCCAGCCGCGAGGGGCCCTTAGGCCAGTGGGGGGGCCAAACTCTGCAACAGGGAGCCCTGGGAGCCCGGGGATAGCCAGCACAGCCTGGACCGTGGTGACTTTGAAAGGCTTCACAGAGGTGCCTTCTCAGCTGAGACCCGAAGGAGGACTTTTCCAGAAGAGGGGCCACCGCAGGGATAGGAGTGGCTGAGTGAGGTGCAGTCGTGATGCAGACCAGGGCCTGCGTTTCTTCCCGCCTCCCTCACCCCTGCAGCACCCCCACCCCCACCAGTCTGCAGGGCTCTCATCAAAGGATGGCGACACCCAGGCTCTTCCCAGACTGTGTTTAAATCATTTCAGACTTGGATGTTGCAGAATTCACATAAGTAGTCTGTACACCATCCACCTGGATTTCTCAAATGTTACTTTTTCACATTTACCTGCTTCATCGTTCTCTTTCTCACTCTGCACACACACGTGTGTGTGTATTGATTTTCCTCAATTATTTAAGAATAAATTATAGACATGGTGTTTCTTCACCCCTGGATACTTCAGCATTTCCTAAAAGGAAAGACATTCTCTTACACAACCACAATGCATTGACCCAAATCAGCAGATTAACACTGATACAAAGTTATTATCTAATCTACACATCTTTTTTTTTTAATCTACACATCTTGTTCACATTCCACCTGTTGTCCCACTAATGCCCTTTACAACAAAAGAAAATGAATTTTTTTCTGGCCCAGAATCTAATTTCAGATTATCATTGCGTTCAGTTGTCTCATCACCTTAATCTGAACGTTCTTCAATCTTTGCCTTTTACAACCTTGACATTTTTCAAGAGCATAGGCCAGTGGTTTTGTAAAACGTTCCTCAATTTGGGTTCCTGGATTGTTTTAAACAGTGTTTCTTGGCTGGGCTGCTTTTTAGAAGGCAAACCCTGGGCCCCAGCCCAGACGTTCTGTACTGGAATGGTGGAGGTGGAGCCTGGGGATCGGCTCTTTACCTGGCCCCATCTCAGGTGTGCATGGGTGCTGGTGGTTTAAAGCTATCTTCTGAAGAGGCAGTGAAGGTCTTTTTGCGCCCTGGGCCTCTGGGCTGGGGCTACCTGGCATGGTCCTTGCAAACTTGTCTTGCATTTCTACTCTCCCCACAGACTCACTGAGTTAGTATAGGCCCTTACATCTAGACTGCCCCCAGAAAAGGTGGGGGCAATGCCTGATGCTCCCCAGAAAAAATGCAGAAGCCCTCAAATTCCACACTCTGGGATTTTCCTGGTCTCCCTCCAGCCTGAACTCTGCCTGGTGCCCTGTGTGTGTGTCCCTGCCCATGGAGGCCACCGTGGTGTCCAGTCCTATGACTGACAGCAGTTTGGGTTTGGAGGAGTTGCATCCCCTCTCTGAGCTCAGGACACTCATCTATAAAAGGAAATGTTAGCCCCCACCAGAGGGCAGATTGGTAGTAGGAGTAAACAACATTCCACTAGAAGGTGCTGGGCGGGAGGAAGGCATGCAGGATATGTGGTGTCCTTTTCTCATTGCCGTATTCCTGTGATTTGGAGGGTGCTGTGGGATCCACTGTAGTGTCTAAACAAGCCCATGCTCTCCCACTGGTCTGGCTGACAGTGTCCCAGCACTGAGGCCTGCAGCCTGAGGCGCTTCCTCCTCCAGCCTCCCCCCGCCCCCTCTCCTTGCACCGGTGCCTGGCATCACAGTGGCCAGAGTGTCTCCCTGCCTGCCCCTGCCCTTTATCACCTGTGTCATTTAAAGGCTTTCACCCAAGCAAATCTATCCCACTTTTAATTCTTTCTTGGTGTCTGTTTCTTTTCAGACCTGAACTGACCCAAACCTCAAAGAAAACACCAACAAATCCCTTTAAAAACATTGGGTGAAACCTCCAGTGGACACAGTGCTGGAGACCCTGGTTTCTCCTTGGATGAAGCTACTAGAGTTTTCTGTCCTGGTGGGGCTCCCCACACATCCTCACGAGCATGTTTCAGTGCAAGGAGACTTTCCTCTCAAAGCAAGACATGGACAGTCCTTAACTGTGTGAGCATCATAATGAGATGATCTTGCCAATAAACTGTCCTCCTCCACATTGGCAAGCTCATGTGGCTTTGTGCTTAAAAAAAATACAGTTTCACTATGTATTTTCCACTATCAAAAGCAATACTGTGTCTGTGGCACAGGCGAGAGGAGTTAGATGTCAGAGTGAAGACACATCACTGGCCGGTGTGCCAAAAAACGGAAACGGAAAGGCCGGAGGAGGTGAGGCTGGGCCACTAACCTGAGGATCATCTACACCCGGTGGGCTGCCGGGAGAGGTCGTGAGAAAACACTGGGGGTGGCACCTCCTTCCTATCTAGTGGAGCTCAGTACATGTTCATTCCCATTGTCAATGTTGTGGCTGCCGTCACTGCCAACACCGCCGGGCAGCTGCTCCAAACGGCCCCACAGCAGCGTGGGGAGCCTGGGGTGTGGCCCAGAGAAGTTTCCAAGCGGATCATGAAAGGGGTGGTTTGTGAGGACAGAGAGGGGAGAGACAAAATACATACAAACAGCCAGAAACACAGGGTGGGGGTGGGGGAAGAAAAGGCCAGCATCAGTGAAATTCAAAGAAATATCAGCTCAGTTATTAAGACATGTTTGGCTGTGAAAATGGAAATGATTTTGGAAATAACAAGCCCTGGTTTGGGAAAGAGTGTGGGGGAGTTTTCACCACCGGCACTTGTGGGGGAATGAAAACGGAAGACAACCTAGCTCTCAGTGTGAGTTCCCTGGAAACCGTGCGGGCCCTCCAGACTGCCTCAGCAGTGCCACCGCTGTGAGTCTATCTGAAGAAAAGAGCAATGGGCGCGCAACTCGAGCCTCAAGACTGTGAGCCATTTTTGTGATCTTTTCTATTAACTTGATCCAGGCAGGGCTGTGGTCACCCTGGCAGGAAGTGTGCTCCTCAAAGGAATCCGCATGGCTTTGATTTTGAAGAGGAGAGATGCAAAGTCTGCCACCAAGTATTTCCTGAGCTGATGGATATGCAGACCCCACCTGGGACCCCGGACCGGTGAGGGTCACTGGAGAGACCAATAGGGCAACTGGAACCTCGTCTCTCACATGCACAGAGCCCAGAGGAAATCACATAATCACTCACTGGCAGGGCAAGCTGGGTTCCCGAAATGCCACCTTGCTTTGTTTTTGTCTGGAATGACAACAGCTCAGTGCTGTCACCCAGGTTACCTCAGGAGCTCTAATTAGCAGCCACATCTGATTAATAAAAAAGGGGGGAATTATTAAGTCACAGTTCGGTAGACAAAATCCTTCAAAACACAAGGCTCTGGGTGGTGGATGAACCCTGACTGAAAAGGTCCTTCTAAGGGAAGATCTCAGGCACTATTGCTGTGATAACACTTGCTCATTTTGGGCCAGGCACTGTGCTTTGTGCTTTCCTTGTTTTGACTCATTTCACTTTAACTACAATTTTGTGAGGAAGTTGAGGCATAAAGAGATTTAACTAACGCATGGAGAGTGAGTGGCAGAGCCAAAACTCACGTTCAGGGCTGTCTGACCCCAAAGCCAGAGACCTCAATGACTGTTACATTGTTATTTCATTCATTCACTCACTCATTCATTCACTATTCATTCATTCATGCATGCATGCATTTATTGGGCCCCTCCTGTGTGTCAGGCACTGTTCCGGGGATTTAGGAAACAGCAGTGAACCAGGAAAAAAGTCTCTATTCTCCCAGATCTTCCGTTATATTGGAGAGAGGCAGACAAATTAATAAACATATGAGCACTGATAATAAGGAAAATAAAGCAGAGTTAGGGGACAGAAAGAGACAGGGACGGGTGTTAAGTAGGGTGCCCAGGGAAGGCCTCTGGACGATGACATTTGAGCAGAGACCTGAATGAAGGGAAGGAGCCAGGCTTGAGGCCACCTAAAGGAAGAGCCAGAGGCAGCACCTGCCCATGGCCCCCCAGTACAGAAGGGCGAGGGCTCTCCCCCCTACCCCGAAATCAAACTCCAGTTTGCAAGTCTCACTGTGTCATCTCTACCTGGCAAGGAGGTGCTCAAAAATGTGTGCCAGGAAACATGAAAACTCAATGCACTGTCTCATCCAGGATCGGACAAAAATTGCCATAAAGGGCATTGTCAGGCCAGTTAGAGAAATTGGATATAGAGTGTAGATTAGATAATTGTATTGTAACAGTGTGAGATTTCCTGCATTTGATAAATGTATTGTGGTTATGTAGGAGAATGTTCTTTTTCTTAGAGCAGATAGGCTCATGTTTTAAGAGAAACAGAGTCCAAATATCAGCAACTTACTTTCAAATGGATTAGCAAACTCATCATATTATTACTCTGTGTGTGTGTGTGTGTGTGTGTGTGTGTGTGTGTGGCGGGAGCGGGCTGTATTGTTCTAGCCACTTGGTTAAGCTAAAACTACATTTCCCAGAATCCCCTTGTCTGTGTGGTTCTGGATTAGAGTTGGCCAAAAGCAGTATTGCCCAAGGTTTGGAAAGCAGAAGTAAAGCAGGAGCCGTTACTCTCTCAAGGCCTTCAGGGTCAGATGCAAGGAGACACCTCTGCTCCCAGAGGTGCAGGGGGGTCTGGCTTGTCCTTGCTCTCTGCTGCCCAGTGCCCTGCTGACTGGTGGCCCCAGGGTGTCCACCGGACATCCAGAGCAGAGAGCTACACACAGGCTACAGCCTTCCCTAGACTTTCCCTGTGGTGACTACTTTATTTGCAGGTTACAGTTCAAAAGGCAAATGCAGGACCTCTTGTTCAAAAGCAGGAAAGAAATGCTATTAAATGTACTAAAATAAAGCTTTTCCATCCTTCCATGGTCTTCCTCTTGACTGGTCATGTTGTTTTTTAATTTGCTATTTAATATCATCCTAAGCAAAGGAAAACTTGATATCTAAATGTTTAGCATAAATTTCACTGTTCATCTTTATAGTATGCAAATGAGCATTTAATTCATAGGTGAATTACACAGTATGTGTTTTGAAGCTTATACATGCACATGCACGTCAGTATTAGCAGAACAGTAGAAACCTGCACAAACTGTGTTGTTTTTATATTATTTCTTTGATTTTCTCACATTCTGCCAATACTCACTACCTTCAGCTTACTGATAAAGAAAAGATCGTATGAGTTACCATATCTTTCCTTTTCCTTCTATGCCATCATTTTCAGTGTGTTTGGTTAATACAGGGAAGTAACTTGAATAAGAAAGCGTAGGATGAGGGTTCCTTGGGTGATGGGTGTTTCTTAGAACACCATTGCCTTCTTTCTGCTTCAGAACTAAGTTCTAGTTCAATAGAGTGACCTCTCAGGGCTCTCAGAGCCCCTGCTTACTCAGTTGTAGACACAGACACGTACCTTGTGCTGGCTTTGAGTCTCACTCAACTCCCACGCACTGTGGGATACTGCAAGTCTGTGCTCATGGGGCATGGAGAATACGACATGGGAAAGAAGCAGCAGGAGCCAGGGGACACACATACTGCCCACATCCCTTCTGCTCAGGCTGGTTAGTGCCTTAGCTCTGATCCCTAGCTCTCTCTCAGACCCTTACTTCCTAACTTCACCCTCAGCTGCATAAGTTCTTGATCCCATAATAAATCCCTTATTCTGTAAATCTTACAGTGGTTCTGCTTTCCGCACTGAACTTTGACTGACAGAGAGAGTTAAAGTGTCACCATAACAACAACTGGTGAATGTAGGTGTCCACTGAACCATCCTTACAACTTCTCTGTGGAATTTAAATTTTCCTAAATAGGATTTTCAAAATAAAATCAAAACAATTTAAAAATAATATATTTTGAGTAATGAATTAATGAGTGAATGAATGAGTGCCCTTGTTAACTATATGTGCTCCTACTATCCTGCTTGTAGACCTTTATTTAGTTGACCACATTCAAGTTTCCTAGACTAGTAAAAATACCTCCCTCTGGTAGCAGAGTCATTTTTTTATCCGCACATTCCAAAACTTTTTGGCATTCCAGCTCTGTATTACTGAATTTAGAGCCCAACTCTCCCTTTCAGAGGAAAAACAGTATCGTGTGTGTGCGTTAGTCTGAAAAAAGAGGCTGTCATGCCCCCACCACAAAGAACTGAGCATCTGATGCCGTGTATCATAGAACCTTTATTATTTTTCCTCTAAATTCTTAGGAATGTACATACGTCCGTGCTCTAGTTATGACACCATTTATAGACATTTAAAATGCATCTTCATTTATAAATATTTTACATTTGGTCCATAGAACAGATAATTTTACTAAATAATACTGTAATTTTTTTAAAACAGGCTCTGTATATAGTTTGAATATGTTTATATTACATATATTTTTATATAGAGATAGATTTACTTGGTGTTCAGAGAATAAATCCTTATTGCAAAAAAAAGCATATATGATAATACATCTTTTCTCCCCAGGGCAAATACTAAAAAAAGTTGCACATATTCACAGTTCTCACAGTGACTGTACGACACGTATCATTGTGCTATGTGAGCAGGTCTGGATGGAAATCAGTTAGGGGACTTCTTGCCAAACATCGCACTTAGACGCGCTTACAAACATGAGACACACTGCATTTGTCTTACAGAGACTTGGTCTTCGTTTCACATTGAAGGACAAAGAGAAAGTCTGAAGTCTTCCTGCCCTTATTCTAAAGGAATTCACACAGGATGGGGCGGGACGGTGAGACACAGTGAAGGGTTCCTTTCGGTCTAAGCCCTATACATTAGCAGTGCGTGTGCAGTTTAACCATGAACTCACCAGCTGGCACCCAGGGTGCCTTAGAATGAGACTACGCTATAGATGACCGCAGGAACAGGTTTTAGATTTCCTACACAATGTCAAACAAGACCCTATAAACCACGCATGAGGACGAGTGTACCTGTGTGTGCATTTATGTGTGTGCATTTATATGTGTGCAAGTGCTTCTTGTTTTCTCTACAATAATGTGCTTAATATTCTGAGGGTAATACCTTATTGCAAGAACTGGTATGCTGGTCACTGGTCACTTTCAGATGAGAATGACAAAAGATTAAAAAACCCACAGTCGCAGTTATTTACCATAGTTATTAAGGATTATCTGTAAAACACAGTTTGTGAGCTAACTAGCTAAGGAGCTACAGGGCACAACAGACGATTTGCTACATGGGAACCCATCTTCCTGGCTCGTGAGAAACGCTGAGTTACTGGGGCTTGCAAGGAACTGTCGTCACCCGATTTGCTGTTGGCCGCCACCGCAGGGCCTGTTCTGGAAAAGAACAAAAACTACTTCCCAGGGAAGCAAGTTTTATTCTTGGAAGCACTTTGGGGGTGGGAGTGGGGGCCTGGATCAACACTAGCTCCTCAGTTAGTGGCTGGGTAGATTTTAGTGGCAGTGAGGGGATTCCCACTGAGGAATTTCAGAAAAGGTGAAAAGGCAGCAGCTTTGAATGGGGTGGCAGTGAGGGAGATAGTTTAAAAAAGATAACTGGATCCATTTTGACTCAGGGACAGGACTTGACCTTGATCTCCTCTGCAACTGTTCTGTGCTAGTAAAGCCAGGCACCCTGAGAGCAACTGGGGCTTTGATTAGGGAACTTCCCCAGCAGGATCTCAGTTCCCCCAGAATGACGGTAAAAAAATTCATTGTGCTTGTGGCAGTTTTCCAAGGAGCAGGGCCAGGCGCAATCGGAATGGCTTGCTGAGGAGGGGGCAGGGAAGCTTAGCCACAGAGGTGCTCACTCGGCCAGCGGCAGGGAAAGGACACCACACAGATTGCTTGGGAAGCACGTCTGGGAAGGCTGACCGAGGTCCTCGGGGCTTGTTTTAAAGTCAAGCTGCCTCGGGAAGGAGAAAACCGAAAAATGAAAGAGCTCCTCAGGCTCCCTGGTACTTAAGAGTGAGCTCTCCCTAGAGACCTCTGTTATACAAAATGCCCTTTTCACGTGTACAGAGCAGCGTTCCGAGGGAAACGAACTCCTGCAAAGTCCGAGATAACAGTCATGGGTTTCAGTGGTAAGAGAACAGTCAAGAAAACTACTAAAAGCCAGGAGGGTGCAGCCTCACCGCGTCACACTCACTGGCAGGGTAAAAACGATCTACCATGGCAGTCACAAATGCAGACTGCTTGATGCTTATGGGGCCCGGATTAAAAAGGTCACTGGCCCTGGGGCGCTGGAGCCATCGAGCATCTTTGCACAAGGCAGGACCCACCAGGGGTGAGACTGTCCCCTACCTCCCCTCTCTGCGTGGTGATGGTGTCTGGACTCGCCACTCGAGGTAGCTTGAGACAGATGGTATCTTCAGACATCAAGTGGTGGTCCTGCTCAGCCAGCCCGGGGGCGGGGGTTGGGGGTCGGCGAGCCGCCCCGCAACCTTAGATGTAGGCCTCCTTGCTGGCTGAGCTGCTGGCCTGGGGTTGCTCCGGACCATTCTCTGGGCGAACGATGTCTTCGCTGGGCTGGATCATGACCTGAATGCGCTGCAGGCACCGGGGAGAATTCGGGCTGAGGTGGGAGGAGACTGGCCTCTCTGCTCCCCCACCATCTTTTCAAGTCAATTCTGCCGGCTCTGCCTTCAGAGTGAGCCCAGACTCTGGCCAGGTCTCTTCAGAGGGTGTCTCTAATCCCTCCGATGCTCCCATGCATACCTCCTCTCACTTGGGTTATAGCAACTCCCTACTGGCCCTCCACGTCCATTCTTGACCATCATCCCCTTCGTTCTATTCTCGACACAGCAGTTGGAGGCTTACATTAGAGATCGTGTCCGTCCTCGTTGGGCAACAATGGCTCCCGTCTCACCAAAGTCCTATAAGGCCCCGTATGATCTGGCCCTTGTCATCTCGAACCTCCTTGTCCTCCACTCACCCTCTCACTTACTTCACTCCAGCCACGCTGGCCTCCTTACTGCTCCTCACACACACCAAGCACTCATCTGCCTCAGGGCCTTTGCACTTGCTGTACCCTCTGTCTGGTACACCCTCCCTTTCAGATAGTTTCCCAGTTCCATCACTACCTGCTCGGGTCTTGGCTCAGTGTTTCTCCTCCGTGAGGCCTTGCCCAGCACTCCCTAAACCCTTTCCTACTTTATGTTTTTCTCCATAGTCCTTCTCCCCATCTGATGCACTCTTATTTTGTTATTTGTTGATCTTCCTCTGCTAAAATATAAGCTCCAAGAGAGTGGGGTTTTGCCTGTTTTGTTCAATGCTATGTCTCCAGTACTGACACAGTGTCTGGCAGATAGTAGGTGTTCAATACATATTCGCTGGGTGGATGACTCTCCCACCACCTTCTCCACACACACCCCCTGCAATCCTGCCTCGCCACATGATGCGCCGTCTTCAGACATGCCTTGCCCTTTCCCACCACTGTGCCTTTGCACAGGCTGTGCTCTCTTGCACAAATGCAGACCTCACTGCCTTTTGAGGCTCAGCAGAGGGTAATGGAAAATAAAAACACTGAACCTGGAGCTGGAAAAAAAAGGGCTGCAAGCCTGGGCTCTCCTGATAACTTACTGTAAGGAATGGGTAAGTGGTTTCCTCGCTTGGCCTGTTTCTCTATCTGTGATAAAAGGGAGCTGCCCAGCAACTCCAGGGACTGTGCACGCCTTCCCTGTGCTGCAGACGTGGGAGCCCCTCCTTCTGGCTCTGGGTGGGTCTAGCGAGTGCATCTTGGTGGGAAATAACGTTGAGGGCCACTGATCGGGGTCTTCCCAGCTGAGGCCCTCCGTAATCTGATTCTCCACCCTTCCTCAGTGAAATCTTCTCCACTTGCTCCATTAACGTCTCTAGCACCTGGGTACCTCTGGGACTGCCTTGTTTCACTCAAGAATTTGATATAATTTAACAAAGAGCTGGCAGGGACCTAGTAGGTGCTAGTGGGGCCCTGTAGGGGGCGGCATGCCTCACACACTTTACCTTGCATTGGGTATGACCATGTTCTCTCTTTATCAAGCTCACAGATGAGGTCTTCAGTAAGCCCTCAACACATCTGATTCTACCCTTCATCTGCTTCCAACTCTTGATGGCTCCCCATTATCCTCAGAACAAAGTCCAAAGTTCTTATTCTGCTTTCGAAGCCCTCCACGATCTGGCCAGACCTTCGTAAATTCCCAGCCTCATTTCTTATCGCCCCCTTCACCCCTCCTCCCCATACCCTCCAGAAGCATTGATCAGTTTATGCCTGTGGGCCTTGGCGCATGCTTCTCGCCCTCTTTGAGGAACATTCTTTCTGCTTCTGTTTTTAAACTCTGGCTCACACTTAGCTATCCCCGCTTTCAGGAAGACTTCCCTAAACCTCCTCAACCCAGGCAGGGTTTACCCACCTCTCTGCTTCAACCCAATTGTGGCACCTCTCACACTCCATTGTCATTGGCTGTTGATCTGTTTGCCTCCCCAGCTAGACTGCAAGCTCCATGAGGGTAGGGGCTGGCCCAACACAGTGGGGGAAGGGGACCAACGATGCAGAGGGTGGAGGAGGGCTTACCTGCTTCAGGGAGCCCTTTAAGGTGAGGAACATGTAGGCCATGTACCCAGGGATGAGGACCATGGAAGACAGAGCCATGAGCCAGCCAACGCCCTGGCCCCACTTGGGAAAAACATAGCTTCCCATGGTGAGAGGAGTCATCTGCACAGCACTGAAAATGAACACCCCCTGCAAGGGTGGGGGAGAGGGGGTGGGAGGGCAATCGGTCATGCTTATTGGACAATCAAGGCCCCTTCTTAGATCCTACAGCTGACAGGTCCACTGCCTTCCACCCCTATCCCGAGGCTGACCCTCACAAGGACCCAACATCTTGGGAATCCTGCACTCAAGGTCACTTCCAGTACATAAGGTGCTTTTGTGCGTGATAGAAGAAGGTACCCAAACTGGGAGGAACAATAGCAAAAGAAGCCTTCTCTGTGCTAACCAATAGAAAAGGGTGCCCTTCTTGGAAGAACCAATATGCAAAAGGCATCCCTTTTGGAAGGACCAATAGAAAAAGCTACCCTCTCTGTGAGGACCAATAGAAAAAGGTATTTCCTCTGAGAGGACCAATAGAAAAAAGCATCCCCTCTTCCAAGTTAACCAGCTTGGCAACCAGAACAAGGATGAATGTCAGTCCCCATCCCCACTGGCTGGGTGTCCTTGTGTAGGACACATGTGCAGTGGCCCAGCAGCCACACCAAGGATTTGGAGCAGCCCCCTCCCAGGCCTGCTCACACCTCCGCTTCCCCTTGCAGATGGAAATGAGAGATGCTGAGAATGAGAGACCTCCCGTGTGGCTAGGTTGGGCTTCAGAATTGGGCCACCTTAGTTTGAATGTGGCACTGGCACACTGGGTGATGCTGGCTGGGGAGCGCTGGTAAAGCGCTCTCTCAGCGGTAAAGTGAGGCAATGTTGTCTATTTTTCTGAGGTTTGTGAGAATTAGGTAGTATGTCTGGTTTCATGCAGAGCACAGAGCAGCAGATGCTCAAGAATTGGGAGGGAGCAGTATTATTAGGGAACAGGGGCCTGGGGTCTCTTCCATCCACCTCTGTCTCTAGAAGTTTCTCTCTGGACCCAAGCTGCCCCAGGACCCGGTCTGTCCTCATCCTAACAGGGCTGGTCAAGCCTTGTCCTTACCGCCACGATGATCGGGGTGAAGAAGGACCAGCAGAGCTTCCACCAGATGCAGGGCCTGGAGCCAACCATCTCTTGGATGTTATCATAGAATCGGTTGACACCTGTGACATTTGGAGTGAACACGGGAGGGAGGGATGAGTCGTGGGCACGAAAGGTTACACTCAATATGTCACTTTCTCACAGTATGACCACAGGGAGGTCACCTAACCTCTGAGTTTCAGTTTCCTCATCTGTAACATGGGGCTAATGCTCTGAGGGTGCTTGTTACCTAAGTATTAAATAACCAAATCCCCACAGGAAGTGGGTTGTGTGGCCAAGGAAATCAACTTAATGTGAAAATATCTACCAAAAACTGAATATACTAACAAAACGTGTCCACATCACTGTTAATGCCCCTCACAGGCAACATCTCTCTCAGCCATTCCTGCAAAGTTCTGCTGGGCAGGAGTGGGTTTCCCTGGTGATCTGATGCCACCAGCAATTGGTGATGGACTGCACAGAAGAACCGCAGTTCCTGCAAAGACCCACAGATGCGGTGAGGTTCACAAGGGCCACGCTGAGCGCTGCTCCAATTACAAGCAAATGCACTGACTAGGAGGATCGCTAGCCCCAGACAGTTAGAGTTGAGGGAAGAGAAATGACGAGGAGGTTGAAGTGGCAAAGAAGACACAGTGATTACCAAGTTCTACGGGGCCTCAGAGAACATTTTTCTCAAACACATCACCTTGCGGTGATAAAGTGTGGGGAAGGACATCCTTCGACTAGCATGCAGTTGGGTCTGGAAACAGGCCACAAAATAAACAAATAAAATCATTATTTCCTTCATCCTTTGTTCTAACGTACTGCATACTTTTAACTTTAGAAATTTTTTTGGTAGTTTTGGTTTCCCTTTTCTAGATACAAATTCAAACAAACCATATGAGGCCAAAATTTATGAAGAAATTTTGGTTTCCACTTTAAATGAGTTTATTTAACTGTTCTCATGGTGTCTCCTAAACATGGAACCTCCAGTGCTAACATCGCTGAACTGTGGTGAGAACTAAACATGTGAATGTATGGAAAGGGACCTGGTGTTCAAGTACTACTGACTGAATGATACCTGAAGAAGGGAAAAACTGAATGAATGAGTGGGGCAGGGGAGGGGCTGATGCTCACCGTAAAACCAGGAGATGGAGACACATTCGAAGAACACGAGGAACAACAGGCTCATGCCGCTGGCAGAGTAGTAATCGAAAAGCTTGAAGACGTAAATGCCCCCCTACAGGAGGAAAAGCAGTGAGAGCAATGCCACCCTTGCCGGGGACCAGTACGCTCAGTTCACAGTCAACTCGGACTTGACAGTCTGCTGAGGTTGGGGTTAGGCTAAACTGCAGCAAGATGGCTTGCGAGTAGATTCGAGGAAGCACTTGTGACCCTGAGAGGATGTGAGTGTTGATTCTCTGGGGGCGGGGAAGAAGTATGGGGAGTGAAGGGAAATGTCCCATTTCTGGCAAGACTGGAGGGCAGAAAGAGGAGTCATCGGTCCACAGGTGAATCAGTCAGGTCCCTCCCCTGCTTAAAACCTTCCATGGCTTAAATAAGACAGTAACATAATACATAAATAAGCAGAAAGATATAAAATAAAACCCAAATACCTTGGCCTTGAAGGTCCTGCATGATTTCTAGTTCCACATCCCTCTGCCCCCACCACACTGGCTTTCCTCCTGTTGCTCAAGTTCATCAAGCCTATTCCCACCCACCTCAGGGCCTTTGCACCTGCTGTGCTTTCTTCTCCTAGCTATATCTTCCCCTCGCTGGCTCTTCGTCGAATTTCAGTCTCAGCTCAACTACCACTTCCTCAGAAGAACTGCCCCTGACTACTCTGTCAAGGCAGCATTCCTCTCGTCCTCACGGCTCATTCTCTGTTCCACTTTCTTTTCTTCAAGGCATTTAATAACCTACTGTGTATGTCAGTCTTGTGCACCAAAGTGAAGCTCCAAGAGAGCAGATACTGTCTGTCATGTTAACTGCTGAATCTCCAGTGTCATGCCAGGCCTGCAGTAGGTGTTCATCAACTATGATGGAATGCACAAACAATAATTCTAGGTCTGAACTGTATTTGGATCCAGGGGTGGTTTTGTGGATCATAAATGAGACCCTCAGAGTTGAGCTCATGGCTTTAGGGTCATTTATATTTACTACACAGTTCATCAGTCATGCTTCTGTCTTCTCAGTAGACTGGAGAGCCTCGAATGCAGACAGCCTTGATCATTACCACCCATAGAAAAAGAAAAGTAGGAATGAGAGGAAAGGTAAGTGTCAAATTCAAAGGCCTAACTGACTCCACCTCGACTCTCCAGTTAATTTTTGTGAGTCCTTTGAAACTCAGCCCCTGCACTCCCTCCTCCAGGAAGCAGTCCCTGGTGCCCCAGGCAGGATTAGGGGCTGCATTCTCTAGCTCTGTGCATCATTTCTGACTCAGCGTCTGTGTCCCCCACCAGCCCAGGAACCCTGTGGGCAGGCACCTCGTCCTTGCAGCATGTGCCGGGCTCCGCGCGGAAACGCGCTCTGTGAGCAGGCGGGAAGCGGACTAAGACAAGGCGGGGAGCGGCGCAGGCAGCACCAGAGGCGAGGTGCTGGCGGAGCTCACCTGGGTGATGTTAGAGAGGCCGATCAGGTAGGAGACGATGCAGACGGCAGCAATGAAGAGCTCCCTGCGGTTGCGGAGGAGTCTGGGGTACTCATCCACCAGGGCCGTGATGAAGCCCTCCACAGTGCAGAACTTTAGGGGGGATGGGGGTCAGCCACCTGTGCGGCAGGCCCCAACCCCAGCCCAGCTGAAGCCTGACTCTGGTGGCAGACCAGAGAGCCCAGCAGCATCAGGAAAACAGGGCCAGCTGAGCCCGGATATCCAGGCCTGATCCGCCCTCTGCCTCCCTTTGTGAACTCAGGAGAGTCCCTTCCCCCAGGCATCAGTGTCCCCATCTCGAAAATGGGGAATGTGGTTGAACTGTTCTCTGAAGTTTCATGCATTGGAACATTCTAGAGGTCTGAAATTCCTAGCCATCTTCTCAGGGGGCCTAGGGCAGTGGCTCCTCCAGGTGCCAGGGAGAACATCCTCACCTGGCTGTCGATGCCCAGCATCAGTAGCATGGAGAAGAAGAGAATGGCCCAGAGGGGAGAGATGGGCAACTGGGTCACTGCCTCTGGGTATGCCAGGAACGCCAGCCCGGGGCCTGCGGGGAAAAGGGTAAAAAATAAATAATAAAATGTACCAAGCACCTACAGCATACACATTGCCCACCCACTTTCTTAGCTTTATTTCATCTTCTGGGAAAGCTTTTGGGTGTCATCAGACCCTCTTTCTACATGAGAAAAAAGAGTGTGTGTGCAGCAGGGGAGGCTGCAGGGTTTGAGGCTGCAGAGACGATGGGACCAGCACAGTGAGAGGAGGAACTGCAGAGGCTGGCCAGCAGTGGGGACAGTGCAGGGGCAGAGAGGTGAGCAGATGGAGAGAGAGTCCAGGAGCGGAACGGGCAGGTCCTGGCATTGGTTGGTTTGTGAGTGAAGGTGACAGAATGGCCCAGGGTCATGCTGAGGTTGCGACCTGGACACTGGACGGCAGAACCCTTCACTGCAATGGGGAGCACAGGGGAGGAGGAGGCTTGAGGAGGTCAGTTTGGGACATATTGCGTTTGAGTATCTGGGTGGGGTGATATTTAAGCAATCAGGGAAAACTTTGGGAGGAAAATGAAAGACACTGTCTCCCTGGGGCCTGGCTCTGGAAAGAGGGGTGGTGGCTGCAAGTTCCAGAGAAATGAGGTGGCGGGCTGCCCCAGTGGGGGCAATTAGGACCTCAGTGGACAGCGTTCCTTCCCGCATGGCCAGCCCAGTTCTCCGCAGTGGGGAAGTGGCTAGTCATGCTTCCTTCCAGAGGCTCTGGGCCTCTGCTGTGCACACGGCAGGTCCTCGTGTGTGCTGCTTTCCTGGCTGAGCAGGAAAGAGAGGCGTTACCTGGGCTTTTCTTTGAACCCTGTGGCAGACTGTGGAGAGCAGAATGGGCATAGCCCATGGGGTGAAAATGTTTTGGGAGCTCAGAAAAACACACAGACTTAGGTGCTTTTCATCTTGGTGGCGAACACGTCTGAGTTGAACCAATGTTTACATCCCTGGGGGCAAGAGTGACTGTTCTTCCCCCAGATGTCCAGGATTGTGTTGGAAGAGCCAGCATGGCCAGGCTTTGCAATCAGCCAGGTCTGGGCTCAATGCCAAAGTTCTACCACCTTTCTAGTTGCCTGAGGCAGCTGACCTCAGTGAATCTAGGTTTCCTCATCTGTGAAATGGGGATAACAAGAGCTAGTGTTAGAAAGATTTGGGGATACAGTCCACGTAAATGCTCCATGGGCCGCCTGGCACACAGTGACCTCAGTGCCTCGAGCCCGGGTGGCAGTTAGCCCCTCCCTCTCCAGGAGCCCTGGTCTGTGTGGTGCTGACCTGAGGCTGCCACATCAGCAATGGACCTCTTGGTGACGTGGGCCATGAAGCCCACGATGGAGAAGATGACGAATCCGGCAAACATGCTGGTGCATGAGTTGATGCAGCAGACAATGATGGAGTCCCTGCAGACAGGGGAGGGCACAGTCAGAGGCGGGTGCTGGCAGCAAGGTGAGCAACTGGTTAGCAAAAGGCAGGGCCAGGGAGGGTGCCGGGGAGTGGGTCTATAGGGCAAGGGGTTCCATCCCCCACCCCCAGGGAATGAGCAGAAGCAGAAGTGGCTAAGGAGATTGGCTCTGAGCAAGATGGAGTTGACGGTGGAGAAAGGCCTGCGGCGTGGCTCCAGAGGAAGGGGCTCCTGTGCGCTAGCACCTGTAGACATTGTTGTGGAAAGAATTGTAGCTCCCAAGAGCGATCAAGGATCCTAGGCCCAGCCCATAGGAGAAGAAAATCTGAGTAGCAGCATCCAGCCACACCTACAGGCAGAATGATGAAAAAATAGTCAAAATTGTAATCATAAAGCCCAGTGCCCCAGGGCCGCTTACATATGCTAACCAGCTCTACCTGGCAACAATCCCAGTTTACCTAGGAGGGTCAGAGAGCTACAGTAACTTATGCTAAAGCTGGTAAACCGTGCTCAGAACTCGGGTGTGCACTTAACCTGGCTGGTGCCCTCTGGCACCCAGGGCCAGGAGGACCGCTCACCTCAGAGTCCGATAGCTTCCGGAAGTTGGGTGTGATGTAAAAGAGGATGCCCTCCTTGGCCCCTGGCAGCGTCACTCCACGGAAGAACAGGATGATCAGCATGATGTAAGGATATGTGGCTGAGAAGTAGACCACCTGTGAGAAAAGTGGGTGATGGTCACACCCCCTCCAGCACACCTATGCCTCCCCCTCCCACACTTCACCTACATCTGTACCTGTTGTGGCTGTGGGCTTGGTTCCAGTTCTCTTCCTCCAGGAAGCCTTCCTGGATTCCTAACCTGTTCTGCTTGCCACTTTTCTGCAGCCCCTCCTTGGAGTCTGAACCGACCAGCTCAGCGTCAAATTTTTTCTTTCCCTACCCATACTACTTTTTGATTTCTGTTTAAAGTAATACATGTGGTGACAGGAACATTTTAAAAATCACATGTGAACACATAATTAAAGTTCTTCTCAGCAGCCTATAGAATATAAGTTACATGAAGGACAGGGCTTGTCTCGGTCACTTCTCTGTTTTTCCAGTGCTTAGAATAGTCCATGGTATATAGTAGATGCTCAATAAATGGCAAATACATAAATGCATGGGTGTGAACATTTTACTGTTCCTCTTTTGAAATTTCCCTTTGCATATATGATCACATTTTCCATAAAATGAGGCTCAAATTATGTACTTACCTTTTCCTGTAATGTGTTAAAATTAAAAAACACAGCACACACTTTGTTTCTTGTTTTGTTTACCAAATATTGTTTTATTGTCTCATAACAATGCGGGTTTTAATTACACCAAGTAGCCCCTTAATCAATTTCACCATGCATTGAGATTGCTTCCAATTTTATGTGAATCTCAGTAATACTACATAATACTTTTTCTACAAAAGTAGACAAATTATACTAAAAATTTACTACAACTTATACTAGCCTTTGGAAAAATGTCTAGAAGTGGAATTACTATGAAAAAAGGAAAAAGCTTCCCAGAGGCTCTTGATCCACACCACCTAGTTACTCTCCGGAAACCAGGCCTTGTTCAGCATCACAGACAGACCTTTCCTGCAGAGATGCCAGCACCGGGCATAATCATATTAAAAAAAATTTTTTTTGCCAAATTGATCATCAGAAGACTGAGATCATCGTCAGAAATTACACTGCTTTGCTCCTAGTGTGAAAGAGCAATTTTCAAGTTCAATGGCCTTTGTACCTCAGAGGCACGCTCAGCATAAATTGCTCTCTGGGTTCGCTTCATCTCCCTGCCTTGACTCTGAGATTCTGCAAGGTTAGGAAATGTGGCCACAATCCCATCGCAAAACAACTGTACTTAGAATTAGGACCAGGGGATTCAGCACCATCTCTGTCACCCACAAGATGCATGACGTTGGGTTAATTTCTTAACCTTGCTGCGTCCATTTTTTTTCTTTTCTGGAAAATGGGTAAAATCAAACTTGCTACTCAGAAAGGCTGGTTGCCTGAGGACATAAAACATACTTAATATTTGTTGCTTGGCTTTGCACTTCAATATGTCTTTCATGTTCAGCATGGAGCTAGGTATATAGTAGGTGCTCAGTAAATGCTTACTGATAGATGGGTCGACATTCAAAAGACACAGTGAGAGAGGCCCTACTTTCTGTCCTCAAGAACTGGCCAGTCTCATAATGTAGCAGGAACTCTAGATACCACCCAAAAATGATTATAATTGATGTCATGTATTGAGTACCTACTATGTGCTAGGCACTCTGCTATGCACTCTGCATAGATTATCCCCCTTGGTCTTTGTGACGACCCTGCTGTAAGGTACTATTATTGTGACCACTTCACAGATGAGGAGACTAAGGCTCAGAGAAGTGAACTGACTTGCCCAGGAGCACACAGCTAGGAACCAGGGACTGAGATTCAAACTCAGCTATCTCTTCCTTAGGCCCTCCATTCTTCTGCTTCCAAAAGCTGGGCCTGGAGACAACTGTGCCTTCCTCCTCCCTGTGTAGCCTAAGGACAGAGTGGCACTGCTTTGACACCAGCCTTGAATCTGAGAACTTGTTGGGTCCAAAGTTCCCAGTAGACTGAAACAGGGCAGTTTTTCATCCACTGTGCCCATGCCCAAGTATGGAATTCATTAAGGTTCTGTTCTGCTCATTTAGCTTCTCAGGTAGTCTGAACCTCCCTGTCTCCAGCCTCAGTCAGTTCAAATCCTTTCTCTCTCTCACTTGCTCTAAGACCTCAGACAACACACTTGCCCTGAGTCCTTTAGGCCAAGACCAGTGAGAGACATGGCCACCTTCTGTCCCTGGACTCATGGGGCAGAGCTTAAAGGGGGGAAGAAGTAGGGATCCAGTCTTCCTCCCCCTAGTTTGATCGACCAGCTCCCCCAATGTCTCCAGGCTGGACACCCCAACTTGGCCTGGCTCTGCCCTTGCCAATAATAAAAACGAAAACAATAACTCCCCTTGCTAGCTTCTGAGTGCCTTACAAAATCATGGGCTCATCTGATTTGCATAATAAACCAACAGATAAGCATAGGTATTAACCCCATTTTTAGAGAAAGAAACTTAGCTTCAGAGATGAAGTGACTGGCCCAAGGTCACACAGCCAAGTCAACAGCCGAGTTGAGATCTGCGCTCAGCACTATTTGAATACAAAGCCTGAATATTCGACTACTAATCAGTCCATCTCTGTTGCTCCTCAAAGTCTGGGATGTGGAGTGTTCACCTCTGGACCTGCCCACACATAGGACAAGGCTTGGAACACAGTAGATGCTCAAGGTCAATTTGTTTAATGGTCCATGAGAAATAAGTGCCCTCTGTTCTGTGGTGGCTCTGCCAGGTCTGGAGCGACCTCAAGAGACTTAACGTGAGCCTGGCACCGTTCGGTACCTGACTTTCATTGTTTCCTTTAATCCCCACACCTCCCCAGCAGAGGTAATATTATTCCCCTTTTACAGGAAAGGAACCTGAGGCACAGACAGATGAAAGGACCTGCTTAAATTAAGACTGTACAGGGTTCCTGGGAGGTACAGACTGCTTGCCCAGGGCAGAGACCCCTTTGGAGACCCAGCCCCCTCCAGTTCCCACCGTGCACATCACTCACCTTTCCAGTCCAGCCAACACCCTTCCAGATACAGAAATACACAAGGATCCAGGCGATGGCCAGGGTGATGGCCAGAGGCCAGCGGATCTGACCTGGCTTATCCAGCCCGTCTGTCATCTGATGCATGTTGCGCCTGATGGAACAGTGGAGAATGGAGGAAGTCACGTGGGACTGGAGTGACCCGGGGAGTGTGGACCAGTGCGTGGACATGGGCAATGTCCTCCACGATAATTGTGCTGACATCTGTGATCACTGAGATCTAAGAGCTGGGTGGGGACTGGGGAGTCCGTTATACTAATTTGGTAGAAAGTGCTGACTTGACAATGCCTTAATTCAGCCACCCCTGTCGCTCACCTGGATGGCTGCAGTAGCCTCCTAGTAGGACCCCCCACCTTCGCTTTTTATCTGTTCCCACTCCAGGCCCTGGGGATCCTTCTAATTGCAAGCTGGTCATGTCACTCTTCCACTTAAAATTCTGCAGTGAATAGCTCCCTATTATTCTCAGAATGAAGCCCAAACTCTCTAGGTGGACCCTGCAAGGCCTCAGTGAGCCGGCCCCCGTTTCCCTGCAGTCTTGGCTTTCACCACAGCCCCTCAAACTCTCACAACATTGGATGACCTGTCACCCCTCACTCCAGCCTTGGTTGCTCTCCCCTGCCTCCAAGCCTTCATGTGTACTCCTCCTGCCAACACCTATCTTCCTGACCTCATTTTTCATCCTTAATGCTACTCCTCACCTGGGCTGGTCCAGGTGCCTCCTGGGGCCCCCACTGCCTGCTGTGTGTCCCTCCTCTTAGCATTGGTTTCCTGGTGCTGCCACTGCCTGTTTACTTATCCCTGCCTCTAACCAGAGTGGCACATAGTAGGTGCTCAAGAAATGTTTACTGAACAAAGGGTTGAATGAAAAGCCTAAACATGTGTGAGACAGATGTATGTGAGAGATGCCTTAGTTTCAGAGATGAAGTGAACCAGCCAGAGCAGAATGTGATTTTTATTTGTAAGGAGACAGCCCAGCCAAGGACGTTTCAGCACAGAGATTGGCGACACGTGTTCTGACACCTGAGAACAGCTGCTCCTGGCAGCTTTTCCAAGGTGCAGCGGAACCCACCAGGTTGCTCCTGGGAGACCCTTTCAAGCTGCTGAGCAGATACTCACTTTGTGCCAGACAGATTTGGGTCCTAGGACCTTTTTTTTTTTTTTTGAAAATTTCCCAACGTGCACCTTCCATGATGAAGCAGTCAGCATGGCCCTCGCTACAGACGGAGTGTGCGTGCACGTGGTCTTTACTCCAGGTGACTCTGGACTGGTTTTCAGGATAAATCAGGACTATTAGCTTCCCCTGTTGATTTTTCTCAGCCTGTGATGGTTATTCCCCTCTGCTGGCCACTGTCCACCCTTCTCCGTGCCACCAGCTCAATTGCCCTCTGGTTTCTTCTGGGTTTGATCAATAGCAGGAGCTCGGAGGGTAGGAGGAAAGAGATTCGGGATTATCCTCCTGCAGTTGCTGTGTCTACAGCTAGATTTCTCTGTTGAAGGTCTAGCGCATGCCTAGAGGCCCTTCCGAGGTTCTGCTCTCCCTGGGGGAGGAAGGACTTCACCCTTTCTTGTATCTCCCTGAGCCCTGCCCACATCTCCACACCCTCACCCAACTCTTCCACCAGCCTTTTGAGGGTGTCTCTGCGCCTGCTGGCCCTGGCTGGGACACCACCCACCATAAAAACCCTGTACTCACTCCCAGAACTCCACCACAGCGCTGGTCATGTTGGTGGTGTTCACAACGCTGTAGTTGGAGAAGCAGCGGTCTGTGTTCCAGGGGTTGTCACACTGTTTCCATGGCAGTGTCTGCAAAGAAACAGTGGCACAGACAAATCCCGTTACAACCCCAGGGGCTGGAAACAGTGGTCCTAGCACATTGTCCACTTCTACGGTCCTCCGAGCCTCCTCATAGCCATTATCTCACCTCCCCTTCCCAACAGCTCCCAAATGCATGCCATGCTGTGAGCCCCTTTTTAGAGATCAGAGAGGGGCAGCAACTTGCTTGAGGTCACACAGCCCCTAAGTGCCATTGCTAAGATTTGAACACGTAACTTTTCACTCTGAAAATTGGCTTTCCAAGCTTCACCATTGGTTTTGTGTGTCCACCCTGGGGCCACTTCCCGGCTATGTGACTTTGGGCAAGAGGCCTCATTCATTGGAGCCTGTGTACACTGTTGTTAACAGTGAATAGTTACAGTGCTTGTTCTTTGCCAGGCACAAACCTAAGCACTTTATACACATTTACTCCTTAATTCTCATAACTCTGGGAGGTGGGTTTCCCTTTTGCCCTCATCTTATAAATGAGGGCACTGAGGCTCAGAGAGGTTAGACCCCGTTCCCAAAGTTGCAGAGCTGGCACATAGTAGGGTCAGGGTTTGAACCTGGGCACATATAAGGTGGGCTAACGATGCCTACCTTAGAGGGGTATCATGAGGATTAGACATTAGCCCACAAAGTGCCTCGATCAGTGCCCGGCCTGGAGCAGGGGCTCAATCATGGAGCTGTAACTATGGGGAGATGAGGGCTGCCGAAGGCCATCCCCCACCCCCACCACTGGAGGAACAGCCCTGTCCACAGAGCCGTGGTCCCTGTCCCGCCAGCAGTGGCGGGTGGCTCTGGGTCTGGCTCCTCCTTGAGGAGCGGTGGGAGGGGCCGCTCACCGTGGTGAAGGAATTGTACAGGTAGTAGATAGCCCAGGAGATGATGACAATGTAGTAGATGTTCAGCCAGAAGGACAGCACAGCAGCGGCGAGGCCTACGCCTGGGAGTGAATACACCATAATGATATTCATTTAAGAACCACAATTTCCCCAGTGCGTGTCGCTGTTACCATTTCACAGTGTTTACAATCTCACTTGACCTTGGAAAGAGGCAGGAACTTGGCTAAGGTCACATGCATCTGGCAAGTGAGGGAGCCAGCCATGCATCTGGGCCCCCCCCACAGGTTGCCTGAAGGTGAGGCTAGATCTGGACTTGCCAGCAAGCATGCTTCTCCCCGTGTTCACCTGAGTGTCTGCCAGCACCAAGCAAGGAAGCTAAGAAAGCTGCACCCAGCACGTGCCAGGGAAACTCAGGGGAATGAGCTCACGGAACAGGGCAGGCTGATATGTGTGGCGGGGGCGGGGGCTGGGGTGGGGGGGTTGCTCTGGATTGGGTCCTCCTCTCTACCAGCATGGTCATCTGTCACCTGGCCCCTTGTGACAGCTCCACTCTGCTCGGCCGTGGCTGAGCAGCTCCCTCCGTTCAGAGGGGTCAAGCATGTTGGGAAGGCTCTGGCTTTGCCACCATCCTGTGAGCAGAATCACCACCACAACCCACAGCCCCACTCTGCAGACTTACCCTTGAACATGGGGGCCAGCTTCCACACCCCCAAGCCCCCGATGGACGTGTACTGGCCCAGGGAGCACTCCAGCAGGAAGAGTGGAACCCCCGCAAAGATCAGCGTCAGGAAGTAGGGGATCAGGAAGGCCCCTGCAGGGTCGAGAAGAGAGAGCTCGTGGCCCCACTGTTTTGCAGAAGCCCCAGTCAGAGAGCATCACAGCAGGGCATTCTGGGGGCCCTGCCATGGCTTCCTTATACTCTGCCCCCGAAGCAGCACCTGCAGCCAAAACCAGTCCCAAGGATATTCTCTGCTCAAGACATATGCCCCACACTTTGCAAACGAAGAGGTTTCTGATATTGACAAAGGATGATGGCCCTTTGGGAATCCTTTAAGGAAAGGACAAGAAACAGGAAGTGGAGCCTGACACTCCTTTTGGAGTCTTTAGGGGACCCATTTCCCTAAGGTTGCCCCAGAAAACATGTAAGAGGGACACTTTCTGGGGGGTCCAGGCCCAGCTGGAAAGTGGCCAGGCCAGCACCTACCGCCACCGTTTTTTCCGCAGAGATAGGGGAATCTCCAGACGTTGCCCAGGCCAATGGCATAGCCCACGCAGGACATGAGGAAATCGAAACGCCCCTTCCATGTGTCCCGGTCCGGAAGGTCCGCTGCCTTCTTCTGCACTTTGACCACAAGGGTTTTGGGCTTGTCATTGGCCACAGGGACCTCGCTAACCTCTGTGGAGATCTGCCCATCAGCCACCTTGCTTCCATTAGTTGCCATGTCTCGGAGTCTGGACGCAGGGGTCCTGGCAGATGGACGTGCAACGTCAGCTCCAGTCCACGTGGACAGCAGTTTTGTGACTCAAGGTCACCCTAGAACAGGGGGCTGGGGTGACAGGCAATGAAGGGAGGCAAGATTATGGAGTTGCCTCAAAATAACAACAAAAAATAACTAAAAAAAAACTAGGAGCTCAAGAAAGCTCTTTTATAAGCCCTCTGCCTCCCACCAGGCTCTGCTCCCAGAGGAAGGGGGTGCCTCTTGTTTCCAAAGACAACATGTGAGGGTGTGGTCTGCTGTGTCCTGGACGAGCTTCAACTCTGGCCGTCCGTGTCATGCGCCCTCCGCTACGTGTTACGCTCAGAGGAGAAGCCAAAGGTGATCACACTTCCAGAGAGAAAAATTAAGTGCTCCTCGCCTTTGCCTCCCTGGGTGCAGATTTTCATTCTGATGCTGTCACAGCCATAGCAGCGTAAGCGATGGCAGATCTGAACGAGAGGCTGAGTGGGGAGGTGTCCCGGCTGCAGGTGGTGGGTGAAGGTGGTATATGAGCCCAACACTGACCGTGACCAAAGTTCTCTACCACTTTCAAGCTGTGTGATTTTGAGTAAACTTCTTAACTTCTCTGGGCTCCACTCTCCCTATCTTTTAAAGTGAGTAATATAGTACATCCTCATTGGGTTGTTGTTCTTCACTTATTTATTGAGACATACTGTGCCTGGGAAATAATGAGAACTTTTGCTATTTCATCAGCAGTTCCCAGGACTGGCCATATTTCCAAGTCACTTGGGAAGCTCTTTATAAAGACATATTCCCAGCTCCCACCCAAGATGTGCCACAGCAGAATGCCTAGGAGATGAGCCCCAAATCCATACTTCTAACAAATTCCCTAAAGGAGGTTCTTATACCAGGAGAGCCAGCCCCAGCCCCTGGGCGAGGGGACCACTGACTTAGATGACCTCTCTGACCCTCAAACATCCCCAGATGTTCTACCTACTGCACACTTCTGACCTCTAGTTTCAGAGAAAGTGAGGAGTGGAGACTGGACTCAGTCCAGTCCTGGGTTCAAATCTCCACTCTGCCTTTTACCAGCTGAATGGCCCTGGGTACTACTCCTCACTGCTCTTGGCTCAAGTTTCTTCATCTATATAATGAGAGTAAGGCTATCTGCCTTGGAGAGTTCTGGCAAAAATGAGCTTTCATGGCTTTTAAGAGTGCTTTTCACCTGACTGGTTTGGAAATGGCTGATTTTGGTTGTTGTTACCTGATGATTTTCTGTGGTGGGTCAGCTCCCGAGCAGCTTCCTCTACAACTCCTGGGAGAGAGCCTGCAAAGCGGAAGAGAGGAGGGGCGGTGAGCTGGCGGGCGGCACTGACGGGCAGCCCTGGGCAGAGAGCAGCAGGGGTGCAGGAAGCCTGCCAGCCTCTGTGCTGTGTATGAGTCCCTGGAGCCACCCAGTCAGGGTGACCTCAGCGAGCCCATGCAGCATGGCTGGTCCGTGAGGTCCTGGGCACATGCAGGAGAGGGGCCCAATGCCTCTGGGACAGCTGTGAGAGTGGGCATGAGGGCACTGTGAGGAAGATGTTCCATAATTTTATCAGAAAGGAAAGATAAATCACAGAGGGGCTGCCGCTTCTCAGGGCTCCACTGGGAGCCAATGAATGCAGCTGATAATTTTCTACATCCTCCGTCCAACCTTGCAGTGATGTTGTGAAAAACCATGCAAGACCCTGAGAGAGAGCCCCTTGTTTGGGAAATGAGATAAGCAGGTTTCAAACCAGTTTATTTAGTATGCTCCTATTTTACCCTTCCCCCCAAATCTGTTAATTAAAAAAGAAAAAAAAATACCACAATGATTTTACCTAATATGTTCCCAGTGATTAGTTTATAAGTGATTTTTGCTTTCTTCTTCTTTTTTTTTTTGCATTTTTCTGGATTTCTACAATTATTTTTAAATTTCTACAAAAACTTATAAATGAAATAACTTTCTAAATTTCTACAAAAATTTTTTACTTAATAAAATCACAGAGAATAAACTTATGGAACCCTTAGAGCAGACAGGAACGTGTGAAGCACTGGGCTGTGGACTCTCAGATGTAGGACCCACCCAAAGCAATGTGTGGCCCCTGCCCCAGGTGGCTTCCTCCCCTTGGCTCTGCCCTGCTGGGGGACCCAGGCTTGCTGTGCACTCGCCTTCCGGCCCTTCGCATGCAGTCCCCATTACCAAACACCATTGTTTCTTCCCAGCGTTCATGGAGAACCAGACCACCTTCGGACAACCCTGCTTCTTGTTCTCAAGGATGACCCACAGGCTTGTCTAGCTCCTGGCCTGAGCATGGCACCGTCAGACTCAGGTAGGGCTACCGCTGCACAGGTTGTCAGGAATGGCAGGAGGCAGGTGATTCTGTGGTCTGCCATAGAGACTTGGGATATTCAGGGGAGAGAGCAGCCTCAGAAAAGTGGGGGGGGCGGGGGGGTTGAAATGGATCCCCTTTAGGGAATCAGCCATTCACTGTGAAAACAAAGATGCCCTTAATTGTCCCCATGATCTACCCTTGTGTACTCCAACTGCCATGTTTGTTTAAAATGATCCATTTGCCTCAGACAGGGCTGGTCACCTGACCCTGGCTAGCCAATCTAAGCTCCTTCCCTGGGAATTTAGCGTAGGATAGAGAAAGGCCAGTCAGTCCAGTGGCTTGGCACCACCGAGGCAGCCATCTTCTGACCACTTTGTACTCAGTAGCAGAGACTTGGTCTGCTGAGGAGGAAAGAAAATGGAGATCAAAAGCTGGAGACTCTTGAAGCATTTTTCTTTGTGGTTCCAGGCTTTCTAGAGACTGGTTATCATCCTGCTCATGGAGTTTACAAAGCAATCCACAGTCATAAAATAAAGCCCCCATTTTTGCTTACACTGGGCTCGGGGGATTTCTGCTATGATCTCGACTGACTCTCTGCGCACTACCTCTCACCGCTTGACCAAGATCTCAAGAATGCCTGTGGCCTGTGGGAGCAACTTTTTACCTCCACTCTGGATTTACTGGTTGATTATCATGGTGACTAAAATCAAACTCAGAATCACCCAACACCATTCAGGGAGGGAGAGAGTGTGCAAGCGAGCCAGAGACAGCCAGATGCAGCTCTGGTTCACCTCCCGAGAGCAGACGAGACAGCAGGACGTGCTCGGCAGGGTGAAACTTAGTGTGTATGTCCTTTGAAGAAACCATTCAACATCAACACAAAGGGAGCTCGAAAGGTCAGGGGGAAGAGTTCAGTTCATCAGGAAGTTTATACTGTTCTCTTCTCCACAAGTGTATGGAGCCCCTCCTCATGCCCAGCCTGGAGGGGTCAGAGACGGTGGCTGCTCTGAAGAACTCACCATGAGGAAGTCAGATGTGTGATCTCCAGAATATGGAAAAGTATATTCAGATTTAGCCAAATGTCTATCGCTTCCCTATGAAGAGCCACATAGGCGTATGTAGAGGTTTCCTTTTAGAACACGTACAATATATGAAGATCAAAGACATAAAGCCACGAGTTTAAATAATTGATGCTACCACCTCAGTGCTAATCAGACCTCAGCTCCCCCTAACACTTACTAAACCTGCATCAGTCACTTCCCCATTTCGATCCTCATCGGTGAAGTGGGGGGATAGTAACAACACTTCTCTCATAGATTTGTGGGGAAGATTAAATGAGATTATGTATATAGAGCATGTGAAAGAATGCCTGGCTCAGACTGAGGGCTTAGGAATCTCCACTATTTCCTCATTGTGATTGTTACCATCTGTGTTACAGATCATGCTTCTTAATCTGGCATTCTTGGCTTTCCAGAGGCTACAATAATGAGGATGAGGATGATGATAGCAGCTAACATCTACTGAGGGTTTATTATTCAGGCCCTTCAGCATCTTTCAGCATTTTCAAAAGCCAGTCGAAAATCATCCTTTTCGTTGCCATGGGGAATACTAGCTAATAAAAATGTCAAGTGCTTTGTGTTGGCTCTCTTTACACCAACTCAAAGTGGTCTGGCTGACCACTTTGGGCTGGTCAGAAGCTGGAAGTGGAACATTTGTGCGTGTGGTTGAAATAATAAAAAGAAATTATTCTGTAATAAACAAAGTCTGGCAAAAAAAAAAAGGAAAGAACCCAAACATCTAGTAGATGGGCAGAAAAGGATAAAGGGACCCCTGTTCGTGAAAAAGCCCAGTGCTCATGTAAAGCAGGTCCAGGAGCTGCTTCACCCTGCACCCTGGGGGAAGAGCTCCATGGGAATGTGACTCCCGACACCAGCGGGTTCACCTGGCACACCCCTCATGAAAAAGAGCACACAGAAAGCACAGGCATGTGCTGTCTTTCAGAATTAATGTTCTCTGAGGCTGAACTAACCTTTTACCATTGTTGTCTCCCCTTTCCCAAAACAGCCTCCTGTGCTTTGTAGAGAAGGGGATGCTCTGGGTGAGAGGATGGCTCTGTGGGTCTCCTGCGGTAAGACCACATGTCTCCCTGCCCCTGAGTGCCAGTCTGAGGCCCGCCTTCTACCTGCTGATACAGCAGGTAGAAGGAATGCTTCTCACTAGCTCATGATGTAGGGCATAGGGCATTTTTCCAAGTCTGCCTTCCAGAGTCTTTCAGTTCTTCCTCATCAGGTGGACAAAAACCTAGTTCCACGGTCTTCCAGGTCCTTAATATACCATCATTAACTGAATTCCACCAAAGCAACTTTCAAAAGGGCACTGTTAATATGAGACCACAAGCGATAACTCCTCTGTAGTCACCCACCTACTCACTTATGCCTTCACTATCTCAACAAGTATTTACTGAGCACATGCTATGTGCTGGAATGATGGTGGAACAACTGTTTCAAGCATTTTGTATTCTGAACTATACTCTGGTCACCAGAATTTGAATCAGTGAACTAACAGGGCCAACAGAAAGATTCAATTTTGCACATACTTACTGAGGGCCTAATGTGTACATGGAGCTGAACTGCACACTCAGGTTGCAAGGATTAATAAGGTCCATGACCCTGACAAGGTCACACAGCCTAGAAGGAAAAATATCCCTGCCTACAGTTCATCATAATCCTAAGTACTGAAAGAGGGTGTGATAAGATACTGTAGGCCCAGAAGGGGTGAGTTAATTCAACCAGAGAAGGCATCCCAAATAAGGGAACATTTGAGTTGGGTTTTAAAGGATGAAGAGGTGTTTGTCAGGCTCAAAAAGAGGGAAAGGCATCCTTAACGGAGGGAAATACATGAACAAAAGTAGGGAGGTTTGCAGCTTGGAAGGCCAGTTTGTGAAGGGCCTTGAAAGCCAGACCAAGGAACTTAGGGACCAATTGCAGGGATGGGACAGGAGTGATCATGTGATTGGATTAGTATCATAGAAGACTCACTCATGGGACTCTATGAAGGATTTAAAGAAACAGACTCAAGGAAGAAAGATGGTAAAAATGTTCCCATGATGCCCCATCCTTTTCTGATGTGCTGTGACCAAGTCCTAAAGCCATTGATAAAAATGGGTCAAACCAAGCAGAAAGAATACTACTGCCAATCCCTGAGTGAGGAGAAGCCTTGTAAGAAAAAGACTGGGGAGGGTAGAAATGGGAGGGAGGTGGGGAGCACTGGGGGGGGGGGGGCGGGGATGGGAGTAAAAGACAGAAAACTGTACTTGAACAACAATTAAAAAAATGTTAGAAAAAGAAAACATGGAGTTGGAAAGCTTTAGAGCAGAAGTGGCAATATGGGTCAAAACTGGCCCTAGGACTTGTTTTATTTGGCCTGAACAAACAAAATTTTTTCCAGTTTGAATTAGGAGCCAGAAATTTGACTCTGTGGGATACAGCATTTCAAACAGAGGGAGAGCAAGCGCAAAGGCCCCAAGGCAGGAATGAGCTTGGCTTGTCCGAGAGACAGCATGGAGGCCCAGGTGGCTGCGGTCAGTGCAGCAGGGAGTGGAGCTGGTCAGAGGCGGGCAGGGGCCAGATCACCCAAGGTCTCAGAGACGACTGCTGGGGACTCAGGTTTTATTCCAAACGGGATGGGAGAAACCGGAGGGTTTAAGCAGTGGGGGCAATCTGACTTTCTCTTGTGAGTCTCACCCTGGCTGCCAAGAAGAGGTGCCAGATGGAAGCAGAGAAGTTCATTAAGAGGCTGAGAGTCCAGGCAAGACACGGTGGTGACTTGAACAGTGGCAGCTAGGGTGCAAGTGGTAAGGAGTGGCACTGAGGATATATTTTGGAAGTGGGGCCTGAAGGCCTTGCTGGTGGATTGGCTGTCAGCAGCCCCGCCCTGGGCCAGTTGGTAGTCTGGGGGGAGGGGAGCATGTGGCAGCCACTTGGACAATCCGCCTCTGTCCCATTGCATGAGAGGGACAAGAGTCTGCGTGGGGTGGGGACTTAGGCAGAGGCCAAAAGGCCATGGCCAGAGTCTCAGGACTGCTATTGTCCAGGGCCAGGACTGGGCCCAGAACCCACTTGGAGCTAGTGGGGTGCCATGCAGAGCCAGTGAGGCAGGAGGAGAGCAGTGGGCCTGGGAGCAGGGCCCCCACTCCTTCCCATGATGCTGTGCGCATTCCTGCTTTGTTTTGCTCCTGTTCTGTTCTGTAATTACAGAAATTACAGAGGGTTGCTTCAGACTGCAATTACTCTACTCGCTTTTCTTTCTGAAACTGCAGTTCAGGAAAAAAATTAATATTGGGTTTGGCTTCATTCCAAGAGGAAACATAATGCAGTTTATTCTCTGCTTTAGGGGAAAATGCTGGGCCCAATCAATTGGAAAAAGCTTTATTGAGCATCTGTTGTGCACCCAGACCCATGCCAGCTCCTATCAAGGGAGAAGAGCCAGCAGTTACTGAATATGCGTTGTGTGCCAGGCATTTCACAGGTGCTGTAACATCCACTCCTCATTCCATCTCTGTAAGGTGAACGCAAATTCACCCATCCGACATATAAGGAAACTGAGGTTTGCCAGCCTGGGGCTATTCTATTGCAAAGGAATCTCAAATCGCTTAGTGATTTAGGACTTTGCTTGCTACTCAAAGTGTGGTTTCCTATGGACAGTATTGGCATCACCAAGGAGCCTGTAAGAAATACAGAACCTCAGGCCCCCTCCAGACCATGGCATCAGAAGCTGCGTGTTAACCAGGTCCTGTGATTCAGGTGCTCGTGGCAGCTGCAGAAGCTGTTGGGCAGGGATGACCCTGATTGTTTCACGGAGCTTGATTCAGGGGCTAGATATTTAGCTTAGTTTCTGAGTCTCAGTTTCCTCATCTATTAATATGACCCTGAAATACTTCATAGGACTGTTGCAAAACTGAAGCGAGATAATGCATGGGAAGAGGCCGGGGAACGCAGAAGGCCTGGCACACAGGAAGTATTCAATAAATAGCAGCTTAGAGTGTCATTGCATGAGATGAATGGCCATGGAAGAGCTTTGTAATTGAGAAAACATCGTATGAACCTGAGGACAAATTAATGGCTTATGATCAGATGCAGAAGGTTAGAGGGAGGCTGGAACTGTACAGGTGGAGGGCAGGTGCTGTGGGCAGCCCTTGCCACGCATTGCCCCTGAGGTCAGGGAAAACTCCCTGGAGAAGGTGCTCTAATGGAGACGGGGCAGCTGGACTGGGTTTCCAAGGCCTCAGGACTTAGGCCTCAGAGGTTCCAGCCCAATTTTGGGGCAAGGAGTCAATCTTTGCCAGGGTGCAAGTTGCAAGCAAAACGCACAGCTGCAGGTCTAGATAGTAGGCTCTCATCCTGGGACCCTCAGCAAGTCGGGCCTGGGGCCAGGCACTACGCAGCCTCCCTCCTGGTCCATGCTGCACCGGTGCACCTGGTCGACGCTGGCAGTCTACAGGGAGGGCTGATGGCTGGCCCAGCATCACATGACACACAAGTGGTATGACCTTTACAGACCTTCGACACCACAACTCTTGGCTCACTGCACACTCCTATTTAAGAGATTAAGGAAAGCAGCTCCACATCTTGGAGCAAACCCCTCAGCTGCCTCCACATGCCTGAGAGGTAATATGCAGACCCATTTTTACATAGCATTAATTGAATGCCTACTCTTCACAACACCCCAGTGTAACTTTCAAGTAAGTTACTTATTTTCTCTAGTGCTTGTTTCATTAGGAAGTAGGGCCAACGGTAACCACTTCACACACTGCAAGACCTAGATTTGAGTTTTCTAGCACTGTGCCTGGTCCAGCAAGTGCTAAATACAGTGAAGCTAAAATGATCATTAGTCCCATTTTACAGATGATGGTACTGATGCTCAGAGAGGCTAAATAAGCTGCCTAGGATCACACAGGATTTAACCCAGGCCCTCTGAATCACAGTCCAGTGGTATCTGCTCACCCAGCAGGTGCCCCCCACACGCTGGCCTCTGTGAAAGTCTCTGAAGCCTTAAATGTGGCCTTACGACCTGTCTGGGCCTGCCTGCTGGGTTCTGGGTGGGGAGAAATGGGCCTGCACAGGGATCAGTCCCTCTGGCCTCACAGTAGTACTAGAGCCAAGAAAACAGAGGCCCCCATCCTTTTCCTCTGCTCGCAGCCTCTGGGAGCCTGAAGTCTGGTGTACTGGGCGCCTCCAAAGCCAGAATGTAGGAGAAGGCTAAAGGACACCCCACCCCAACAACCAGAGGGAGAAAAACATCAGCTTTATAATTGCTGAAAGCTCAAAAGAGCCATCCAAAGGGGAAATGAACTCCAGAAATCATGGGATCATGGTTCTCTTTCTTCTGTGATTACATTAAAAAAAAAATCCACAACTTTTCATTAACAAAGAGGAAAAGTAAAGGAGAGCTCAGAGTATAGGGGGAAGTGAACTGGGCACTTACTAACGTGCCAGGGCCTCTAAATGTCTTATTATATTAACTTGCTATTATTGCCCACCCCGGTTTTACTTAAGGATAAACTGAGGAACAGAAAGGTAAACTGATTTGCCAAAGGTCTCCCAGCTAAGAACCAGTAGGGTTAGAATTGAACCCAGGCAGCCAGGCTCCTGTGCCCATGCTCTTAACTCAGTACTCGGGTGCTCCTGCGCCCAGTGTGCTGTTTCTATGGGGTGCCTGTGGAATTCCCCAGCCCACCTCTGGTGAGTGTGTGAGTGGCCCATTTCTAGCAGGCAACTCCATTCAAAACAAACCCTGACAAGGATAAGGTCTGCTGCTCTTTTTAAGAAGCCCAAGGGAGGCTGCTGGCACTAGACACTCTGAACTCCGGCTCCAGGAAACGTGCAGGATCCTGTTGGGCAAGCCCTGTAGGTATCCCGGGAGCCAGTGAGAGGTCACATGGGATCTAGGCTGAGCAGCTCTCACCAGGCCCCTGAGGCTGGGGGCTCCAATTAGAGTCTCCCAGGAGGCAGCCAGCCCCAAGGGGTGGCAATCCCCTCTGGGAAGCCCCAGCTCTGTTACAACTGCAAACATTGCCTGTGTTTGCAGCAGCCAGAAGGCTCGGCCTTAGGACCTGACTGCAGGGAGAGGGCTTTTCCAGGGACTGACAGGAGAGGAGGAAGGGCAGGTAGCTTGACTCTGGAGTCCACAGACTTGCTGTGTGATCTGGAGCCAGTTCCTTTCCCTCTCTGTGCCTCAGTTTCCCGCCTTGTGCAAGGAGAATTGGACTCTGACTTCTAGGGCATCCTCTAACTTCTATCTTCATTCTCATCTCTTCCTGGTTGTCTCACTCACACGATCAGTGGTTTGCCAACATCTGTTCTGGCTCTTAATTGTCTGCAGTGCCTTACTGAGCACCTCACTTTGTCACGGCAATTTCCAACTCAATCCAATCCGTATTGCCGGTGCACCTCCAGGGAGCCAGGTCCCACGCTGGGTGCAGGGGGATAAAGATATAGCCAGAGTCTGAGTTTTGCTACCACTGAGCTCTCAGGACAGCTGGGAGATGGGCCATGAAACCAGCATCCACATGGTAAGTTCTCCTGAAGCCCAGAGGAGGGATGGCACCCTGCCCAGGGGGCCTGGGTTTCAGCAAGCAACGGAGAGAGGAGGGCACTTGGGCTGATGGAAAGGGGAAAGAAGTAGACATTCCTTCTATAATCACAGCTACTGAAGCAGGACTGAAATTCTTAACTTCTGGTCCATTCCAGGCAGAGTGAACAGGGCAAAATGCATAATGCGTTTTGAGACGGTGAGGTGTTTGGCTTGGTTGGCTAGAATCTGGGGTGATTTAGGGATCATGGGGAGATGACCAGTAGCAAACAAAAGGCTTTGAATGTACACAAGGGCGGGGCGGGGGGGTTGTACCCTGTAATGGAACAAGGATCATGCAGGTCGCTTATTAACTGGTTTTTACGTTTGATGCATCCATGGACGATCGTATCTAACTCGCACACAACTCCACTGCACACATGTGGAAATGAGGCTCAAGAGTAAAGCAGTTTGCCCAGGGTCCCAGGTCTAGGAGGCAGCAGCTCGACTCCAAAGCCCATCCTTCTAACCGCCCTTGTCCACTGTGGGCATGGTGGTGGTGGGGGGAGCCTGGGGCCACCGGCGCCTTCTAGGTGGGGAGATTTCCTCAAATAGTGATTTGGCAGCTGTGTGGGTGAGTGGGGGAGGGGTGGGAGGACAGCTCCTGAGCTGGTACCATGGTGGGGGCCATGGGAAGGCCTGGTCCCTCTATGCAACTTCGCTTTTCTCCTAGTAGCTAATTCTTCTGTCCTATGTACCCACCTACACTGTCAGCTCTGTAGGAACAGGACCTGCCTGAGCTGTCGACTGCCGCTGCTTCCCTGCAGCAGCTCAAACAGGGCGAGACACAAACGTGCTCTCCTGAGTTCCGACGTCTGTGACGGGTCGTCGTTGTTACAAGTCCTGGAGAAATGTCTGTTTTGGAGAAGATGGCACTGGTATCCAAAGCAGTGCCGTGCTGGCACGTGTTTAACAAGGCACTCTCATGAGAGCAAACAAGAGGCCCGACTTGGGGCAGCTGCTGATTCTGTGGCGTGAACGTTCCCACCACAGCCGGTTCTGGGTGCCACCACGAGGTCACGGGATTGCAAAGAGATGAGCACGCTCTGCGAGTGGGCTCTTGATTGCTTCCTGTACGGAAAGCTCCAGATAGCAATTCCTGGGCCAGCACCAGAGCAGACGCTGCAGCTCCTGAGGGTGCAGCTGGAGGGAGGAGTTTAGAGCCCCTCTGTGGATGCTTAGGAGTGGGGAGGGGTGGGACTGAGGAAGGAAAAAGGAGAGTGAAGAAAATGGCGAGAGAAGGAGAGTAGAAGACAGGAAGAGAGTAGCTGAGTGGCAGGAAAAGGACGCAGAAGGAACACAGATATTCTGTGCTCTCACTGAAACTTTGGGAGAGCCCAAGGAGGAAGGGGGACTACATTTTAGTACGAAGAAATCTGTGGTGGGAGGAGCCTAAGGTCGCAAGTGGCCGAGGAGCTGAGATTGAAACCCAGGCCAAAGGGCCTCCCCGCTGACTTTCTTCTATTGATTCTACTGGGATTTTAGGTGGGTGAGCCCACCAGTCTCAGCCTTCCAAGGAGGGCCCAGGACACTAACTGAGAACAAACACCCCCTGAGCCAGGCACACAGGAAGTCCACAGCGGGACAGCTGAGGTTTCCAGCCTCCGGACCTCACAGTCCTGTTCCAGGTTGCTTCTTTCTTCCCACCTTCCTCTGGCTGGTGTGGGGAACTCTCGAGCATTTCCGTTCCAGGGAGTGCCTCTGCCAAGGCCCCTGGCTCAGCAGGCCAGAAAGGATTAATTCAGATCAGAAAATAAAAGTGACATGGTGACCACCTAGCATTCTCTGACATCACTTTCTGCCTTTTAAGACGCACTTGTAAGAAAACCAGGGAGTTAAATAAATTCTCTCCTGTTCGAGATACAATTGCAAGGCTCTGAATGGCATTAGGATAAAGGCCTTTTAAGATCTCAGATCTGGTAAAAACCAAACAAACAAAACTTAACATTGCAGGGACTGGCTGAACTAAATGACAACCTGTAATAAATCACACACAGACACAGCCCAAGTGGAATGCTGACTCCGTGTCACAGAATGGCACTTCAGTGACGGTGGCCCTGGGCGTCTCCATGGTTCCTGAACAAGCGTCCACACCTGGACTCCATTTCCTCCTCTCCACAGCTCTGAAGACTTCATCAGTCCCATTCTAGAGATGAGCACACTGAAGCCCCAAGGGTAAACTGACTGGACCAAGGTCACACAAAGTCGCAATCAGAGCTACCAGGGATCTCAAACTAGTGGCCCGCAGGCCAAATGGGTCCCACCTGTGTTCGGTCACGTGGCATCAGCTTAGAATTTTAAAACGTGTTCACATGCTTTGTGGGCACATGTTTTCCGACTTACTACAAGTCCTACCATGACTACCATCTTGTTCCCGACCACTATACTCATTTCTTCCACCTGCCTGGCCCTCAACGGCCTTTGAGTTTGCAATCCTCACGTACACAATGCAACCCAGAGAGCTCTTTCTCTGAGCGGTAGGAGGAGGAACAGGTTAGTATTGCCCCTTCCTTAGGAGGATATGCAAAAACCTTGGGGCAGTGATGTTTATAAAAGCATGCTCAGTATTATAATTTTATATTTGGGAAACAAAACCCTACTGTTATCTTAATATAAGCTTAGTTAGATTAAAAAAAATGACAAGAGAACCACTTCAGGATAGTTTGCAAGAATGAGGGCGTATATTTTCAGAGTCAATTAAGGGTAAGATTCCAGGGTCTCAAATATTTCCCACCATAGAAAGCTCATTTCCTTTTTAAAAGACTGAATAAATGCTCACTTCAGCCAATGCATCTGATGCATCTGTTCTTGATTTACTCACTCAGCTTTCAAAACGAACCTTTGCAGTAGGCGCCCTCCCTTCTTTGTAAAGTGAAACATTCCACGTAGCAAGAATAACCTACCCATTTGCGAAAAATGGGATTTCTACTGAGCAATTTTTTCAAGTTCCATGCACAATAAACAAATTCAAGGGGTATTCAGAGATTAGTTGTCATGACCCATGATAGGGGCAGGCAGAGCAAGGCAGTGGCTACAGGCACTCGCCTAGAGGAAATGAAATCTGTTGTTGTTTTTAATTGATTTTGAGAGAGAGAGAGAGAGAAGCATCAATTTGTTGTTCCACTCACTTACGCATTCATTGGGTGCTTCTCGTATGTGCCCTGACTGGGGATTAAACCCACAACCTTGGTGTATGTGGGGACAATGCTCAACCAACTGGGCTACCCGGACAGGACAAGTAAATCTGGCTTTGAGTCTCAGTTCAGGTATTGTGTGACTGAAGGTCAGTCACCAATCTCTCTAAGACAAAGGTGGTAATATCTACTTTTAGGGCTGCTGTGAGGATTAAATGGGAGAGTGCGTAAAGAAGTTATAACGTACACCACCTGGAACACGGTAAATGCTTGGTACCTGGCAGAGTACAGTCAGTCACCTGATGAGGCCTAGCATTATTTGTTTTTGTTTCCTTTTTTATAACTGTGGGGGAAAGTCCGGGGTAGCATGTCAGAATTACCTTAAGCTACAGGCAATCAGTATACGGGGATGGTGGGAGCCAGGGGAAAGGCTGACCAAATCAAATTATCAGAGCCAAGTGCTTATTAAACACGACCCCCAAAGTGGCCGCATGGTGCACCCAGCCGACAAGCAGCGCATGCATTCATTCATTCATTCATTCATTCATTCACATCCCAGGTGAACCTGAACTGCCTTCATTCGTTCCCTACGCTTCTCTCAGCTTCCCGGCCTGGAAGCGTCGGGGGCCACAGTCTCCGGCTCGCAGCCTCCTGCACGTCACCCAGCCCGAGGACGGCGGCGGACAAAGGGCCCTCCGCTCCGGGAGCCCAGCAGCAGGCGGCTGTCTCGGGGGAGGCTCGCGCAGAGCAGACGGGTTTGCGGAAACAGACAAAATGGCTGCTTGCCTCCGAGCGGCCAGGACCCCAGCTCCCGCCATTGCTTCTCAAACAGCCGAAGGCGCCAGTCCAGCACCCTCTTTCTGCTTCCAGAACGGAATGGGGTTGTCTGCCAGCTCTCATCGCATCTCTGCCAGCATGCAAATGATGAACTCTGGGGTTTCTCGGGGTGTTAACCCCACGCGCTCCGATTCCCGAGCAGGGAAGTAAATCTACTGCGCCAGCTGTGCAGGAGCGAGAAATGAAGGTGTGTGGGGGTGAGAGTGTTTATTCTCCAAGAGTATTTGCAACGCGGAGTCATTTAGATAACTGCAGAGAGACAACACAATTTCCCCTAGTGTGGTTTGCACATACACTTTTAGGGACAGTACATTTGCAGGGAGGTGGTACATCAATCACATTTTTCAAATGCAAAAATATTTATGCATATTTTTGGTGATGAGGGCTGTTCATTCTGATATTCACCAGCCTGGAATAAAGAGTCTGTTATTTGTCATTCTTTTAATCCTCACCCAAGGATATGTTTATTGGTTTTAGAGGGGGCGGGCAGAGAGGTGGGAGGAAAAAGAGAGATGGAAAGACATCGATGTGAGAGAGAAACATTGATCAGTTGCCTCCTGTACGTGCCCTGGCTGGGGATTGAGTCTGTTACCCAGGTACCATATGTGCCAGGATCCAGAATCAAACCTGCAGCCTTTTGGTGTGTAGGACAATGCTCCAGCCAACCGAGCCACTCAGCCAGAGCATATCTTGCTTTAGTCATTCCGCTCTTCCAACCCCACAAATCAGAAGCAATGCATGGTTAGAAGCGACAGACCCTTCTCCTACGTTTCCTCTCTGGTTAATAATAGCGACTGATGATTGAGTGCGGCCTGATGCTCTACCTACCTTATCTCACAAAATAATCCTAGGAGGTAGTCTGTTATTACCTCCATTTTGCATGTAAAGACACTGAGGCTCAAAGAGATGAAATGACTTGCCCAGGGCCACACAGCTAGGAAGTGGGAGGAAGGGCTCTGACTTTGCACCAAAGCTGAGGTTTGGAGCTTCCTTACTGTACTGTTTCCCCATCCCTCTGGTGCTAGAGGTGTCCCTCCTGGCCGGTCAGATCTCTGTGAGCACCCTCCTTGACAGCCTTTAGAGAGGTCTGGGTGCTCTGACTGCAGCACTCAGAGCTGGCTCCCTTCTGGGTCCTGATGCCACCATCCGCCCTCCCCCTCATAGTGTCCCTGTCCAGTCTTCCCCACCACCCCCAACCCTCAGAAGTAGTTTGCGGTTTAAATCCCAGCATCACCTCTGGCCTGCTCGCTTGACCTGGGAAAAGAGTCACTTCACCTCTCTTCACTTCACTTTGTACCTCCATGAAGAAAGTGAAGGTGATTATCCCTTTCTGTCAAGGTCACAGGAAGGATGAAACTAGACAAAGCCATTTCCTCACACCTACTCCCAGCCCCACCAGCCCCAAGCATCCTTTATGGGGAATCTCAAACCCTAGACACAGTTCCCTCCACTCTCTCCCTTGTTCCAGCAGTTCCCGAATCAGCATTCAACACGCATCACTCTGCCTTGTACAACGCCATTATCTCCGGAGGACACAGGCTCCGTTGCCATGGCAACCAGAGTCCTTCCACCAACTCTATTTAATAATTTCTCAACAGTGGAGCTGGGCTGACTTGGGGCAGGAGGAAAAGCACTGGGTTAGGGGTTAGAAGCTCCAGGTCTTTGTACCTGTGGGCCTTGGACTTCTCTCTCAGCCTTGGTTTACCCATTAGTAATGCAGAGGTGTCCAACATGGGTGGGTTTTCTGGCTTTCTCTGGCCTAGAAAAACCTGAGAAATAGCCTTTGAGGTCCAGGAAGTGAGAGGCAGGGAACACAGAGCTACTGAAGGGGGCTTGGAGGTTCGAGTGACATTTCGAATCCACGAGAAGAACCAGGAGCTGCCTTTGGTGACTGCACTGTCTCCTTCTGCTGACTTGCCTGCAAAATGTCACTTTTCAGACATGAATGCAATCTCTGTGATCCTCCACGTTCAGGACTGGGTTGGGTGGGAGACAGATCTTCTTACACCCATCACAGCCCTCACTCTGCCCAATGTGCAGATGTGCAAACTGAGGCTCAGAAAGGGCGAAGGGGTCATCCGTGGTCACCCAGCAAGCAGAAAGTCCAGCCATCCAGAAAGGCCAAGTCGGTGGGGCCTAGAGAAGAGAACCTGTCCGCTGCTCTGTCCCTCTGCTCCATTCAGCCCACCTGTGTGGCCTCTGGCTCTCACTTAAGGAGTCACACTATCAAAAGCAAGAAGTAAGTACCTACTATGTGTCCTCCACTATGC
Source organism: Tonatia bakeri (assembly GCA_004024845.1). Lineage (NCBI taxonomy): Eukaryota > Metazoa > Chordata > Mammalia > Chiroptera > Phyllostomidae > Tonatia > Tonatia bakeri. The sequence goes on along the minus strand of PVIA01000320.1, from coordinate 249,337 downwards.
TGGGCACTGGAGACCCAGAAGACACAGTATTCCTGCTCTTAGGAAATTTATGGTTTTCACTGTGAAAGGCTCTTCAAAGCAGAAACAATGCCTGCTTTGCCTCCACGATCCACAGAAGGGCCTGGCACACAGTAGGTGCTCAAAGTTTTATTTGGTAGAGTTCTTTGTCCACATTTGCTCCTGACAGACGATCTCCCGGGAGTAGCCATCGGTGTCCCCAGCTCCAAGGAGCTGCTGCAGACCCAGTGCTGGGGACGAGACTGGTATGAACGAGGTTCCGTAACTTGTCTGGCTCCAAGGGAGGGGGTGGCTCTGCCCTGGCCCGCGATGATGGCACCACTTCTAGGCATAGCCATTGTAGCCCAGTGGTGCTATTTAACTCCTCTGGGGTTGGCATTCTCATTTAATACTCGTGGCATAATTAACAGGGCCACATCTGCTCTGTCATTAGTGGCATTCACTGCCATTTGAGAAAGGGCTCTTATCTTCCCCAGTCATTAGTCTCGGGAGGCTATTAAGGGGGAAATGGAGGAGGAAGTGGGGCATGCAGCCTCCCTTTCCCTGTCTGCATGCCAGGAACTGCTGATTCTCCTGTCCAGTCCAAACCCCTTGGCTTTATGGACTGAGAACACAAAGCTCAGAGAAGGGAAGGACCCTGCCCACCATCCCCAGCAGGCTCAAGGCTATCGGACTGGAGGCTGCCCTCCCACTTCTTTCTTGGGTCTGCAAGCCCAGGCCTTGGGGTCCTGCAGACCCAGGTCTGAGTCGCAGCTCTGCCACATGCCAGGGGCCACCTTGGATAACCGCATGAGTTCAGTGGGCTTCAGTTTCCTTATTGAAGATCCTAGGACACTGCGTGGAGAGTGCTCCACGCAGTGTCTGGGTCACAGTCAGAGCTCAGAACTGGGGCTTGTACACATCTGGTTATTTGGGTCACCATGCTGAACCAACTTGTTAAACATGTACATGTAATACATGTGCGCATTTAAATTCTATCATCACAGGATACTCTCCAGCAAGACTTCTTCCCCACCCCCAAGCCCACTTCTGATTTTTAATCACAAGTGATTTCTTGACCTCAAGCTCTGGAAACATCTGATGTGGGAGCAAAGGGGTTCAGGTGGCAGTGAGACTGGATTGCAGGATGGAGCTCAGACAGAGCACAGGGAAGCAGTTGTTCAGTGTGCTGGGCAACCCGGAGCTAGCAACTCCACTTCCCTTGGCCTCAGGGTGGTCCTCCTGCCCATGGGGACAGTGGCACCCATCCCCTAGCATCATCTCACCAGCCTCAGGCAGCCCAAGCCTGGCACCCAGGAGGCTCTCCATACTCAGTGGTTGGGGCCAGGCTGGCCACACAGACAGGGGACTCATCAAACTCTGAGGTATCCCTGCCACCCCCAGCACCCCAGAAGTCAGTTCCTAACACTTGTGATATTTCACAGTCTTCAGCACGGATAGCAGTTCAAGGGCAGGGGGAAGGTGAGATCGTTGCCGGGATGAGTGGTTTCCATTCCACATCCCCTCCACTTCTACCCTCTTGTCTGGACATGGCTGGGCACCACACTGCCCACTCCTCCAGCAGGGCCCAATGTTCTGAGGCTCATGTCTGAACACTTTCCTACACCTTCCTGGTTATCAAGGCCCTTAGATCCTTTTAGACAATCTTGTGGGGTCCCTAGTGTTCATTTTCACACAAATTCATCTAGGTAAGCACACCTGTGATCCTGCATGTGAGTCTGAGAGAGTCATCCCTTCCTTTCTCCCCACATGCCTCCACCAGGGCAGACACCTTTGCCTCTGGCCAGGGCTCAGGTAAGACACCATGGCTCTTTCCTCCTAGACCCCAGGCTGCGCCTCCCCACACTGCCCTGCAAACTCCATCCCTGTGCACTCTGCGCTCTGCCTCCTATAGACCTCGGCTCGTCTGGGCTTCTCGAGGGGCTACCTGGCAGGTTTGAATCTGGGCTTAGTAAAGGTGATTGCCATTAGCTGGGAAACCAGAGGTCAGAGATAAAGGCATTAAGAGCTCCCTGAGCTTCAGTTTCTCCATCCAAAAGATGGAGCTACTGGTGATACTATATCTCACTTGGCGCTCTCGGAGCTACTGCATGCTTCAATGATGGGAGAAAGCACTTAATGAAATTCTACACAAATGCTAAGTGTGCGTGTACTCACGTGTGTGCAAAGAGGCCTTTTGAGTCAAGGTCATTCTGACTTGGGATTTATGAGAAAACTACCTTAAAAATGTCTATTTTTGTTTGAAAAAAAGATTCTTCTTCAGGATATCAAGGACCGTATTTTCTTCCCCTGGAATACTTCATACAGGATCAAAAGAAAGTAGAGCTGCAAGAGCATATTTTTTCCTGCAAACTGTAAAGTACTGTTTTGATGTCCGGGGATACTGTTATAAGCCCTAAGTCCCAGCAAACGGCACACACTGATACCAAATGTCATTGCTTCCTTCCTTGTGGCTCCTGCCCTCCCCCTGCACGGAACCTGCTCACCAAACAATAAGGCCATGAGAGCAACCTGCTGTCAATGTCTTTCGGGGCATCTTTGACCTTGAATGTCCCTCTGGCCAGGGCTCAGTTATCTCAAGAGCTGGCATGTGACACTGATCTTGCAGACACTATGCAGCTGACAGGTGGGCAGAGCTGCAGGCCACTGTCCGAGGCAGCATCCTCCAACCTGGCCCATGTGCCAGGATCCCATCCGGCCTAGGAAGCTGGGGGCCCCTTTTGCCAAGAGTCAGACCCAAGAGGGCCCCCGAACCCCCTAATGTGGCCTGTTCCACCTAGCTGCACACCCCCTGCTTTCAGAGCACCACAGCCAATTGCTTTGCAAGACCTGAACTCCTTGTAATTTCCAATTTGTGAGAAATGTAAAAATAGAAGGCCTTTCACTGCAGGCAGCTTGCATCAAATCGGATGCCACTTCCGTGTCATGTCAGATCACGATAAACGAAGCTGATGGCTTTGTCGGCCACTCTCAGTGGCTTCCAGAACAGCCAGAGGGTGAGGACAAATTGGGGACACCTAAGAATGAAGGAAAGAGAGCTGGGTGCACAACGTCAACACCAGTTTTAAATGAATTTAAAGTCTAAGTCACAGATATATGGCAACAGGCTGGGCAGCTGGGTGCGAATTCCAGTTCCGCGACTTAGCAGCTGAGGGACACTGGGTACAATTCATCTCTTTGGGCCTCAGCTTCTCCAGTTACTAAACAGCGGCTGTCATGCTATCGGCCTCCAGAGCTTTGGAAAAGCTCCGAGGACAGAAAAGGATGGGCAGTGCTCTCTAGCTGTGCAGCTCCTTAAATGGGGAGCCATGGTCCTTGCTCAGTGACAACACCAGGGGCTTTTTCTTGGTGGCTGAGTTGGGGCTCCAGGGCCATTGAGAAGCCCAGCAACCCTACAGCCAGCGCTCAAACCTCTTGCCTTATCTGTTTCTTCATCTGTACAGGGGCAATTCCACTACATACCTCATAGGGTTTTGTGAAAATTAAATGCAATAATATTAAGTAAAGCACACACCACATTCCCTGGCAAATCATCAACTTGCAATAACTATTAGTTATTATTATTGTTGATATTATCATTGGAAAAGTATTGAGTGGGCTCTTTCTCTTTCCTGTTTATGACTGAATCCAAGCCTGCACTGAAATATCACAGCTTGTGTTCACACCTACGGTCTATGCCAGGCAACCCTTATCTCTGCTGTTAGCTGGCTTCCCACTTACTCCCTCATGCCCTTCTCCTGGCTCCTGAAGGCTTCAGGTGAGCTCCAACAGAACATGCTGGAGGTTCATAAAGCTCACTGAGGCACATTTCCTGGAAAGCCCTATTTTGGAGTCCACATCTAGCCTCCTATCCTTTTGCCCTTTCTAGCGCCACTTTCTTTCCCTCTACCTCCTAGTGACCTTCAGAGAATGGGGGAAAGGTGACAAAAGGGACTGCTGACGCTGGGCCCATTTGCAGAGCTGGAGCCGAGAAATGCCACAGGGCAGTGGACCAGCATCTGATGAAATCCTTCCTGAGAGGGAGCCTTGCAGCTCTTTGCCACTGGAGTCAACCCAAGGTTGTTTTCATCATGCCAAGGGCTGTGCTCTGCCCCACCATCCTCTGGGCACAGAGAGGCTGGGGTGACTGCACGGCTGAAATGAAGGGGCAGTTCTGACACAGGCAGAGACAGGCCTGAAGCTGGGTACACCTCAGACCAGGTGACAGGGACAGGCTTGGGCATCCCACCCGCTCCCAAGGACAAAGGAATTTATTTTGGGAAGAAGGGGGCTGGAGGTGGCAGGCAAGACTTAATAGATTGGGGCTGACACTCAGCCTGTGAGGCACACACACGTGAGAGAGGGGAAAAAGGTGTGTCGAAATTCCGAGTGGTTTGGGACACCTCTATCTCCACTGACAGGAAGTGTCTTTTTGTGATGGCGAGAAGCCACTTGGCTTTCATGCTTTATTTCATGTTGCTCTTAGCACGTGCCAGCAAGGTAGAGGAGAAGCCTGATGGGAGACCCGAGAGGCCTCCCTGTCAATCATCAAGTCCCGACCATCACCCCACCACATCACTCTGTGCAGGTGAAGACCTACATCTAGATACTCAGCAGCAGTAAGGCAAGTGTTGGCTGGGAAATTAGAAGAGAAGGGTTCAAATCCCCGCCCTACCTTGTCTCGCTGTGTGACCTTGGGCAAGTCACTCCCCCTCTCTGAACGGCAGTTTCCTTACCTCTGCAGTGGAGGATTAGAATTGTACCTGCTGCACAAGGTTATTGAGGAAGCTGGGCACATTGGAAGCTTTCAGTACTCCATTCCTTCCTTCCAGCAGGGGTGAGAATTTCCCCAAGGTCACCTGGCCAGAAAACAGCAGTACCCCAGCTCAAGTCTAACCCATGCAGGGCTCATTCCTAGTCGTGGTCTCAGATGACTCAATGATACCAGTATATATTGTAGGCAGGTCCACCTTCCATCCATGCTGGCTTTATTCTAAGACACTTCGTGAGTGCCCGCTGTATGCTGGGCCACGCGTAAACAAATTCATGGCCTCAGAGCTCCTGGTTGCCAGGCATGTGAAATTTAGGGGGCAACAGCTGTTGTGCTTCTTTCGGCTTTGATGGACTTGGTCTTTTTCTTTGTCGTTACCCTCTAAGTTGCCTAACTCCTTGGCCCCTGGAAGCCCCTCCCAGCCTCATCTCAAGGTCCTGGGGGACCTACTTCTCACCACGCTTCCAGTCCTGGCATAGTCACGCATTAGGAAAGATGGTTCCCGCTTTCTCTCCCAGGCAGCTGCCTCTCTCCTGTGTGGTTCTTAGGGATCGCCCCACTCTGCAGATGCTTTGCCAGACAAGCCAGTCTGTGTGTCCCGCTGAACTCACTGTTTGTCCTTCAAGGACTGGCCACTGAGCCAGTGCTTTGCTGGAGAGAGAGTGCTTTCTTTGTTTGCCGCCTGCCTCACAATTTATATCTGAGGCTCAGGGGAGGCTCAGCCATTTTGCCCTGGTTGCTCTGGGAAAAGGTCCCTCCCACTCCTTGCTCCAGAGAGAGACCAAGGGTGCAAGAAGCCTGTAGTCCCACTGACCTCCTTTGTTCTGGAATTTGGGAGTTGAGGTAGCCTTTTCAGACTCCATTATGAATACATTTTCCCAAAAGTTCCCAAAGAGAGAAGCCAGGCACCTGAGAACGGGCTCTCTCACCAAGCACCCACCTTGTGGCACAGAAAAATGAAGGTCAGTTCCAAAGTCCACTTGCATAGCCTGACAGTCTCTGATTTTGGGGGTGTCACCAAAGCTCAGGAGCCGTTTTATTCAGCACCCCCTCCCCCTGCCAGTTGTTCATGTGGATGAGGCTGAGCTTCCAGAGACAGGAAGGCAAAGCTCCAGCCTCACGTTAGGAAGAAATGGGGTGTTATCATTTGGCTTTTTAATCTTCTCCTCAGGGTTCACGTCTATTTGGGGAGGATACTAGCTCAGAGACTCAGCTGGGGGACAGAGGAGAGCTGCCAGGTCTGAGTTCCTTGTCTGAAGACTAAGCCAAGCTAGGACAGGACATCTGTGGGTGCCAGCCGTGGGGACATGAGGGTACATGGAGACCTGATGGTCTTTGCCTCCAGGCAGCCGTGGCAGGCACCGTCGCCATCCCCCGGGAGTAAATGCCAGAACACAAGACAAGGTGAGAGTGGTGCTCTAGCGGCAGAGGGACACAGTCCTTAAAACCTCCGGTGCAGCCCCTTCACCCTACATCCCGAGGGGAAAGGAGAGGGGAGAGCAGCCAGAGCTTGTGTGCGCTTCGCCCGAGCTATGGTGCGCTTTTAGCCAACATTACTTGAGAGCTGGAGCTGCCCTGGGATAGGAAGGAGGTGTCCGGTCCCCAAGTCGCTGGCCTCCTTAGCCTTCAGAGAATAAATGATGGGCACTGCTCTATCTCGACGCAGCTGACTCTGAGAGAGACAAGTGGCGCATGGTCCCCCAAACATTCACTCTCGGGTCTCACACTACACCCTGGGGATTGGATGTGACGCTTCGACGGCTCCAGCAGAGTCCAGCGCCAACCCGGGGGTCCAAGCGGCCCGCGACAAGGAAAGGACATGTGATTCTGGTGACTCTCCCTCTAGTCCCCTGCCCTCGGAGCCTCCCTAGGAAATGGCCGGGACGATGGTCGACGGATGGAGCGGCGCTCTGGCCCCTTTATGTGGCCCCAGGCGAGGCAAAGTGCTGGGGTTAGAATCTCCGGGTGTCCGCCCCCCACCCCGCCAGGCCCACCGCGGCGGCTCGGGGCGCCTGGCTGTCCTGCGCCGACTGTCCCGGGCTTTGCGCCCCGCGCCCCGACGCCGGCGGCCGTCCGTTCCTACCTGCGGCCCGGGCTGCGCTGCCCGCGGCGGGCGCTACGCGGGCAGCTCGGCCACCCTGGTGAGCTCCGGGTGCGGGGCCGCTTGCCGCACGATCCGCGCTGCGCTCCCGGCTTCTTGGTTCCTCCCCGCTCCGTGCAGCTTGCCCGCAACCTCGCCGCTTGCTCGGTCTTTCGAGGGCGGGCGGAGGGACGCGGGGAAGGGGGGCAGCGGGGGAGCTCGGGACAGAGGGGCGGGAAGCGCGGGCGGGGGCGTGGCCGCTGCGCAGGAGCCCGCCCACCCGGGGAGGGGCCTGCCCTGCCTCCCGGCCCCTGCGCGGGTCCACCTCCCCACCGCCCCTCGCCTCCGCCCGCGGGCCGCGCTCCCAGGTGCTCCCTCGCAGCAGCGTCTTCGCCCGAAGCCTCGGTCCTTTCCCTCACCCCTACTGCTGTCCTTTTCTTACCCATCTTCCCTCTTTCTCCCATTTCCCCCCTACATCTCCCTTGCTTCACTCCTCTGTGTCCTTTTCTTTTCTCTCTCCTTTCCCCACTCCCTCTCCCAGCTCTCTCTTCCGTCTGGCTGGCTCCACGCTCCCTTCCTTCTCTCCCGCACTCTTTCCTGTTCCTCCAGTCTGGCGCCCTCGTCCCTACCTTGGCTTTGGGGTCCTCAGGCTGTCTTGGTCTCAGTCTCCCAGTCCCTTTCAACGTGGATTTCTCTCTTGGTTTTTCTCTTTCCACCTCGTAAGTCTGCTTCTGTTGGTCTTTTTGTTCTTTTCTCTGTCTTCCTCATCTCTGTAGGTTACAGGGTTCTCAGTGTGGGTGTGGAGTGTGGGGTGGGTTCCTGCCTCCTCTCTGCCCCCCCCCTTCTCCTCTCCAGCAACCTCCCCTGTCTATTGCAAGGGGGACGAAGCTTTTGGCCTGGAGCTGACAGCCTCTTGGGACCAGGCTGAGTGTGTGCTGTGGCAGGGAGGGGTGAGTTGGAAGGGACTTCCCATCTGCTGCCAGGGGTTGATCATAGAGACACAAATGGCTGTGTGTGTTTTGGATGGACGGATGGATAAACAGATGACGGAAAAGGGAAACACAGCCTGGAAAAAACACCCAGGAATGACAGCAGAACCGGAGACACCCTCTTCTTTTCCAGTTCTTAAGATTTGACGATTGCCCCAAAGAAGCCCTTCTCCCAGCCAGTCCCAGCCTAGTGTATAAGGACTCCCTCCCTTCCCCTTGCTGAGTCCTGGCCACATCTTCTTTCACAGATGCTCCTGGGAATGGGGCCATGACTGCTTTTCCCTTTGTATCCTCCAGGGACTCGCAGAAAAGATTTCTTCTCTCCAGCCTGGGCTACTCTTCATCTCCTCTCTCTGTCCCCAGGGCTGGCATTTGCCATCGACTTCCCATGCCCCCACCTAGCTCCACACTCTGATCATCCTTCCTAGGGTCCCCCAACACAGTGCTCCCTGAGGTCACCCAGTCTTATCTTGTGTCTTTCCCCACACTCTTGGCCACAGCATGGAATCTTTATATCTTTTTTGACCCAACCATTCCTCCCCCCTCACTGGTCACCAGGTCCTTGTGACCTCCACCAGTGCTTCACATGAATATTTATTGAGCTCCTACTTGCCAGGCACTGACCTAGGCTCTGGAGACACAGCAGTGGGCAACACAGAAAGGCCACAGACCTCAAGGTGGTCCTGGACCAGCGTGAGACACAGGCTTTTGTCAAATAACCACACAAGCCCAGAGTGACAAGATCTGCCAGGACCACACATTTTGGGGGCTCCCAGTTCAATCTGGGATGATCAGGAAAGGTTTCTTCAAGGAAGTACCATTTGAACCACTTGTGGTCCAAAGGATGAATAGGAGCCATTTGAATGGAGATGCAGGCACAGCTTTGAGCAAGGGTGTGAAGTGAGCAAAGATGGAAGCTGTTTTCCACTTGCTTGATATTCATGTCAACTTCTTCAAGGGATAGCACCTCAATTTGAATATGGGGAACTTCCCCTCTTCCACTCACATTCATGTGACCGGATGGGGTTCCCTCCTTCCAGAGGTGGGCATGTGACCCAGAACACATTAATTACCATGACTATAATGGGAGGAACATGCGACATATGCTGGGTCAATGAAAACTCTCCCTGGGACTTTTGCTAAAATTATTGTCAAACAGAAGCTTAAGGCCCGATGAATATTATTTGAGTCCCTGGGTTCAGCCATGCCTGAAGGCTATTTAGTTATTTAATTTCCTTAAGTTTCTTTTGTCACTTAAGCAAGTCTGGATTCTTTTTATGTTGCTTACAACTAAAATAGTCCTGCTGAATCTAGTACTGGGTTAAGATATATAAAGCATTACTTATATAAAGGAATAATAATAACCACTTCCATCCTCCTTCCTTTCTTCAGGTCTCCTGAATAGCTTCACACAAAATTTGTCTCTTTTGTTTTTCTTATTCCTGCTCAGAAGTTAATTTCCCTCCATTTTCATTGCTCTAAATGTATTTTATCTACATATGGAAGCAAACCCTGGCTGTCAGGGCAGTTTCGTAGGGTGACCATCTGATGCTGGATGATCTCCTCAACATTCCCTGCTCCCTGCCTGTCTCCCCATACCTCCATGACTGTCCAGTATCTGTCTTCACATCTCCAGGGATGGGGACCTCATTATGCTACCAGGGAAATAGTTTCAAACAACAAACTCATATTAGTTGAGTTCTAAGAACTGCAGTGGGGCTTTAGATAGGGAACACTATACTGTGAATCGTGGTGGCTGCATGCAGGGTCTCTGTGTCCTTCCCAAAAACCCAGGCTAAAGCCTTTCAGAAAACTCACATGCATTCATTGTGGGCTAGAGTGGTGGGTTCTGTTAAGCAGTGTTCCCAAAATGTGGGCTGGCAGCCACTGGTAAGAGCTAGGATAATTTTCAGTGTAGTAGAATAACATGGCATGCAAAAGCTCTTTCATACTCATCTGCCTGTAACAACCTTGTGATTTTTGCCCAGGAGCAAGTCTCAGGTTAGTGCTAATTTGTCTTCAACACCTCTTAAGTGCATGTGCTAATCCCACTTCAAGTAAGAGAGATGAGCCTTAGGACTCCAGCCTCGGTAGACAATAATATCTAGTTAGAATTGACTGCATTGCTCATTTGTCCTCATGTTTATTTTAATGGAGACCTATTTCTGGCAAGTAATACTTATCTTCTAGTTATCGTATGATGTACAGTTTCTTTTTGAGATACATTTATTTAATCTAAAAAAGGAAAATATTTAAGTAAGTAAAAATAGACACATTACGCAGATTTTTGCAAAACTCCTGTGGCTGGTTTGCAAATGACTAAAGTTTGAGTAGCCTAATTTATAGAAGCATTTCACCCCTGTGTTTATTCACTCAGCAAATGTTTACTGAGCACCTCTGAGCGTGGGGAACGGGGAAATGTAGACAAAGAGATAACACAGTTGATAGGGGACTCCATTAGAGATAACAGGACCTGAGCAAGAAAGGCTTAACCTCTACGTGAAAGAATTAGACTTGACCTTGGGGGGCGCTGGAGAGACACTGAATGTGCCAAAGCAGAAGAGTGAAGGGTAAGGTTTAAGAAAGCTGAGATTGGCCAGGTATGCAAGGAGGATTGACGGGGAGAACATTGGAAGTCAGGAGACCTGTGGGGGCTGTTGTTTTGCAGGGCTGACATGAGGAAGTCTAGCAACAAGCAGAGTTCCTAGCACACAGTAGGCTTTCAGTAAATGATTGAAAAATTATTGTTAATATTATTGTTATAGTTCTCTCCCTTTCTTGACTTGGGGTAATTCGTTGAGTCATAGATTTACAAGGTGTCAGACTGGACATGGCCCTTAGATATTACCTAATTGAATCTTTTTATTTTAGAAATGGGTAAACTGAGGCCCAGAGAGAGGCATTGACTTGCCTGAGGGAACCTAGCTAACTGGTGACAGAGCCGGGAAGATGAGGACCACTAGCTCCATTCTGGAGCACTTGCGTGTGTTCATTATTGCACATGGGGAAACAGAGGCCCAGAGAGCGGCCAGCCCAAAGTCACACAGCTAGAGAGAAGCAGAGCTGGGGTCCAGCCCAGGCCCAGCCACCTCCAAAGCCAGCGCCCCTGGGACTTTCCTGCCACCCCAGACAGCCTCCTGTCAGGCCACAGGTGACTCTGGGAGATCAGGATGCCAAGATCTGTCACTGACCCTCTTGTGTGACCTCAGGCAAGTCTCTCCCTCTCTCAGAACCCCAGGCTTTTCCCTGTAAATGAAAGAGACTGCACTTCCTAGCTGCCGTCCCAAGACACCAGGCCATTGGGTGAGGGCTCAGGGGAGGCCAAGCCCGTATCTGTTCCCCACCTCCTGCCTTCACCCCTATCAGCTCCTTGGAGCTGACTCAGTCTCCATGGACAACAGAATTCCATCTGCCAGCTTCCCAAAACCATAGTAAGACTGAGAGGCCTCCCTTCCACCTAAGAAAACATCTCCTGTGGGGAAACAGGACTTCATGTTTGTTTGCTGAAGGGATATTATGACTTTAACCACATTCCTTTCATGCCAGAAACTTCCCCATTAGCAGAAGCACCACTGCATTAATGTTTGTAACCACTTGAAAAACCACAGTAAACCTTGCGGGAGATAATAGGACATAAGATCACTTTGTTATCCTGTCCAAGTCATGCTGGGGAGGTCCCTGGCAGTGGCCTCATTGCTGAGTGTTCAAATATTTGTGTGTGTCATGCTATGCAGGGTTCAATACTTTATCACTTGGTCAGACTGCTGCCTCCAAAAAGGCAACCCCCCCAAACGGGTGGGGAGCAGCTGTGGAGAATTAGTCTGTCCCTGAGTAGCTGTCCGGATAAACATTTCTTCACAGCGTGCAGCCTTGTGGGTAACGTGCTGGCTTTGGAACTAGACAAACCTTGAACAAGCGACCTCACCTACCTTGGCCTCAGTTTCCTCATTTATAAAATGAGAGTCATAATAGCGTCTATCTGCCAAGGTTACTAGACAAAGTCAGATTTCACTCCAGTGTATGGTGAATGCTCAATACTTTTATTGTCCTGCTGCCTTTCACAAGGAGGTGCCCTGCCCTCTGTCTCCAGTTGACAAGATTCCAGCTGACAAGTGAGAGCTGAAGGCAATCTCAGATGTTGCCACCTCCAAGAATCTTGCCCAGTTTTCTCCCAATTGTATATGATTTTTTCTTTCTTCAAATTCCCACACAGATCTTGTTCCTGCCTCCCTTTCAATACTTACTGCTCTCCATTTGAAGAGCAGTGTTGTCCCTTGAAGCCCTGCACACAACAGGTGCTCAGTACTTGTTCACCCGTACATTCCTGCCCAGTGCAGAGAGCCTGGGACTCTTGGATTCCTTCCACACGTGTTGTCTGCATCCAGCCACCTGAGGTTACCTTCACTGCCCCTCAAAATGTGCCCACCTGTGGGTCTTCACATATGCTGTTCCCTCTGCCAGAAACACTGTTCCCTTATCCTCTTCTTCTAGGGAATTATTCTTTACTCTGCAGGTTTCAGCTTGCATGGCAGCGGGACGCCTCTTGCTCTCCTGGCTTGGCTCGGTTCCCTGGCTGCATTCACTCTGCATAGAAATGTACACACTGGGCTAACCTGTGGCTTCATCCTTTGTCTCTCCTGCTTGACTCCGACTTGTGTGGGGTCAGGAATGGGTAAATAGCCCAGTGCCTGGTACACAGGCAGCATCCACTAAGTATCTGTTTAACAGGAATGCACGAGTGAAAACCTTGTGTTCATGCCCCACTCAAGTGTCAGGTTCAGGGACCTGCACATCTGCCCCCAGACAGACAGTGTGAGAGAAAGGCTTTGAGTTCTGAAAACCCTTGTTTTTTTCTCCTGTGGGCACTTCCAGGATCCTGGGATTGAAAGCCTTGCCCAGCTGGTGAGGACCACAGTTGCTCTCAGGGTGGATCTGAATTTCACTGGTCACCTATGGACAACCAACTGCGGTTAATTCCCATGTAGGTCACTGAGGACACTGAGGCTTCTCCAGAAGCCCAGGAGGACATGAGAGGAACCGGGTGACCAGACTGGAAAGAAACCTGGAAGAGGCCTGGAAGAAAGGCAGAAAGAGGCAGTTGGTGCCATGGAAAGAACTTGGGCCTCAGGATGGGAATACTGACTCACACCCCAGGAGCTATCCAGGAGCTACACGACCGTAGCAAGTCATGCCTTTAAAATGCTAAATAACTACCTAAGTATTTATTGAGCTTCTACTTGGTGCTGGAACCCTTCATATGAATCAGTGCAATACCCTCCCAAAGGCTCCATAAGATAGGTGGCATTATTTCCATTTTGCAGATTAAACTGACTCAGAGGATGAAACAACTTATCCAAGTCACGCAAAATTTGAACACTAGTAAGACCTGGTTCAAATTCTGGCTGTGCCACTTACTCTCTGGGGGTCCTTAGTTTATAAAAGTCATTCATCTCTCTAAACCTCAGTTTCATGGTCTGTGAAATGGGAATGAGAAGCTTTCAGTGGCATCCTGAAATCTGAGTGAGGTAGGCTGGCGGGGTGTGCAGCCTTGGAAAGGGCTCAGTAAATGCTATTGAATAACGTACAAACAGCTAACATGGTCGAGAGCATACTTGCTTGAAACTGTTTAGTTTCTTTATCAACAGTAATCCTCTGACAAGCCTGGGAGGGAAGTACTATTAATATTCCCATTTTACAGGTGAAGAAACTAAGGCACGGAAAGGTTAGGTAGCTTGCCCAAGAAGTGCTGGAGCTGGGATTTGAAACCAGGCAGTTGAGCTGGGGCTTGTCACCATTTTCTTAGTATTCATAAACTGTCACACTTTCCTAAGGATTTTTTTTTTTGCCTTATCTATAGAGCATTGATATATGGTTAAGCTCTAGTTAAATAAGAAAGAGTTAAAAAGCACATCACCCCTTATCAGCTAAGTGACCCCAGGCAAGTTGCTCAGATTGCTGTGTCTGCTTCTGGAGCTGGCTCAGTTGTTTCCTCTAAGGTAATGAGTTCCAAGTGCCCTGTGCCCTTCCAAGGTAAGGTAGCAGTTTATGCAATAGCAACCCTAGCGGAGGGCTTTTGGTGGCTTTAAAAATGATGGCACCTTGAGTGCAACTTTTAAGATAAGCATCTATAAGGGATGGGCTCCTTCTAAAGAGAAAGTGGGGAACAGTTTCTTAGCTGCCAAGCCCTCAGGTGCCTCTCTGACCCCACCTTTGCCCACAACTGGGTGACCAAAGCCACCAGCAGCCAGATTTTATAAGCCTCACTTCCCTGCCTGTTCCTGGTGCTGTAGTGACCCATAGAAGCCAACACACCTTACCTTTCGGCCCAGCCAGCAGCCTGAATACAATTTTTCAAAGTCAGGTCTAACACGCACACATTAAAATGCAGAGAGCACTGCAGTGTCCTGTGTATACAGCTCGCTGAGTTGTGCATGGTCACACACCCAGACACCCACCCCCCAGAGAGAGATGGGGAGCATTTTTAGCTCTCCAGAGATTCCCAGTCAATATGTCATCCAAGAGGTAATCACTATTCTGACTTCCAGCCTCATACATTAGTTTTGCCTATTCTTTTTTATATCTATATATGAGTATTGTTAAATTTTATTTTCAATTAAAGTTCACATTCCATGTTATTCTGTATTAGTTTCAGGGATACAGCATAGAGATGGACAATCATGTACTTTACAGAGTGATCCCCCAGATGTTTCAAGTACCCAACTAGTTTTGCCTGTTCTTGAACTTCACATTTGGGCTATACTCTTGTGTGTCTGCCTTCTTTCATCATGTCATGAGATTCACCCGTGCTGTTGGGTGTAACAATAGTTCATTCTTTTTCAGGGTTACACAGTAGTCCACTGGGCAGATATGCTATAATTTATGAATTTTGCTGTTAATGAACTTTTATGTTTTTCCCATTTGAAGCTATTATAAGCAGTGCTTCTGAGAACGCTTTTTAAAAGCTTTTGTACACAGCTTTTGGCGTATATGTGGACACTTTCCTTTCACACAGACTTGCTGGTAAAATGCCACATGTTTTTAATCCAAGACTCACTCACAGAATTGTCTTTCGAATCCCTCGAGCGGGATTACTGGTCTTGGGAGTATGTTGTACTTTGGCAGATATGCCAGGAGCCCATCTAAGAGCTCTGGGTCCTTGTTAGGAAGAATTCACACCATCGTCTTTTGACAGGAAAAGAGCCCTTGAATGGGCTCTTATTTGAGTTCCCCAGCCAGCCTAGGGGAGGCTGAAGATGACACATGCGGGGCTCTGGGTCCATAAACCGCAAGCGCAAAAGGGAGCATTCAGGGCTACTCAGTTCCCTGACCTGACAGCCCTGTTCCTTGCCCCATCAAAATGGTGAACCATTTCATGTGACTCTGGTGGATGCTGCATTCTGTACAATCACCTTCATTGGTTTGTGTATTTGCTTGAAATCACAAGGTTTTCATTTCCAGCCCTAGCTGGGGAGGGGTTGACAAAGATGGCAGGTGGGCTTATCTGTTTGGCTTCCCTTAGCCTGACTGCCTCAGGCCCCTTACTCTGTGGCCTCGGACAGTCAGGGACTTGGGAGGGTCTGGACCATCTGCCAGGCACAAGAGTGTCATGTTCTAGAACAGTAACTCACCAACTTTCACCACAAAGAGCCAGATAGTAAATATTTTAGTCTTTGCAGGGCATATGGACTCTATTGCAAACACTCAACTCTGCTGTTTTATTGGTAAAGATATATATGCAAATGAGCATGGTAGTGCTCTAATAAAAGTTTATTTACGAAAACAGGCAGGAGACAGATTGGGCCAATGGCCCATATTTCTTGACTCCTGGTCCAAGCTGCCCTCCTGGGACTAGCAGCAGCATTGGCCTTACCTGGGAGTTTATTTATTATTAATGCAGAATCTCAGCCATCTTCCCCCAACCTATTTAATCAGAATCTGTACTTAACAAAAATCCCCAGGAAACTCATGTGCATATTAACATTTAATAAGCACTGGACTGTGGCAGAGTTCCCTTGGGTCAGATGCCTACCACTGGGGGACCAGAAGGGGATTCCAGGTGGCACCCAGATGTGGTGGGAACCAACATTGACTCGCAAACTTGGAAAGTGACTTCCTCTTCAACTCCCCTCCCATCCTCCATTCACACCAAAACAAAAGTCTTGGCTTGCTGCTGCCTTGCCTCTATGCCCCTCAGATAATTGTTAATCTTCCTTTTTTTTTTTAAGATTTTATTTATTTATTTTTAGAGAGGGAAGGGAGGGAGAAAGAGAGAGAGAAACATCAATGTGTGGTTGCTGGGGGCCACAGCCTGCAACCTAGGCATGTGCCCTGACTGGGAATCAAACCTGCAATGCCTGGTTCGCAGCCCGTGCTCAATCCACTGAGCTACACCAGCCAGGACTTTAATCTTCCTTTTTAACAAAGAGATCTGGCTTCAGCCTCCCTCCTGCAACCTGGAATGTAATAACATTGTTCTTTGTTGGTTATTGTTATTGTAATTATTTGAAGTTGGTTTCTATTTTGGCAAGGGATACTGGCTTTCCATTTGCAGTGCTGAAATGTTTCTTTTTAAGTAAATGTATTGCAGTCTAAAGAGGGGCTGATTGAGAGAAAGATCTGAGTAGTGTACAGGTCTGGCAACATTCCTAAAGTGGGGAACGGATATTGAAAACAAAAAAAGATGAATGTAGACTGTGAAAGGCTGAAACCTAGGAAATGGGGAGAGGGGGTGGAGTCGAGAGGCTCACCTGGATTCCAGTTGTCAGTGCGAATGTGTGACCTTGGGCAAGTCACTTCCCCTGTCTGGCTCTGTTTCCTCCACTGATAGTCACAGGGCTGGGACAGGACACTGGTTTGAGGTCCCTGCTCCCTGGATCTTCCTGTCATGATGCCTCTCAGAGGCAGCGATGTGTAAGTGATGGTGGCGGAAGGCCTCAAGGATCCCCATCTCCAATTCAACCAGGAGAGTTCCATTTTAATAAGCTGGGTTTCTTACAATTTTATTTGATATGATTTGGAGCTGGCTAAAGATAGAAGGAAAACGTTGCTAACATTAGGGTCTCAAAGGGCTGTTTGACTCATTCAATTTAGTTATTGAGTGAGTCTTCATTCCAAATTCCTTTGGTCCCAGGATATGGAATCTGAGCCCAAGACACCAGATGGAATAATGGAATTTATTGACTTGAACAACCAAAATGCCAATGATGTAACTGTTCGGCATATCCACATCTCTCTCTCTCTCTCTCTCTCTGTGTGTGTGTGTGTGTGTGTGTGTTTCTCAGTTCTGCTTTCCTCAGAGTGGCAGCCTCTCCCCCATGTGTTGACAATATGGCTACCAGCAGCTCCAGACAAACATCCTGTCCTCTCATCAGGAAAGATGCTCTTATTCCCAGGATAACCAGGAAATTCCCATAGTTGACTCTCATTGAATTAACTTAAACCACAGACCCATTCCTGAGTAGTCTCTGTGGTCAAGGGTATTTGATGTTCTCTTGGCCATGCTTGAATCACGTGCACCCCATCTCCATGGACCCTGGGGTGGAATCATCCCACCCAAACCACGTGCCAGGCACTGTACTCAGCCTTTTGTGTGCATCAACTCAGTTAATCCTCATAAGACCTGTGTGGGATGTCTTATCCTTGTCACAATTCACATGAAGAACAGAGGCTCAGTGAAGTGAGGTACTTGCCCACATCACCCAGGCATGGTTCAAACCCACATACTCAACCACAGTTTTGACCAGGATACTACCCTCTGTCCTGTTTGGACTGAGTGTGGGAGAAGTAATCTTCCCCCACCCCAAACAAAGGGTTGTAACCAGGTCAGAGAAAATTATTTCCGAACAGGCAAAACTTCTAAATGTCCAAATTCCACCTTAAGGGGTTTGAACTTAACCTAGCAGGGTCTGGAGAAAGATGCAATCAGCTATGATCTTAGAAGTTCTTTTTAGAAGATTTGCTGCTGGTGTCCAAAGCTTCTCTGTTAGAGTGCCTGGATCTTAGCTTTAGAGGGGTTCTTTGTTTGGGTTTCCCCAGGGACAGACCCCAGATATGGACTTGAATGCAAGTGGTTTATTTGGGAGACACAGGAAGCCTGGTAGGAAGGTGGGATGTGAGATTGGGAAGGGAAGACAGCCCATTTAGGGTACCCTGCCAGACAGCAACCAGGTGGGCAACTGAAACTTAATTCCAGTGGGGAAACTCTAAGAAACAGACCTCAGAATTATTCCACCCCTGGAGAGAGGGAGCTGGGGTATTTATACACTAGTTGATGCCAGCCACTGCTTGAGGACTGCTCCCAGGGTGCTAGTTTCCAGGAACTTCTGGACCGGTGAGCACTCGGCACAGCAGGCACAGAGATGCAGGTTTTGGAGTGAGAGGTCAGCCAGAGCCCCTGGGAAATGTTAGATTCAAGGTTATGGGTGACACACTGTGTCTCCTCCAGGAGGGAAGGAGTGGGCACTGCAAAGGCAGATGATGTCTGATGGGGCTGAGCCATGGAGCATTACCCTTATTCATTTTCTGGAATTTTTGCCTTCCAAGAATAAGGGGCAGCTGGGGTGCAGAAGCAGGATTCAGAAGTACCTGTTTTGTTCTAGGAGTCCATAGCTGGGTGACATTACTGTGTCACTGTTACTTTCTCAGTTAAAAAGACTCAGCCATGGCTCTCCAGGAGGGGTGTTGAGAGGCGGAAGGAGTTTATGGACTCAAAGCTTGGCACAGACTGGATGCTCCACCAGGGCTCATGCGTCCACACATCTCTATCTTAGGAAGTCCAGAAGCAGCAAATGTGTGCTCCACTTTCTTTATCCGCTATCAGAATGGCAGCTGATCACAATATAATTATTTATGAGAAAAATGGATTCAGCATTTTTATGCCAAACGGAAGCCATTGACATTCCTAGAATAGACTTAGAAGAGGGAAAACCCATTGCAAAATGTTCCTTCAGGAACAATTTGCAATCAGTGGGGCCAGCAATGGTCCTGGCTGGTTCTCACTGATAAGGGGAATGAAGTGCTCTGCAGGAGGCCCGGGCTGGTGCAGGCAGGACCCGGGAGAGGACTGGCCATCTCAGTGGAGGGGACGTTGCTGAGCCGAGGGATTTCAGCTTGTCTGCCCCAGGTTGCTGTGGGCTGGAGATCTCGGCAGGTGAGGGAAAAGGAGGCCACAAGGGGTTTCTGCACAATCTGCTTCCCCCTGCCCGCCTCCCCGCTCACTTTCTTGCTGACCCTTTCTCTTACTTTTCTTTTCTTTGTCCTCTCTCTCCTTTCCCTATTTTGTGCTCCTTCATTTTCCTCTTTAAAAATATTATTAATTGCACAAGTATTTCTGGTGTTTACTCCTTGTAAACCCACTATGCTATTTAAGATAGAAGTTCTTTTTGATCATCCCACTGAATCCTCATTCCCTCCTCTTCACCTCCCAGACATAATAGGAACAGTTTGTCGCATGTCCTTCTAGACCTTTTTCCATTTGCATATATATATGCATTTTATATATTTATAAATATTTATATATGAAATTATATTATATTAATTTATATATAAATCATATATAAATATATAATATATAAATATATTGTATATATATTGCATATGTATCTAAAATCATGGTTTTGGTTTTTATGTGTGTTGCTTATATTGTAAAATAGTATCATACTCTTATTGTCATTCTTCCACATTTTTATAAGACTTCCCATTTAAGAGGAGTTTTAGGTTCACAGCAAGAGGAAGAGACAGAGATTTCGTTTGCCTCCTGTGCGCACACATGCACAGCCTCCCCCATCATCAACATCCCCACCACGGTGCAGCATTCGTTACAACTGATGAACCTGCACTGACACATCATCATCACCCAAAGTCCACAGTTCGCATTATCATTCACTCTTGGGGTTGTACGTTCCGTGGGCTTGGGCACATGTATAATGGCATGTATCTGTCATTACGATGTCATAGAGAATAGCGTCACTGCCCTGGAAATGCTCTGCGCTTCAACTGTCCATCCTTCCTTCTCCCCAAGTCCCTGGCAACCACTGATCTTTATACTGTCTCCATCATTTTGCCTTTTCCAGAATGTCATATAGTCAGAATCACCCAGTATATGCCATCTTTATGTTGGTTTCTTTCACTAAGTAATATTCCTTTAAGGTTCCTCCATCTCTTTTCATGGTTTAGTGCTTTGTTTCTTTCTAGTGTTAAATAAAATGCCACTGTCTGAATGTAACACAGTTTATTTATACTGAAAGACATTCTGGATCATGCCTTTGGGGTTTTATCTAAAAACCATACCCAACATTACATAGATTTTCTCCTATGTCATCTTCTAGGAGTTTTATCATTTTGAGTTACACATTCAGGTCTATGACCCATTTTGTGTAAATTTTTGTAAAGGGTGTAAGGTCTTTGTCTAGGTTCACTTTTTCTGTACATGGACGTCCAGTTGTTCCAGGACCACTTTTTGAAAAGATTATCTTTGTTCCATTGCATTGCCTTTGCTTGTTTGTCAAAGATCAGTTAACTGTATTTGTATGGGTCTCCTCCTGGGTGCTCTATTCTGTTCCACCAGCCTGTCTGTCTGCTCTTACTCTAACACAGCCTTGTCTTGATTACCGTGGCTTTATAATATGCCTTGAAGTCAGGTAGCGTCAGTCCTCCAACTTCGTTCTTCTCCTTCAATATTGTGTTGGCTGCTAGGGATCTTTTGCCTCTTCTTATAAACTTTAGAATCAGTTAGTCAATCTCCACAAAATAATTGTTGGGCTTTTGATTGGGATTGCACTGAGTTGATTGATCAAGTTAAGAAGAAGTAATATCTTGACCTCCTTGAGTCTTCCTGTCCATTAACATGGACTATCTCTTCATTTGTTCAGTGTTTCAATTTCATTAATTTAGTTTCAGAGTTTTGTAGTATTCCTCATGTATATATTTTGTTACATTTTTACCCAAGTATTTCTTTGGAGAGTTGCTAATTAAATGATGTTGGTGGTAAAGCCAGTGAAATATAAATTATGACTATTACCAGGGCCCCATCTCAAACTAGAAGCTGGGGAGGCCTGAGGCAACTCAAGATGTAATAATAACACTTTGTATCTATATAATATTTTATAGTTTAAAAATGACTCAGACTTCTCAAGACATACTAATTATTATCCCCAACTTACAGATGAGGAGACTGAGGAGCTGGAGGGACAATAATTTGTTCAAGGACACAGCTAGTGAACAGCGATGCCAACTGAAGTCTTGGACTGTTAGCCCAGCACAGAGGAGTAGAAGACATAAGGCTGAAAAAAACTAGGCTGATACCTTGGGAGGCATTAAGCATTAGACTGAGACATGAAGATCTTGTTCTGATCTCATTTGGGAGCCAGTGAAGATTGTTGAGCAGTGGAGTGACTTGGAAGCTACGGGAAGATAAATCTGGTGATGGTATGTGTCATGTGGGTTGGATGGAGAAAGAGTGAGTAGGGACTGAGAAGCATTCAGGAGGTGGCTGTAGTTATCCAGGGAGAAATGATGACATTATGATGAGAAACGCTGAGTATACACACCTTATGCAAAGAACACTTAACTGTCCATTGTGAGGGCCACATGGAAGTCTCATGGTGTCCACTGCCCCTGCCTGACCAAGGGGCAAGTAGGTCTAAAATCCAATCTGTGCTCATTTTGCCAAGCCAAAGTATATGACTATGCTTACCCAGAGGAGGGCGCTGTTCTAATTCACATGACCACTCCCTCAAGGCAAGTGCATGCTTGCCCTTTGACCTAAGGTCTCTCTGAACTATTCCTCCACCCCTCCCAGGCCATGTGGTTTAGGTGGGGCTAAACTCACCTCCAGCTCTAGAGATGGGTACACAACCCAAGCCTGGCTAAAATGGGTAACTTCATCACCCCACCACAGTGATTGGCTCAGGGAAGTGCATAGGACCAATGCTGGACCAATCAGAATGAATCCTGGGACTTTTTAAAAAAGGATGTTATTTATTTATTTTTAGAGAGAGGGCAAGGGAAGGAGAAAGAGAGGATGAGGAATATCAATGTGAGAGAGAAACGCTGATCAGTTGCCTCTCACACACACCCAGACCAGGGACAACACCTGCAACTCAGGCAAGTACCCACACTAGGAATCAAACAGGTGACCATTTGCCTCCCAACCAACTGAGCCACACCTTTCAGGCCTGAATCCTGGGACTTTTGGTGCTGATAGCTATGTTGTCTCCACAAGAAGAGTGCTTATCTAATATCAAAACTAAAATAGAGGCAAATGTAGTCATGGAACAGTAGAGTTAAACTCAGTCACAGTGTATCCTAATGATATCATCTGAGCCTCTGGATCCAGCCATACCTGAAGTTTCCCTGGGGCTTTTCTCTTATGTGACCCAAAGAGCCTTCCTCTCTTAGACAATGCTTAGTCAAGTTAGTTTCCATTGGATGCTTTTGCTTGCAACCTTTAGTTTTCTGACTGATACACTAGAAAGGTCACTTAAGACTATTGGGTAAGCAAACTATAATTCATAGGCCAAGTTAAGCTTGTCACCTGTTTTCTAAAAAATAAATAATTGTGACAGAGACCCTATGGCCAAAAAAGCCTAAAACATTTGCTATGTGGACTTTCACACACACACCCACATACAATCGTCAACCCCTGACCTAGATCAATCTTTTCACCTCTTATTAAAGTGGAAACTGGAGCCCAGGGAAGGGCCTGCTTAGAACTGGGACAGAGTCAGGACTTAAACCCCGGTCTTCTGGCTCTCAGCCTTGAGTTCTTTGTTCTGTCTCTCTTGGTCCCTCAGCCACTGCCCTGAAATGTCCATGGGCCCTTCCAGGGGCATTTGATTCATTTGACAGTTGAATCCCTCTCCTAGGTCCAGAAAAAATTCTTTCTACATCTTCCCTGTGATGCTCCTGGGAGTTGCAGGGAGCCAGGGAAATTGAATTCCATAAATAACCCGGGCGCTCATCCCAGCCAGCCCAGCCTGCCTTGCCTAGGGACCTGATAACTGGAGCTAGAGCTGACACAGAGAACAACTGTCCTGTTTGGGACCCTCCCCAAATTTGACAGATAATCTCCTGGCCATGGGTCCTGGGACCAGAGGAAGGCCCAGTTGTAAAATGCTTTTTACATCCTCTGAGTAGGTCAAGACAGGGGTTTGGACACTCCTGTATCTTAAGAGAATTGAAAGGCGATTGAAGTCATCAGGGGTAGGGAGAGCTCTGAGGCAGGAGGAATGTGCAATCAGAGAAGGCTGTCCAGAAGAGGCGGTCTGGAGCATGCAAAGACAAAAGGAAGAAATGTTCAGGAAACCCTTTGCTGCTACTCTGAACCACCCCCTTCCTCAGCTCTGTACACCCCACCCACAGGGTCATAACCTAGAAATGCGAAACCCACTCCTACCTCAGGGCCTTTGCACTTGCTGCTTCCTCAGCCAGAAGTCCCCTACTCTCAGGGTTTTGTATGGCTGTTTTCTTCTCATCCTCAGCATACTTGTTACCACCTCTGAGAAGTCTTTTCTAGCCACCCTTCTTAAAGCTGCAGCCAAACACTGATCACGCTACATCTAATCCATATTTCTTTGTTTTCCTGTATCACTAGCCTCTAGAATAGTCTCTGGCCTCAGGTAGAGGAATATTGATAATTTAAGTGACTGACTTGGGATACTACAGGTAACAGTACGGCAGCACTTGACTCCCAGGGACTTAGGATTCAGTTGGGAAGAGAAGGACACCTTCTAAAGAATGAGAAGGGACTGCAGCAGCAGGAAGACAGGATCCCTGACAAGGTCTTGGACGCTGAGAAGGCTTTCCTGAGGAAGTGAGGGTGGTCAGGAGTTAGCCTGGAAAGTGTGAAGGAGACAGGAAGCATTCCTGGAGAGGGAGCAGTGTGTACAGAGGATTAGAGGTGAAGGAGTGTGGGTGAAGGAACAAGGGAGGAGAGGAACAAAGGTGATGAGGTTGGACAGGGGGCAAGGCCCAAGGTCAGGGCCTGCTACAGCATGTTAGGGAGGCTGGACTTCATCCCAAGGGTGATGGGGCACCAGGGCAACTGTTGAGCAGGGACATAGAAACATCAGCTATGGGCTTGAAAGGTTCATTTCAAGGATGTGCTAGACTCAGAGGACAGGGGTAAGGGGTCTGTCTGAGGGGAGGTTCTCTTCCCAGAAAGGGGTGGGGTGGCTGTCAGAGAAGAACACGGGGTGAGCTGCACTCTCTGCTCCACTTCCTTACCCCCAGCTTCCACACCCAGAGCTGCTGTCCCACCACTGCTCCAGGCCTGGCCCCTCCAGGCTGTTAGTCCTGACAATTTCCTGGAAGAAGTGATCTAGCACAGCCCTGCATTTATTTTAAACGGCTGACCAGGGAGACTTTAGCACAATACCTGATTTTGCTATAAGTGGGCTATGTGAGCTTGGGCAGCTCTTCATGCCTCAGTTTTGTCACCTTGTTTAATGGGGAGAACAATAACACCTGTTTTTCAGGGTTTGTGAGAATTACAAGAGACAGCACATGTCAGGCACTTAGCACAGAGCCTGATTCAGGACCAGCCCTCAGAGGAGTGGCGACTCTCTCAGCAAGTATGAGGGTCTGCCTTGCTCTGGCTGGAGGTGCCTATAGGGAATAAGGGGGCAAGATGGGAGAAGAGGAAGATTGCTGGGGGTTTGGGGGAGTCCAAGGCATTTTGGAGACTTCCAAATCCTTTCTGTCCTTGGGGACAGCTCAGGGCTGGGTCTTTCCCCCACTGGGCTCCTATCTCCCAGGGAACCTCTGCAAGGGTCTGTCCCGATACTGGGAAGTAGACCCCAGACTCGAGTTGGTAGCTGAGGAGAGAATTCCTGCCTTTCAGTCCTGCCACTATTCCTTCACAGCCACTACACACAGGCCAGGTGGAGGTAGCCACTATGTGGAAGGTGACAGATGGCCACAAATGAGGGGTGAATAAAACTGCTAAATCATCAGCTGGGAAATTGAGCATCTCACCTCCTATCTGCAAGATCCACTTCCCTCTGGAAGGGAGCGTATGCTTGGGTGTGTGTGAGGTGCATTTGGTGCCAGTTCGGATGGACTCAGACAGTGCTCTGCTAGTGCATGTGCACACACAAACACGCTCACATACACTTACACACATGCATACCTATGTGCGAATACCCCCTTGACCTACATTCTTCCCATCACATGTACACTTGCACTTGTCCATTCATCCACAGGCCCTCTTACATACTCCTTACTACTTTTTAACACCCAGGAACACCAACTTACACCTGTCCACATCCAGGGTAGAAGGCACCAGCAGGTAGATTTGTGCACCTTGCACTTTCTCACACATGACACACTGAGATGCAAAAGCTCCTTTGAATTGGCTTCTCACACACCTGAATCACAGTGGTGTCTTTTTTGTTCACAGGTTTTCCTGGCCTCCCAGAGACAGGGGTCTACTTCCCGCCCTGTTGAAGACAGGCCAGCTCATGCGACCAGCTCCATCCCATGAAATAGGAGGGGAGCTGCTGTGTGTCACTTCTGAGCAGGAACTTTTAAGAGCAGCTAGACATTCCTCTCTGTTTTCTTGTCCTTTTGCCATGGTGACCAGCAGTGTTCCAGGTCTGAGCTGCCCATTTACTCTAGGCCCTAGGGTGCAGTTGACAGGGTGCAGAGCGACAGGTAACCTGTGAATTAACTGGTAGATGTTGAGAAATAAATATATGCTGCCATGAGTTACTGAGATCTGGGGGCCATTTGTTACTGCAGCATAGTGCAGCTTTGGCTGACGAACAACACTCACACACATACACACACACTCCTATGGGGATCACAAACACATACACTCCCCTAGGCTCTCTCTCTCTCACACACACACACACGCATACACACACACACACATCCCTGGGCTCGACCACTTTCCCCAGCACACTCCAGGCTAGTTGACGTGTGATGCATCCAACCTCTGATTAGGAACAGGAAGCTGGGCAGGGACAAGATGAGATGGGAGCAGATGCGTGGTTCTGTGATAGAGTTGCATTTGCATTATCTGTTAGAAGGAGCTTTTATGTTGTGAAAGGATGCAGAATTCAATGGAAGCTGAGTGGGCAAGTTTCTGAGGGTCAAGGAGCACTTTCTGGGGAGTCAGGACTTGGGAAATGGCTTTGAAACTCATGTGACCATGTGACTACCCCTGCTGTGCCCTTCTTTGGGGACCCAAATTACTTCAAATCCAGCATGGAATGCTGGTCAAGTCCAAATAACAACAAATAGCCCACCAGCAACCTTCCTCTGTTATAAGACTTACTGTGTGCCTAGCAAGGAAAGGGACTCCTTGCTTCTAAACCTTGGGTAAAGGACTTCTCCTGACCAGGCCTCAGTTCCCTCATCTGTAAAGTGTATATAATCATTGCTTTAATTATAACCATTGTTGTTGTGAAACTGAAGTGAGAAGATGCTCAGGGAATCCTCAGGGAATCCCCAGGCAGGGCCAGTCTGGGCCTCTTTACTTGAAGGTCCATTTCTGATGTTCCTTCCTCCAGGAAACCTTCCTGATGTCTTCCTCTTTCAAACTCACAGAGTAATTTGTCCTTGATTTTAAAAGACCTGTCCATATTCTGGCATGAATTAGAGTTTGCTCACTTGTGGATTTGTTTTAGATTTTATTAAGCAACTTCTCCGTACCCAGCCCTGGACTAGGGTGCAGAGTTAGGTAAGACAAGGTAAGACAAGGCTAAGGGTTGTGACCATACTTTGCTCTTTCCAAATGGCTGGGGTGGTGACTGGCGCTTAGGTGTAGATCAGGGGCTAGAAGACAGGAGCAGAGTGGGAAGGGCTCAGGACTGAATCAAGTTCAGGCTCTTTCTTGCTGAATGACCTTGGACAAGCTCCTTCATCTCCCTAAGCCTTAGTTTTTCTACCTGCAAAGTGGCAATGGTTGGGCCTAATCATCTCAAGCACCACGGGCTCTGGCCCTTGAGAGTTGCTGAGTATGAGTCTGTCTTCACTCTGAAAGACTGCTGGTGGCCCAGAGCCCAGCCCCCATGCTCACTTCCTCCAGACCCTGAGTGTGCCCTGCAAAGGGAGTCAGGGAAAGGTTAATGTCAGAGCTCTCAGGAGGCTGCCCTTTATTCAGAGTGGCCAAAGGACTTCTACACCTGTGGGCTGATCACTGTGGGTATTAATGAGCCACTAAGTCAGAGCCAATTTTCCAGTGTACTATGTTGTTGATGAGTTAATCACTGGCAGCTCTGAATGCCAACATTGCTCACCTCCAGCAAGTCTGGGGTGGCCACCCAGGGCCCAGGCTGAGTGAGCTGCCCTGGGCTTCATGTCAGCAGTTCAGCCTGGATTTCTGGCCTTCTTAATCTGGATCCAGCCTCTCTACCCTTTTCATGAATTACTTCCCCCTACTTCCTAATCCAAGCCTAATCATTTAGCCTCCCCAACTAGAGTGGTAGCCTCTTTCCCTACTCTTATACTTCAACTGAATGAACAGTGTCTTCCCAGCTCTTTGGTAACAATATGCAGAAAATCATATGCTCTAAGAATCCTATTTTTTCCCTAGGAAGCAAGGTATTTTATTTGGGTAAATACTTGTATAGCTTTTGGGGGGTTGGGGTGAGATCTCCAATGGGAATGTTGGACTAATTAGCACTTTAGGAATACAAATTGAGGGCAGAGCAGAATTCCTCTAGCAGCAGAGGGAAATTTTTTTAGAGACTGTGGGGAAAAGAGAAAGGAAGAGATGTAGGGCATACTCTGGCTGCTCTTGGTTTTCTTGAAATTCCTGGGCCACACCATGACTTTTGCTACCCCTGGGCCTTTGCTCAAGCTGTTCCTTCTATCTGGAATACCCAGACCTCTTCTTTTGAGAAAACTCCCAATCATGCTTCAAAGCCCACTCTACTTTTCCAATCAGTTGTTTCTGAATTTCTACTCAACTCCAAAAAGATGACCTCAGAGGCATTAATAATCCTGCGCTGGATCTATTTGTTTACACATTTGCCTCCCTAGTAGCCTGTCTAAGAACTCCTGATGGTGGGGACCTTGTCTTATTTGCCACTGTAGCCTCAGGGTCAGGAACAGATACTGTCATAGAGAAGTACTCAGGGAACAACAGGGAATGAATAGAATTAGTTAAATCCCATTGAAGACTGACTAAGGTCCTCTGGAGTTGAAAACTTCTACTCTGGGTTTAGGTTGTGTGTGCTCCCTAGACTGGTAGCCCCATGAGTGTAGGGCTGATGTCTAAGTGCTCTCAGGGTCCCCACCCTGGCCCAGACCAGGGGTGGTGGCTGAGTGGAGAAAGCAGGGCACTTGGAGCTGAGTGAGGCCTGCTGGCTGGACCAGAGGGAATCTCTGGGGGTTAAAGACAGAAACAGCCCTAGCTCCTTCCCCTGGCACCCTCCCCTCCCCCGAGCCACCGTCAGGCTTCATCAATCATAGGGCCTGGAGCCCAGGCTCCAGGGATCTCAGAATCCTGACCCTGCCGAGGAACCAGCATAGAATGTACCCCACATCAGACCACTGTATGTAGGCAGCATCAGCATTAGAACACAGAGCCCCCACTCTATCACTTCCCCACTCTGTGTCTTTGGGCAGGTGACTTAACCTCTGTGAGCCTCATTTTCCACATCTAGGGCTGTCTTCTTTTCTGTTCCTCCCTTCTCTTTCTTTTTTAAATCCTCACCTGAGGACATGCCTTAGAGGGAGCAGATGGGAAAGAAAGAGAGGGGGAGAGAAACAGTGATTGGTTGCCTCTTTTATGTGCCCCAACCAGGGACTGTATGCAAACCCATAACCGAGGCATGTGCCCTGATGGGGAATTGAACCTACAGCCATAGATTTATGGCACAAGGGTCCAACCAACTGAGCCACACTGGCCAGGGCTCTCCTTTGTCTTTGAGCTTCATCTTTTCTTTGTGTTCTCTCAACCTTCCTAATTTATAATTGAGAGTGGGAGGGGGTGGGGGGGAGAGAGAGAGAGAACAGTGTTTGATTCAAAGGAGCTAATGCTCTGTTGGAGGGATCAGGCATCTGTCAGCCACATTTTTGTACAGCACCCCTGAAGAATTCTTCATAGGCAGCTGTGGGCCTCCTGCCATCAGAGCAGGGGTGCCTGTATTGGAGTGTTATTATTTCAGCAGTTGTGCTATTTATCCTGTTGGGTAGGATGGGTAAGACTGTTGCAGCCTCAGCCTGCTGCCTGGGGGTGGCAGCCCAGGGGTTGGAGAAGGATGAAAAGGGGTGGCCTGGGGCCTCATGAAAGCATACTCTGAAGGAAAACAGTTGTCACAAGTCTTGTGATGATCTTCTCCGCGTGGGGCTCACTTTCATGTGTGATCACACCAGCTCCCCAAGGTTGTGCTGGCAGCAGGAACTCAGGAAAGGCAGGGATGGCTGGGAACACAGCAAAGACCATCAGCTTCCTGCCAGGCCCAGCTACCTGTCTGCTGGCCCCAAATTCCAGGCTTTGTATGCAGTGTGGGTTTCTACCACTTCTTATTCTCTCTTGTTTTCTGTCTCTTCATAAAGTAAGTGGTTAAGATGAATCTGCTAAAAGGTAGAAGGATGTATGTACATTTATTCATTCATTTATCCACTCACTCACCCATTCACACATTACTTCACTCTCTTTTCAACCTTGTAGCCAGAAGGATTTTATTAAATGTAAACCAAAAGCAATATCCCTCAGAGTGGAAGTCAAAGTCCCTGCAAAGGCCTGTAAGGCCTTGAATGCTCTGGCCCTGTTTCCCCATCTGCTGGGAAGCCTACCCCCTCATCTCAGCCACACTGGTCTCTTGGCTGTTTCTGTTCTCCATGCTTTGGTAGACTCTTGCCCCAGGGATTTGTATGTGCCATTCACTCTACCTAGAACTTGGTTCCCTCACATGGATCCCACCTGCCCTCACCTTCTGCAAGTCTTGACTCAAATGTTGTTACCTCAGGGAACTTTTCTCTGATCACCCTATCTCCTTTTGTATTCTCAATTTCCTGCCCTCCTTTATTTTTCTCCATAGCACTCATTGTTTTTTAAAGCTCTATATTGGGGCAGGAATTTTTGTTTATTTGGTTCACCGTCTAGATGTGAGATCTTGAGAAAGTGCGTAATCTCAATGACTCAGTTTTCTCACCTATAAAATGCAGATGACAGTTTCCACAACCACACAGGGCCACATGAAGACTGCAATAAAGACATAGAAGGAGCAAAATTCTGCACAGATGTTGGTGATACAAACCCACAGACCAAAAGGAGACATTACTGGAGCATGGCAAAAGAGGCCGTAGTTCCAGGAGAGGGCTGCCAGGCAGGAACTGTAACTTCACAGAGGAATGTGGCCAACCTGCTGTGACTCAACAGGGAGAGAACCAGGGGAAAATCACCTCACTGGGGGATGAGTAGCATGCTCTTAGACCTAAGCATCAACCGCCCTCCTGCCCTTCCATCTCCTGCTAGGTCCTCCCACTGGTTGAACCCAACTGTTCTTCAGAGGACAAGGGAGCCTGAGAATGTATAATCCAGACCTCTGGGTCAGAGAGCAGGGTGAAGAAGGCTGGAAAGTGGAACAGGGCCTGTGGAAAAAGGTGCTGTGCTTATCATTCCCTCATAGGACGGGCTAAGAGATTTTCAGGTCTCAGGACAAAACAAAAATGCTCATCCCCTTAAGTGACAGAAATGATTTAAGCCACATCACTTACCCATGAAGCCAACCTTGTCCCCTTGTTACAAATGAGGAAACTGAGGCACAGGGAGCTAAGCCACCTCTCTAAGACAGTTATACCTGGGGTTTGAGTCCTGGACTGCCCCTTTCTAGCCATGAAGCCTCAGACAAACTATGTTACTGACATACAGAAGGGCCTTAAGACATCCAACTAATGTGCCCTGGCTGGTGTAGCTCAGTGGACTGAGTGCAGGCTGTCAACCAAAGGGTTGCCAGTTCAGGGCACATGCCTGGGTTGCAGGCTAGGTCCCCAGTGGGAGCCACATAAGAGGCAACCACACATTGATGTTTTTTTCCCTCTCTTTCTCCCTCCTTCCCCCTCTCTCTAAAAATAATTAAATAAATAAGTTTAAAAAAAGACATCTAACTAATGTGTAGGCATTGTTGACAAAGAGGGAATAAAATCAGGCAAGCAGGTTTATGCTAGGACTGTGTATTTGGGAGCTGTCCAAGGTTCTGATACTGCATTGGACACCCTGGATGCTGAGGTTGGCAGCAAGTTTTGAAATAACCTGTTCTCACTCCTGGTCTGCCTTTGGGTTCCTCTAATTATTAGAGCAGTGAGTCTTGGAAGGTTATTGCATGAAATTGGGAAGTGACGTGATGAGGTGGAAAGACTACAGGAATGGGAGCCAGGAAAAATAGATTTTACGAGGGAGGTGTTGACATCATCTCATCTGATCCTCGCAATCATCCACCAGAATGACTGCCTTAACCACATCACATGCTTTGTCAAACACTTGTGTGCCACTGCACAATTACTTTATCATGGAAGTGCTTACAAACCAGGAATCTTAAGGCAAGAGACAGTACTGCAGGAGATTTTTGTCAGGGTATCTCCTGACAAAACTTGCCTAGTGCACAGGGCAAGCTGAAAGCCCATGGAAACACCTGTCAACCAATGGTGGGTGAGCTTTGAATGGAAAGATGCCCTATCACCCTCACCTGTCTGTTGGGATAACTCTGAGGCATGTTCCAGATTCTGTCCCAGAGTCCCCCAGTGTGGCTAAATGCCTATGCTGAGATCTGGCTTGAAACAGATCATCGGTTGACTTCCTTTGCCTCCCCCATCTCACTTTCTGTGACAGCCAGTCTCTAAGATGCTTCATGATCCTCACTCCCTGGTGACCATATCCCTGTAGTCCCTCCCACACTGTATCGGGATTTGTCTGTGTGAAATAAATATGACGAGTGATGGAATGTAACCTATGAGATTAGATTATAAAAGGCTGTGATTTCTGTCTTGATATTCATTCTCTCTCTCTCATCACTCCCTCTTGGGTGAGCCTGCTTCCATGTTGTGGACAGCCCTGTGGAGGGGCCCATGTGGTGAGGAACTGAAGGCCCCAGCCAGCAGCCAGTGAGGAGGCAAGGACTGCCAACAACCATGAGAGCAAAAACCATGGTCTTTGGCGTGAATCCCTCAGCCTCAGTCAATTCAAATGACTGTAGCCTTGGCTGACAGCTTGACTGAAACTTCATGAGAGACCCTGAGCCAGAACCACCAGCTAAACGACTTCCTGATTTCTGACTCTCAGAAACTATTAAATAAGAGACCTTTGTTGTTTTATACTGCCAAATTTTGGGTAATTTGTAGTGGCAGTAGATAATCAATACACTTTCTCACTTTGCTATCGATGTTTTCTGGGATCACCTCCCAAATAAACTATTTAAACCTAAATCTTTGTTCCATGTGCAGCTTCTGGGGAGACTCAAACTCACACCTTTACTCAAGGGCACCTACCTGGTAATTGGAGGAATAAGGATTAAAACTCAGAGCACATGAAGTGACTGCTCTGGAGCCCAGTGTTACACGTATTGGTCCCTCTTGGCCTCAGCCTAAAAGTTCCTTCATGGTGGGGACTGGGTCTTTGTTCCCATCGTGGCCCTGGTACCCTTTTCAGTGCCTTCCACATACCAGGTGCTGAGCATGATTTGCTTCCCTTCTGCTCCCTGACTGCCATGTGTTATGGATGTTTGACTTCATCAAGAATAACTCTCCTCTATTCAATTGAGATTTAAGAACATAAACTCTGGATTTAGTCTGCCTGCATTCAAATTTTGGCTCTGTAACTCACTAGAGGGTGGCTTTAGGCAAAGTTATTTAAGCATTTTTGTGCCTCAGTTTCTTCCTCTATCAAGTGGGGATGATAATGGTAACTATCCCAGGGTGTTGTGGGGAGGATTAAATGCACGTGTATATAGTCTTGGTAAACACCAAGCACTTGGGGAGTGATATCTAAGAATTCATTTGTGTTCCTGGGATCATCTCATGCACATCCCCACTCTCCCTGTACACAGCCATTGGCAGGGCACACAGCTCAGGCAACCACCACCTGCCATGGTTCGATAGCTGGCTTTGAGAAATGAGATGATTATTTTAAATTCTCAGAGTCCTATAGGGAGTCTTACCAGACATGAGTAACTTAGAATGAGCCCTCACCTTACCCTGAAACAGAAAGATGAAACTTCTTTGGGAATGGGAAGAGGTTGAGGGTTTGAGGAATGAGGGGTGGGGAGCACACTGTGTGAACTTCAATATTTATTTATTTATTTATTTATTTATTTATTTATTTATTTATTTTTGGCTGAGAATGAATTCTGGCTGCCTTCCCAGCAGGTGTTCAGTAAATATCCATCAAAAGATAAATTGGGGAAAATGCCAAGATGAGCACTGCAGCCTTGAAAACAGGGGTGCATTTTACATAAAGTACTATCTCTTGGGGACACTCATGCATACCCCTGAATACACACACATTTCCTGCTCATTTATTTTCTTCCTTCTGAGCTGGTGACCCCACCTCCTGGCTGCTGTTGATATCTCTACCAGAGACCCTGAAGCCACCACAACTCATATTCATCTCCACACTGGGTTAAGAGTATTGGCCCATTTAAGCTCTGATTATGCCTTCAGATTGACAGCTTCTAATTCCATTAGCAGTCACAGCTGCCAGAATCATAGTGATGATTAGTTATTTTGAATTTCTCAGTGAAAGACAATTATCATCAGGTTGCACCCCCAGCCTCACCTGTAGTGACGGGGTCACTGGGCTCAGTGATTTCCACAGTGAGCTGGGGCCTAGGGAGACGAGGCTGCAGCTGGTGGGGTCGTCAGCTCTGACCATGGTTTAGGCAAAGGCAACTGCAGTTGGAGCAGGAGTGGAGCCACTGGAGTGGAGATCCAGATAGCTGAGGCTGCTGTTCTCCAGATTTAGCCTGGTGACAGGAAGCCCCTTTTCTCCCATCCACATCGCTTTCCATGGTCCTGAAACACTATGTACTCTGGCTTTTGGTTCTGGAAACTCACGACAACTATTCCTGCAGCTCATATTTTTTTCTTTAAAAAAAATCTTTATATCTTGATAAACACTTTTGTCACTTTTATACTGTCACTGAATAGTTAGGCCCATGACTTATTAATAATTCACAGGAGAGATTTCATATACCTTTGACAGTTCCATAATGCTTCTGACAGCTACACATTTTATTTTTGTCTCTGAGAGGCTCAGAAGGGGGCTTGTGTGACCTTAGCTGCCTTCCCCAAAGTTCTGCTTTTGAGCAGCGAGTGCACTTGGGGGAGGGGGAGGAGAAGGCCTCCAGAAATGCTGCCTTCCACCTTACGTTGCCAAGGCCAAGGGTCTGACGAGTTCCACAAAAGGGGCAGGAATGAGGGAGAAAGGGGTGGAATCTGGACCCATAGTCTCTGCCCCATCTGTGTCATCCTAGTTGTAATCACCCTGTCATTTACAATCCCTTCCTTTCTGCTAGGTACCAGACTAAAACCACTTTGTATGCATCCCCCACTCCCAAAACCCACTAAAATCTTGAGAAGTAGGAACCATTAGCTTCATTTTACAGAAAAATATACCAATAGTCTGAAACATCAAGACCCTTTTCCAAAGCTTGTGAGTGGTAGGTGCAGGGTTTGAACTTCAGAGTCTATAGTAGTCCCCCTCCACTACCACACTCCACTACCCCATCTGTAAAGCGGGCTTATATTCCCTACTGCATGGTTGTTGTGGCAAGAGGAGATGACATCTGTGAAACCCTTGGTACCAGTAAGAGTTCCTTTCTTCCTTCCTCCTTCTTAACCCCTTTACACACCACCCCTGCCAGCACACATCTGCCTCTTCGTGCCCTCCACTGCTCTCTCCCTGGGGCTGGCTGACCAGGTCTGCAGGGCAGAGAGGTAACCTGTGGGCCTTCCTCTCAGGCTATGGGTGCCTTGAATACCTCTGCCTAATTATAGCTGTGGCTGGATGGTATGAGAAGTCCTAGGTCACAGTCCAGAGGCTGGAAAAGCATGCACACTTGTGTACATGCACAGTGGGCTTGCACATCCCTGCATGCACACTTATATATGTGGTGTTTGTGTGGGTTCAGGACTTGAACACTTGTGCACAGGGTGTGAACATGCACCTGCGGCTCTATGTGTGGACAGACACCTGCCCCTGGGCTTCCTGAGCCATCATACACCATGCTGGGTGAGACAAAAGCAGATGGCAGAAGAAGACCATAGAGGGTGAGAGAGGGAGATAGATGGGGGTCAGGAGGGGAGACTTGCAGGGAGGGGAGGAACAGTGGAGGGGTGGTCACCCAGAGAACACCCAGAATTCCCTCCAACACCTGCATCATTCACTGTGACAGGTCATTATCACAAAGGTCCAACCCACTCATGGAGCAGACAAAGAAACCAAGACCCAGAGGGGGCATCACTCTGCACAAGGTCATATTATATGCAGATTACAGAGTTAGGGTAGAACTGAGGTTCCTGAGCCAGAATCAGCCTCCCTTGAGCTCTGAATCTGAGGCAAGGATTTGCTTGAGGTTGTTTGTGTGAAAGGAGATTCAAGGTATAGGATCTGGAGCAAGCAGAGTGAAATCCAGAAGGAGGAGAAACCAGCAACTTCCAAGGGGTATACAGAACACCTCCCCCAATTGCCCATCAGTTCCAGTCTTTTATTTGTCAAGGGTTTCCTGGGACAAGGTTCTGACTCCCCTGTACTTCTGAGCTGCACATGCATGAGATCTGAATAAGCTCCATGGGTACCCTTACATTTAGGCAAAGGCTCTGGCATGTGCTTGAGCAAAGTGAGAAGGAGCCTGCACAGACAGCTGTGCTGAGATCATAGTGGTCAAGAGCATGTGAGTTAGAATCAGTCATCAAATTCATTTCAGGCACCAAAATGCACTTGCCATTTGCATAGGTTTCCTTTAGGTAACTCCTTGATAACTCACCTGTCTGTGCTCCCTGCCTCTGATAGGATTGCTCACTCTGATGATAATACCAGAAAACACTAAGCCTTTGCTTTGTGCCAGCCCGGACCTTACCACTTTACATTATGAATTCATTTAAACTTTCCAACCACCCTGTGAGGTCAGTACTATTATTGTTTTTTTCCATTGTACAGATGAGAAAACTGAGACACAAGTAGTAAGTGGTGAAGGCTGGATACATACCTGTGTCCCAAGTCTGAGTCTCTAATTACTCTCCTTGGATACCCCAAATCCTGATCTTCCTTGGGAAAATTCTGGAATATCTTTACCTCAGCAGCATGTGGCCAACTGGCTGAGGTCACTTCCTGGGGAGGGCTTTTGGGCAGAGCATATGACTAGCACTGGAATGCAGGAAAAGAAGGGGCTGCCCTGGCCCTCACAGCATGGGGTGTCTCTTTTTACCCCTTCAGGCCTGCCCTGTGATTGCTCTCTATAGACCCCTCCAGGTTCTTTACTCTGCCTTTGGCTCACCCAAGCCTGGTCTCAGCAGAGCTTCATCTCACATCCTCGAAGTATGGGCACAAGAGCTGCCAAGAAATAGCCACCCAGATCAAGTGACCTTTGCAGCTTGATTTCCAGCAGCTGTGGCAAGAGAGTTGCTAGATCATTGATAGCCAGGAAGCTGGCCAAGCACAAGTGTCTGCTCCTTGCTTCTGAATGCACTGTTCCCTGGAGACCCAAGGCCCATTCCTGGTGGGCATGGGTCAAGGATCATTGAAGGAGGCAGATGCCATCAGGGAGGCAGCATGGCATTCTGGGGCACCTGGCTTCCCTCCCTAACTGGGTGACTAGGGGTCCATCACCCTCCCTTGGACCCCTCTGAAGAGTGAAGGGATTGGACTAAGCTGGGTTTACTCATACCGCATGGTGGAGAATGGAGAGGAGACAACCTGCACTGGGATTGTCCATCCACTTGTCAGCAAGCTCTACCTCTGAAGCCCAGAGCCCAGGGCCTTCATCCCTACTAGACCCCCGTGCTGTGTGTGCAGGGAAGTGCTCAGAAAACATGTAGTGAATAGCTTCACACATAATTCCTGATTATCATTAGTAACAGCTATCACTGGCTGAGTTTACTCTGCATGAGGCTCTGTTACAAACATCACTGCATTTAATCCTCACAGACCCAGAAGGTGAGTGTCTCTGTTTTACAGATGAAGAAACAGAGGCTGGCAGTAGTTAGGCTACTGTCCTAAATCACACAACTTCTAGGGGAAGAGCCAGGTTTCTAGCCTAGGTCTGACTAATCCCCAAGCCTGACCTTATAGCCTCTGTCACACTAGAATCACAGGTACCATTCATGGAGCATTCCTCTCCAAAAGCCCCAAGAAGGGATTTTTATAGGTGTCATCTCAATAAACCTTCACAGCAGCCCATTTTATGGGTGAAGAAGCAGGCTCAGAATAAATGAAGCGACACACACACACAACTTAGAAGTAGGAAAGTTGGTTTTAGAACCCACATCTGGCTGCCCTAATGCCTGTGTTATTTTGACCATGATACCATCCCACACAAAACCCCAGAATCCCCACTTCAAATAAAGTTGACACATGGGTGACAAGCCCTGTTAGAACACCTAGCTTTCTGAGAAAATTTCATACTGTTTTCCATAGTGGTTGTACAAGTCTGCAATCCCACCAACAGTGCACTAGGGTTCCCTTTTCTCCACAACCTCTCCAACACTTGTTTGTTGCTTTGTTTATGATAGCCATTCTGACCAGTGTGAAGTGGTATCTCATTGTGGTTTTAATTTGGATCTCTCTGATAGCTAGTGATACTGATCATCTTATGGAATATTTTCAGAAAACTAAAATTGGATCTGTCTTTTGACCCAGCAATCCCACTGCTAGGATTATATCCTAAGAACCCTGAAACATCAGTCCAAAAGAACCTATGCACCTCAATGTTCACAGCAGTACAATTTACAATAGCCAAGTGTTGGAAGCAACCTAAGTGCCCATCAGTAAATGAATGGATCAAAAAATTATGGTGCATTTACACAATGGAATTCCATGCAACAGAGAGAAAGAAGGAGCTTCTACCGTTTGTGACAGCATGGATGGAACTGGAAAGCAGTATGCTAAGTGAAATAGGCCAGGTGGTGAAAGACAAATACCATATGATCTCACCTTTAACAGGAACCTAAACAACAAAACAAACAAGCAAACTATAACCAAAGAAACTGAAATAGAGAACAGGCTGACAGTGACCAGAGGGGAGGGAATTTCAGGGAAAAGGGGAAGGGTTTACAGGAACAAATATAAAGGACACATGTGCAAAAACTAGGAGAGGGGGTGTGGAAATGGGAGGGAGGTGGGGAGGGCTGGGGGGTTTGGCTGGGATGGGAGTAAGAGACAGAAAACTGTACTTGAACAATTGAATAATAGTAATAAAAAAGAACACCTAGCATGAAATATAAGGCCTTCCCTGCAGCCCCCATGCTCTGTGCTCAAGTTTTCAAACCTCCCTCTCCCTATGCTGGCAAGAGATTAAAAAATGGGGTCAACGTCGCCAGCGGGAGAGGAGTAAATGCAAGCTGACAGTCCCAGGGCCGGCGGGTCTGTAAGCAGGAGGGAGTGGAAATGGGTTAGTGTCCAGGGCAGTGTTGACCCACTTTGGGGTTCATTTCCTCTCTCTAAACCTTCCTCAGGCCCCTCCTCCCCTGCCCAGCAGGACTGGGTAAGTAGGTTTCCCCCCTCCTACAGAAGATTCAGGGAACCTGGGACAATCCTTCTCTCTCTGCTTCTGCTGAGGAAAGCACGTGCTTGGTGCCCTTAGCACTGAGGAGACCTGCCTGAGAGATTTCAGCATGTCCATCTGAGCAGGAACAGGGGGATAACTCAGTGGACCCTGGGAAATCATTTGGGGTAGTTTTTTTTTTCATTTTTATTTTTTAATTATATTTTATTGATTATGCTATTACAGTAGTCCCAATTTTTCTCCCTTTGTCGCCTCCCCATTCAGCACATCCCCACTCACTCAGGCAATCCCCACAACTTGATCATGTCCATGGGTCATGCATAGGTTCTTTGGCTACTCCATTTCCTCTACTGTACTTTACCTCCTCGTGGCTATTCTGTAACTACCCATTTGTATTTCTTAATTCCCTCACCAAGTCCCTTATTTCCCCACAGCCCCTTCCCACCTGGCATCCATCAAAATTCTCTCCATATCCACAATTCCATCTCTGTTCTTCTGGTTTGCTTAGTTTGCTTTTTATGTTAAATTGTTGATAGATATGTATTTATTTCCATTTAATTGTTCATCATTTTGATCTTTAAAAAAGTCCCTTTAACATTTGATATAATAATGGTTTGGTGATGATGAACTTCTTCAGTGTTTTCTGGTCTGGGAAGCTCTTTATTTGCCCTTTGATTATAAATGATGTATTTGCTGCTTAGAGCAATCTTAGCTGTAGGTCCCTGCTTTTCATGACTTTGAATATTTTTTGTCAAACCTTCTAGCCTGCAAAGTTTCTGTTGAGAAATCAGCTGACAGTCTGATGGGAACTCCACTGTAGGTATCTAACTTCTTTTCTCTTGCTGCTTTTAAGATTCTCTCTTTATCTTTAATCTTCGGCATTTTAATAATGATGTGTCTTGGAGTGGCCCTCTTTGCATCCATTTTGTTTGGGACTGTCTGTGCTTCCTGGACTTGCATGTCTATTTCCTTCACCAAATTAAGGAAGTTTCCTGTCATTATTTTTTCAAATAGATTTCCAGTTTCTTGCTCTTTCTCTTCTCTTTCTGGCACCCCTATGATGCAAATATTGGAACACATGAAGTTGTCCCATAAGCTGCTTACACTATCCTCGTTTTCTTGGATTCTTTTTTCTTCTCGTTGTTCTGATTGGCTGTTTTTTGCTTCCTTATGTTCCTAATCATTGATTTGATTCTTGGCTTCATCTATTCTACTGCTGTTTCCCTGTAAATTGTTCTTTATTTCAATTAGTGTATCCTTCATTTCTGACTGGATCTTTTTTATGCTGTTGAGGTCCTCACTAAGTTCCTTGAGCATCCTTATAACCAGTGTATTGAACTATGCATCTGATAGATTGTTTATCTCCATCTTGTTTAGTTCTTTTTCTGGAATTTTGATCTTTTCTTTCATTTGAGCCATATTTCCTTGTCTTCTCATTTTGGCTGCCTCCCTATGTTTGTTTGTGTGTATTAGGTAGAGCTGCTGTGACTCCCTGTTCAGGTATTGTGGCCTAAGCATAGTAAGTGTCCTGTAGTGTCCAATGGCACAGCTTCCCCTATCACCCAAGCTGGGTACTAAAGGTATGCCCTTTTTGTGGGCTGAGTACACCCTCTTCTTGTAGTTGAGCCTTGGTTGCTGTTGATAGATTAATGGGAGGGATTTACCCAGGCCAGCCAGCTGTAAGGACTGGCTGTGACCACTGACCACTAACCTCCACCATCCATGGAGGATCATCTGTGCAGGGGCATGGTGTTGGTGCTCTGATGTGATCTGCAGCTGTCTACTGGGTGTGCAGGCTCTGGGGTTTCCCAGGTGGTCCAGACCAAGGTCAGCCCCAACCTGTGTTCTGCCTAGAGCCACCCTGCATGAACTCTAAAGCAACCTGAGACGGCTGCTACTTGTGCTGGGCTTGGAGATACCCAGGTGAAGCCAAGCTGTGAATCTAGGCTGGCTGCTGCTAGTGCCAGGCCTGGGGCCACTTAGCAAGAGGTACAGTGGCTTGGGTTCAGGGGTTGGGAGCTCACTGAAGCTGGCTGTTGCTTGTTTGAGAATATTTAGGAAGTTGTGAAGCATGAGCCAAGACCTGCCATTCATATCTTGGGTGAGCCCATAAGTTGGGTGGGACAGAGCCTGAAGGAATCTCTATGGTAGGACTAACAGTGTTAGCCAGGTTGATGGAGTCTCAGTATGGTGCCTGCCAGTTCTGTGGCCCTGTGTGGGGAGGGTCCAAAAAGGGACAATGACCTCTGTCCACCTCTCTGTCTGGGAGAAAGCTGTCTGCCAGCTCCTGCCTTGATATCAGACACTTCAGACCCTCCCTGTATGCCACTGGTGCCTTTTAAGCTGCTTCCCTAGTGCTGGAGCTCAGAGGAAGTGAGTAAGTAAGTCCATGTGTGTGTACTTTAAGGTGAACTGCTTGGGACTCCAATAGTTTCTTATACCAACTCAGTCCTGCTGGTTTTTGCAGCCAGAAGTTATGGGACCTTATCTTTCTGGCCCTGGAACCCTGGGCTGTGGGTCCTGGTGTGGGGCTGGGACTCCTTGCTCCCAAGATATGCCTCCTGCCTGAATTTTTATCCACCACATGTGGATGTGGGACCAGCCTATTCCATGTCTCCACCCTTCCTACCAGCATGGATGGATATGGTTTCTTTAATTCCGTAGTGGTCAGACTTTCATTTAACTTGATTTCTGATGGCTTTGAGTGATGGTTCTATATTTTAGTTGTAATATTGATGTGGTTGTGCAACGATGTAAACCATGTTTACCTATACTGCCATCTTGACTAGAAGTCTGGGACAGTTTCTATCTAAACATTCATAAGAAGGACATACCTCAAAGACAGCTGTGAAAACTCTGCCAATGATTAAGCAACCCCTATGTGCCAGGAACTTGACATTCCTTATAAATAATTCTTGCAGTGGATGGAGGGACTAGAGTTATATTTGATCTCACCATCCTGGGCAGGGAAAGGGAAGTTCAGAGAGGTTCAGCAACTTGCCCAGGGTACACAGTAGGTCTACTAGGATTTAAGCCTGGGGCTTTCTGCTTCCAGGGTCTTAGTTTCCCTCTGTCCTACACTGAGACTCACCAGGTCCCTATTCCAGAGCAGTGGGTCCCAGTAACAAAGAAACTTATTAAAAATCCAGAACTTCCTTGGCAAGACTGAACTGGCAAGCTAGGAATGGGTCCTGGAAATTTGGATTTTGTATAAGTTTCTGGTGGGATTGGCAGCCCCATTTTAAGGAGGGCTGAATGTGGAAGGTAAGTGCTGGCTGAGGGTCTTAGTAACCAGGAACCAGTGTCCATCTGTCCTTGCCTGGGTCAAATCTCCCAGATTGGGAGACCAGGGAACCAAATAGCATAATTCCCTAGATCATGAGAGAATTTGCTCTCTGAGTGCCAGACCTCCTGAATGCTCTTCAGGTTTGAACCCAGCAGGCAGGCTTCAGACTAGCATCTCTACCTGGGGCCCATGTACCAGGGGTGGTTGCAGGTCAGGTGAAAGCAGCAAGGAGGGGATGTTTTTGTAACTGATGCCCTGAGATGCTGTCTGAAGCCCCATCTGGCTGGAAGACTCAGTCTCAGAGCTGAGATTGGGGGTTAGCCATGGGCTCCCCATACCAGCTTGATGAGGCATTTGGGTCTGGCTCATAGTAGGCGCTCAACAAATCACAGCAGTGGCTTCCCTTTGCCTAAGGCAGAAATTGACTCATCCATGGTTCTGTTCCTCCCTCCACAGCCCGGCTCCCGGCAGGCCACACAAGACCCATCACCAGGTCTTGCCACCTGTCTAACCTCTGTCCTGCTGTCTCTCCTCACCACCCTCCAGTGGTTTGACCTCCTCTCTGTCCTTCACACACACCTGAGGTTTAAAATTGGCTGTTTCCTTTCTCCTGCAATGATGTTCTCTCCACTGTGCCTGGCTAGCTCTTTCTCCCCCTGAATGTTCCTTTTGGAGTGGCATTTTTTGATCACCCTGTCAGGAGCAACCCAACCCTCCCTAGCCTTAAGATTGAGCATCAGGTCCTTGACCCCTTCTGAGCATATATTATTACTGTCATTTTAATTTTTTATGGATGGATTTATTAATATAGATATCCATGTGGCAAGAAGCATACATCTGGCATGGCTCTTGTAGTTGGTTCATAGTACATGCTCAATAAAATTTTGTTAGTGAGGTAATGAATGATTAATAAACAATCTCAAGCCTGTGCTTCAACTGGATGCCTTTACTCTTGGTCCTGGCTGACTATCACTTCTGGATCCTTTGCAAATGGAAGACAAAAAGGACTGATAGAATCTAAGTGAATAAAGGACTTTAATAAAAATGTAAAAAAAACCCAAAAAACAAAAAAGAACTTGGTAAGAGTGGTTCTGGTAAGAGTGCCCAAGCCCATCAAAATAGATACACAAGGGCTGAGACAAAGTCCTTCATCCAAATTAGGAGAAATGTGCAGTGCAGGCAGAGAGGCTGGGCAGAGAAGGCCACTAGGCCAGGGTCAGGAGCCCCTCCCCCCCCCGCCCCCGTGAAGATTTGGGCTCCTCCCTGCAGGTGGGACAGGCCCATCAAGCC
The DNA here is from genome assembly GCA_004024845.1 of Tonatia bakeri. Lineage (NCBI taxonomy): Eukaryota > Metazoa > Chordata > Mammalia > Chiroptera > Phyllostomidae > Tonatia > Tonatia bakeri. Next base: position 206,256 of record PVIA01000320.1, on the reverse strand, counting down.
CTGGGCCTGAGCAGAGCTGATCAGTGGGGACCCTGATGCCTGGTCCCTTGACTGATCACCTCCTCTAAGCCACCTGGCACACACAGAGCTCCAGGCCTCAGCTCAATCCTGGGGGCCCTTGTGCTGCTGCCAACATCAGGACCTGCTATGTTCCTTGGCTCAGTCAGGAATGGTCATGTCTGAGTTGAGAAGATAAAGAGGACAATGGAAACATTTCAAGGGGAGAAAACAAACAGCTCTGTAGGGGAAATCAGCATGTGTGTGTGGTTTGTGTATATGTGTGTATGGTGTATAGAGAGGAAGCCCTTGGAAGGTCCTTCCCCAGCAGCCATCAGGAGGCAGAGCTAGGATGTGGGGCGGGAGAGAAAGGAGTTGAGGAGAAATAAAAAGCAAATTGAGGGGAGAGAGGTTTGCTGACTCCAAACCTCACACTCAGGTGGACCCCAGCTGTTGTCACGCAACCATTGCCTCTTGTGGGCCTAATTCCTGCCCAGGGTGACCATCTTTTCCTTTGTCTTCCAGCCACACCAAGGACCTGGTGAGCTCCAATTCTTACCCCACCCTCCTCTCCTCCCATTTAAACCCATTATTGTGCAAATATCTGCCCCAGGAATGGAGTGCAGGGCAGAATCAGAACAGAGGAAGGTGTGTCCTGGGGATGGGAAATGTCTGGGTTTTGGCCTGATTACTGCCAAGCCCTGGAGGAGACAAACAAGAAAGGAAGGAAAGCATCAAAAATTCCTCGAGTGCCACCTTTGTGCCTGGCACCCTGGGGAGTGCTTGCACCTACTCCTCCATTTTGCCCCACTTAATTTTCACAGGGAGGGCTTGCTACCATCAAAACCTTTCTACACATATAGAACCTGATGTTCAGAGAGGTGAAAGGGCTTGCCCACAGTCACACTAAGATGGCAGAGAGCTAAGACCTGAAGTTATCTGACTCCCAGGCTCCATGGCCTCTCATTCTGCCTCAGTTTCCCCACCTGTAAAATAAGAGGATTGAAGCAGACAAGAGATAATAAAGTCTTCTGTTGCCTGCCAGCTCTGATCCATTGTTGGAACTGCCTGACCCCTGTGCTGAGAATCCTGAGGCTAAGGCTGGGCTCTGTGGGACGGAATATGGTCATTGATTAGCAATGTCTGCCCTGGCTCAGAAATTGAGGGTTATGGTGCATATGCTCTTTATGAGCTGATATGTAAGGTTTGTGCCAGCTCTGACATTTTGGTGCTAGGGTGTGTTAACCCTTGTCTCTAATGACCTTGGACACATTTCTGAGGCTCAGTTCTCACTGGGCCTGGCCTGGGAACAGCTTCCATTAGACTCTGTGAAGGACGGAGCCAGCTGCTCAGCCTCTCTGCTCAACCTCTGCCTGTACCCTCAGCCAGGAGCAGCTGCTGCCTAGCAACAGGGGGTGGGTGGGGGCTGGTGGGGTATGCAAAATCCCAGAATCTGGCAATACCTCTGCCTCTCTTCCACATCCTAGGCATGGGTCTTGGAGACCCTGAGCCAGCCCCATGAGGGTCCCCAGAACTGAGGCCCAGCACCAGGTAATGGAGGGTGAGAAAGGTGTTGAGAGGCCACACAGCTGAGAAAGCCCAGGCCTTGATGGACATTCTGTAGATTTGGAGCACATGGCCTCACTTGCCTCAGATCCCTTTCTCTGTGTATAACATGGATAAATCATCTCCACCTCCCTGAGACATTGAGAGGATTATGAGGATGACGGGTCTGAAGAGGGGTCTTAACCCTGGAGACCCTCCTCCCTCTGAAGGCTCATCTAGAAACTCAGAGACTAGCTCAGATGTTTGCCCCACTTACCCCAGTGCAGATGTCAAGCTTGGGACCAAGGTCAGCCCCTAGCCACCCATTAAAGATACTGAGAGCCCAATACGTATGGGGTCTGTCACTAAGCACTTTGCATACATTATTAGCTCATGGAATCCTCACAATGGTCCTGGGAGGCAGGAACTAGCTTTATCTCCACTTCACAGATGGGAAACCGAGGCCTAGAGCAGTCAGGTGACTAACCCAGGGTCACACAAACAGAAAGTGGCAGAGTCAGGATTTGAACCCAGGGTTTGTGTGACTCCAGAGCCCATGCCCTTGAACCTTGACCTGATTAAGACCTCCTCCAGATCCCCATTTGTTCTGTGCCCTCCTTGTACAGCCAGGTCCCCTCCCTGCCTCTGAGGCCACTCGGCTTCTAGGGAGGACTTCTGGGGGCTTGTGGCTCCCTCTTCTTCTTCCTCAGGATGGTGACATTGGGGCCCAACCCCTAACAGTGCCCTAGGGGGCTTTGAAATCTGTGGGGAATAGCACAGGGCTGCAGGCTAATTTCCTGCCTGTCCTGTCCACAGGGAGGTCATTACCTCAGACCATTTACCAAAACATCCTGGTCTGGCCTGGCCCCTGCAGCCCTTCCTGGGACCTTGGGCTGATGAACAGAGGTCCTGGGCTTGGAAAGCAGATAGGAGTGGGGAGGGGGTTTGGTGCTGCAGAGAGGGACACAATCAGGAACCAGATAGTCAGACAGGAGGGGGTGTGAAAAGATGGGAACGGAAGAGGAGGCAAGAGGAGTGTGCAGGGGAGACAGAGTCTATGGAATGGGGGTGGAATGAAGAAAGAGGAGAGAAAGATGGGGATGGGGAGGAGGGAAGAGAGGAGGGAAGACATTGAAGAGAAAAAGGGGGCAAGGAAAAGGATGGGGGGTGCTGGAGAGAGAAGGGGTGTCAGAGCACATAGGAGAGGAGAGAACTGATCAGCACACTCCTCCAATATCCCTCAGGGTTGCACCTGCCCACCAACCAGGAGTCCAGGTAGATTGTTCCACCACACACTACTGCCCAGGACCCAGGGGCCAAGTGGAAAATCTAAAGAGAATTCCAATCTCTTTGCCAGAGCTCTGGAGCCCCTGCTGCTGCCAATGGGGCTTTGCTTGGGCTGCCTGGGATTCTGGGGACCAGGGCCCGGTCTCTGCTGCTCCTTTGCCCCCCACAGCCCTGGATGGCAGGGCTCCCTTGTCCTAGAGCACAGGTGGCAAACACATGGCCCGAGGGTCAAATCTGGCCCTCAATCTTGTTTTATCTGGCCTGGCACCTTGTTTTTACCTGGTGGCAGCACCAAGCTCTCACTTAACTGTTAGGGAGTAATTACATTTATATAGTCCTAAAATTACACTCAGCCCTTTGAAGACAACCACTAGGTTGATGTGGCCCCCGGTAAAAATGAGTTTGACACCCCTGTTCTAGAGGCTTCAGGCTCTCCTGAGTAGGAAGAAGAATCTTCCTGACCTCTTTTCAAGTGGATATGTAAAATCTTCTTGCAATCCCCCTTGCATGGGGAGCTTACTACCCTCAGGACAACTCAATTCTTTCCAGGATAGTTCCAGGAAGTGAGGTTTGAGCTCCATGTAATGAATGGGCGGGAGTTAAATGGAAGAAAAAGGGAGAGGTGTCTAAGAAAACAGAACAGCAATGCAAAGGCCCTCTGGTGGACAGGCACAGAGTGGATCAAAATCTGTTATCTGGCAGGCAACCAGGGGACTTTGGGTAGGGAGATTGGTGGTATAAAATGAGGTAGGAGAGGAGGCAGGAGCCAGTCCCTGGAGGGTCTTATGGGCCACAGAGTGTTTTGTCTTTATCCCTGGAGCAATGGACAGCCACTGGTGGTTCAAACTGGAGGATGTTTGGTGGGGGAGGAGTACTGGTATTCACATTTGCATTTTAAGATCCTTCAATCTGCTGTGCAGAAAATGGATCAGCAAAAAAAAAACCCCAAAAAAACAAAGTCAACAAAATAAAAAGACATCCTACCAAGTCGGAGAAGATATTCGCAAATTATACATCCAATAAGGGGTTAATACCCAAAATATATAAAGAACCCATACAACTTAACACAGAAAACAAACAAACAAAAAACCCATAAGCAATCCAATTTAAAAATGGGCAGAGAACTAGAATAGATATTTTTTCCAAGAGGACATATAGATGGCCAAAAGATGCTCAACATCACTAATCATCAGGGAAAGGCTCAAAACCACAATGAGATACCGTTCCACACCTGTTAGAATGGCTATCATCAATAAATCAACAAAGGTTAGAGATAAAAGGAAACCCTCGTGCACAGTTGGTAGGATTTTAAATTGGTGCAGCCCCTCTGGAAAACAGTATGGAGGTTCCTCAAAAAATTGTATGCAATTCCACACAATTCATACAATTCAACAATTCTACTTCTGAGTATTTATCTGAATAAACAAAAAAACACTAATTTGAAAAGATATATGGGCCCTATGTTCATTGCAGCATTACTAGCAATAACCAAGACACGGAAGCAACCTACATGTTCACTGATAGATGAATGTATGAAGATGTGGTATATATATACAATGAAATATTACTCAGTCATAGAAAAGAGTAAAATCTGGCCATTTGAGACAATACTGATGGACCTAGAAGGTATTCCGCTAAGTGAAATACTGTATGACCTAACATAAGCAGAATCTAAAAAAAATTCCCCAAATAAGTGAATAAACAAAACAGAAAAGACTTAATAAGGAGGTGGGGTCTTTGAGAGGGAAAAAAAAATGAGAGATGAATGAAAAAATCACACAGATGAAGAAATAGTTCTGGACACAACTTGATTAAATGCACTCATCCTCAGGAAAGAAAACAAAAAACAAAAAACAACAACAACAACAACAAATGGGGTCAAAGTGGCAGCAGGGAGCAGGGAGTCCAGGGAGGCAAGACGACTCTAGTCAGCACTGGTGCAGGCACACAATGATGGGAGCATGGACTGGAGGCAGGGGCAGTGGGGTGGAGAGACCTGGGTGGATTAGAAGCCCATTTGAGAGAGCAGGTAAGTCTTGTGAATGGATGGGCCTGGGGGGCGGTGTGAGGGAGTCTGGGGGCAGAACTGACTGATATCAGACAAAACCCTCACCTGGAGAGTACCTTAAAACACTAATTCCTAGGCCTATTCCAGGCCCATTGATTTCAGATCTCTAAGGTTGCAGTACAGACCCTTATTTTTAAAATGTGCTTTCAGGTTATTCCAAGAATCAGCCCATCCATCATGGGCAATGGCCTAGATGTGGAGGCACCCTGAGTCAAATCCCTGTTTTACAGAGGAAGAAACGGTAGGGAAAAACCTTTCCCAGCATCACAACAGGACGAGCATAGTGGAAATAACGAGCATTAGATGGCTGACATACTGTTCCGATTCATGATTTCCCTGCAACCTGGTGAAGAATCCTGAGCGAGGTGTGGGATGGTGGGAAGCACAGGCTTTGCCTTTGAAGTGACCTTGGTTCAAATCCTGATTTCACCATTCTCAGCAGCCATCATGAAGCAGAGCTGGCGGGTGGAGCCTGAGTCTGGGGAACGGGAGAGAAAGAAGTTGAGGCGAGAGAAGGTTGCTGGCTGCAAACCTCACACAGCCAGCCAGACACTCAGGTGGACCCCAGCAGTTGCCAAGCAACCATTCCCCCTCCTCAGACTGATACCTACTCGTTGATGATGGCTGTTGGTTGATGCTGAGCAAGTCACATCATCTCCTCACCTGCATATGGCACAACATTTGTGCCTTAAAAGATGGCTGTGGTGTTTGCACTCGATAATGTACCCAAGACAACTAACTAGGAAGCTGTCATTATAAAGTATAATTCTACTCCACCAAGGTCAGCCTCAAGTACAGGCAGAGGCAGGAGACACCTCCATGAATTTGTGTGTGTCTGTGTACATATGTGTGTGTGCACGTGTGCACATGCACATGCGGTATGATGGGATGTTTTGAAGAGTTGCTTTCCCTAGCCCAAACCATGTCCCTCCCTATCATGACCTGTCACAAGTGTCTAAAGCTCACCATTAGAGACACATTTCCCTGGGCGCTATTTTGCTGGGTCCCTTCTTGAGCATGGAAGAATTTTACTTTGGAGGAAATAGAGGCTGGAGAGATGGGAGGTGACTGACCCAGATCCCACTAGCGGTAGAGGCAGCATGAGGACCCCAGCCCCAGTGTGGGGTCTGGTAGCCCCTGGGTACCAGGGGGTGGGTGTGGATGGAGTGGGAACATGTACTCCCATGGAGCCTGGGGAAGAGGCTGGGTGCTGCGCTCGCCATAATCAAGGCGCAATCAGTGCTAATCAGCGTGTTCTTGAAATAGACCCCACTGGATAGGGGAAGCGAGCAGCCGCCTGGGTTTGTATAGCGGCAATCAGAGGGAGGCAATTTTAGATCCACGGAACAACAGCTCTTTGTCCTCACCCAGGGACTCTGCAAGCTCTGCGGAGCCCACTGCAGCTTAGAGATAAAAGCACAGCATTGGGACTGCAGCTGCCCCAGCCCAGGAAGGGGGCCATTCAGGCAGTGGGCCAGCTGCCTCCAGGTGAAGTCCACATTCTTTAGCACCTTGGCTGGGCACTTACTACTAGCTGCTTCTTTTGTGAGAGGTAGGCTCTACTTTGCAGGGGAGGGGATGGAGGCTCAGAGAGGTGGGTGTTTTGATGTAGGTCACTGGCCTGGTAAGTGGCCGAGCTCTGATGGGAATCTAGACTGACTCGAAAGCTTGTGCTGTTCCTTTTATTGGAACTTAGAAGACATTATCCTAGATTAATTGAACTCTCAGGTCTTGCAAACATCTCAAAGCCTGAAGATTATTGGTCTCATTTTGCAGATGATGCAAATTGAAGCTCAGAGAGGTGAAGGGACTTGCTCAAGGTCACCAGATGGTGTAAGTAGGGAGCAGCATTCAAACGCTCATCCATAAGATGCCAGAGCCCCCACTTGAGATCCCTAAGCTCTGAGCTTCTTCAAAGGCCACTCTGTCACTGTCTCCAGGAAGCCTTCCCTGATAACTCTGGGGCTACCACCTTCCCCTGTGAATGATGTTTGGTTATTGTGGAGCTGGACCTAGCAGACAGGTGTGGCAGGAGGGTATGACTTTGTGAGTTTTTCAGTGACCCAGAAGCATTTCATCTTCTGTTGGTACTAGTGGCCCCTTGATTTCCTTTTGGAGTAGAAACTCTCAGGCAGAAGGAAAGCTCCTTTAGAGCAGTCGGTGAGTGAGGTGGGACATTCTCTGGTTTGGGTCCACCCATCTAGGAGCACTAACAGGTATGAAATGCCTTATCACAAGAGGGGAACTCATTGGAGGAGAGGGGTCAGACAGTCCAGGCGGGCCACAATAGATGTCCAGGTGACAGTGGATGGTCCAGGCAGTGGCTGGGATGAAGAAAAGTGAGTGGATTTGAGAAGTTTGCTAGAGGAAGGACCAAGGAGACTCACTGATTGATAGAATGTGGGGAGTGAGGAGGATTTCTCACTTGATCAGCTGGCCCCACACCTCAGTCATCCTTGGCACCCCTAACACCCCACCTCTGTGTCACCAGGAAATCCTGTCAGTCTGCCTTCTAAATATGCCCAGGATCTGATCTGTCTCCCCTTCTCTCTCCCCACCCCTCTCTCTCTCTTTCTCTCTCTCTCTCACATAACCACCATCATCTTTTGACTAGATGATAGCAGCCTTCTCATCAGTCTCTCTGCTTCCACCCAAGCTTCCCACAGCGGACAGAGGGGTCTAATTAAAACAGAAATTGGGTCATGTTCTTCTGCTCAAACCCTCCTATGGCTCCTCATCTCACATTTACACCAGGCTCCCAGGCCCTCCATGATCTGCCCACCACATCTTTCACCTCATCTTCTACACTCTCCCCTTGCTCACTTTGCTTCAGCCCCCCTGGACACCTAGCTGTTCTGAAATCACTGCAGATAAACTTTCACCCCAGGGCCTTTGCATGTGCTGTTTCCTCTGCCTGGAATGCTCTTCACCAGACAGTCACAGGCTCCTTCCCTTGTCTTCTCAGTGAGGTCTTCCTTGACCATCCCATTTAAAATTTCAACCCTACTCCATACTCCCTGGCCTTCTCTATACTTCTGCCCCACTTTATTTTTAGGTAGACTATTTATTATCTTCTGTAATACTATATATTTTTACTTTAAAATATTCATTGTCTTGCCCACCACCAGAATACAAACTCCATGAGGGCAGGGTCATAGTGAGTGCTCAATCAATATTTGCTGAATGAAGAAGTGGTATTATTTATTGAAATAAGGAGGAACAGGCTGGTGGGAGTGGGAGGTAGAGATGAGTTGGCAAAATTGAGTTGGAGGTGCCCCAACAGACCCCTAAAAAAGATATCCAGAAGGCAGTCAGATATACAACTGCACACTTTAGTTTCCTTATCTGTAAATTTTACTAATAATCCCACCTCCCTCGATGGGCATGTGTGGGGAGGGGGGCTTGATGAGATAAAAGGGGTCAGCAGAAACTCATCCCTCAACAAGGTGTGCCTGCCCTGCACATTTGCTTCCTCCTCTCCTTCTCAAACACCTGCCACAAGATGCCTGTGACAAGCTCAAAGCTGCTGGAACTCCTATATGCTGTGGGGAACTATGGAGCCCACAAGAGGGGTCCTGCTCCATTTGCTTCCCCCTCATCCTGATCTTAGCTCGTGAGGTGCCCAGGTCCCCAGGGAAGGCTGGAGCCAGGTGCTGAAGGCACGTTTGCAGCGGCAACACCTCCTTTCCTTCTCCCTCCCGCCATTTCTTCCAACCATAGGAGAGCCATTTTTCATTCCTTGCGAGCCTTCATTTGTAACCAATCCCTCAGTGGTGCAGAGAAGATTTTAAAAATAGCTTTAAAGATTTTATTTTTATTTTTGGAATATAAAAGCAATAGATGTTCTTTGTTAAAGAAAAATTAGATAGTACAGAAAAAAGGGAAAAAATAGAAATCAGCCCAAACCCTACCACGCAGATACAATCATCATCTACATTGCAGCATTTGGCCTTCTCACCTTTTTTTCCTAGATTTTTGGGTCCAAATGGGGTGGGGGCAGGACACCAGGGCAGATGGAGGAAGGTAGGGACTGGGGGTGCGTAGGGCAGGGTCGGGCTGACAGGGCTTAATAACACCTGATGGTGTGATTGCTAGTCCGCGGTCAGAGCAAAGCCCATGCCTGTCCCATGTGCTTGGTCAGTGCCCGAGGGGCTGCTGGTGCTGCTCTTACCTTACCCCCATCTGCATATTCACCCAACTCCGCCGCCTGGAAACTTCAGTAAGAATGTTTTCAGTAATCACCTTTCCCGTTTACTTGGAGCTCTATAAAACAAACGCCATATAGCCATCATATCATTTAATCCTCAGGATAACCCAAAGAGAGGGTTCCTGTGATCAGCCCCATTTTAGGCAAAGTGCTTTTGCCCAAGGCATACAGCAGTTCAGAACTAGGATGCAGGTCTCATGACACTGGCTGGGGCCTTTCTGCTGCTTGTCCTGAGAAGAGTGACATGCAACAAGAGCCACATTCTACGGACCAGACACTTTGGGCACAGCATCATCTCATTTAGTCCTCCCAAGTTCCTGCCAGAAGGGGCTTATTCTGTCCATCTGCACAGGTGAGGAAACTGAAGTCAGAGAGGTAAAGTCACTTGCCTGAGGCCACACAGCCAATAACCAAACTCTCAGTGGTAGGCGAGGATATTTTTTAAAAAGCTTTGTGGATTTTATTTTTTTTAATATAAAACTCCAAAGTGGAGGAGTTGAGAACTGAATGAAGGTGTGTCCGGCTATTGGGGTATTGCTGCAAACAGGAGATAGGGATGGGGCTGGGTGAGAAGGGTGAACTGTGTCTTTTGTTAAGGGCAGCCTCTTTGTCCCTCATCTGGGCACCTAGAGCAGGGCCTCTGGACCCTCTCCTTACAACTTTCCATGTTAGCTCCAGTTCTGACCTCACTCCCTGATCAGAGCCTGGACCAAAGGGCGGGGGCTTGGGTTTAGCAACAGCGCCACCTGGCGGCTGATTTGCTGCCACCAGAGTCTGACTCTGGGTGGGAGGACAGTGATGAGGGAAGGGAGGCTTGGGAATGATTCATTCTTTCCTGCTAGAGACCTGTGCCAATTGTGCAGGTAGAGAGGAAAAACAAAAAACAAACAAACAAACAAACAAAAACAAAAACGAGGACTCTGGGTTTGATAGACCTGACTTTCAATTCCAGATCAGCCTGTGTGACGTTGGGCAAATTCCTGCACCTATCTCTTCAGATCGGTTTCCATATCCATAAAATGGGAATAAATTAAATTACAGTTGCAGAGACTAATAGTAGACCCTATGCAAGATGCATAGTAGGTACTCAACAAATGATATGTTGATCAATAAATGATACTTGACCTTGTTCTACTGTTTCCTTCAGCCCCTCTCTCCACCATCTGACCAGGCCCACAGATCAGGCCCAGACTCTCTGCTGGGCTTCTCCTAAGTCACCCTTCTCTGATGGGGCCCAAGATCCTGCTGAGACCAGAATACAAGAGGCTTTTCACTCCAGAAATGGCTACATTTAGAAAGAGACTCAAAAGAAAGGCAGAGGAAATTCCTGTGGGAATAAGAAAAGCCAAGTGTTGGCTAGAATTTGTCTGACACACACAGGTGGGGTTCTCCAGAAGAGCCAAGCCAGCTCCACTTTCAATAGGTCAAGGTCATGAAGTCCTTGGCCCAGGGCCAACTTGCCTGTCTGCAAGGCAAGGCATTGTGGTTTGCAATTCTGGCTGGGCACTGCCCCTCTTCACTCACATTCATGTTAGCTCCACTGTCTAACCCCCCACCTCCAAAAGCATTTCCAAGCACCCTCCTCACCTCCTTCTCTTTCCTCAAGGCTGAATTCTGCAGGCTGCTTTTCAGACATGCTTCCCACAAGGTGGCCCCAAGGACCCCTTAGAACTCTGGATGGATGGCTCCAATGCCCCCAATAATGCCCAAGGGCCCTAATACTTTTTATAACTCTTGGTGGCCCTCTGACTGTGAAGTAGTCGCCAATGACCCTTCATTCTTCCCACTGATCCCCTATAAACTTCATGCCACTTTCCAATGAGTTCATCCCCTCACAACTCCCAAAGGCCCCATCACCCACTGAGGCTCCACAAATTCTACTAGATCCGTAGGGCCTCCCCTCCTCTCCGATCTCTAGGCATCTCAATGGTCCCTTCTAGCTTCAGTGCTGCTCACTGGCCCCAAACATGCGCTTGTCTATCTCAACAAACCCCAGTGGCACATATCATTTCTAGGGAACTATGGAGGCTTCCAGAGGTCCCTAGTGTCAACAAAGGTATTTCAAAGCTCCTGAAGACCTTCTCTACATGGCCTCCAACACCATCTATTGCTCTATGGCCTCAAGTGATCCAGCAGTGCTGATGGCCATGTGGCATGCAGTGGCTCCCAATAGTGATCTATAGAAAATGCATGGGCCTTGGAGCCAGAGACCCCTGGCTCTGATACCACAGCTCAGCTGCTATCCAGCTGTGGGACCTTGGGAAGCAGATTCTGCTTCTTTGAGCCTGTTTCCTCACTGATAGAATGTGAACACCATGTAAATCCACAGGGTGATGGAGGGCAAGGTAACACCTGAAAGGCCCAGTGTGATTTCCAATACTAAGTCTTTAATGCTTATTTTTTCCCTTTCCCATGGCTCTCCACTCTGGGGCAAGCTGGGCACTTGTTCATTGAAGCTGCAGCCCCCTGGAGCACCTACTGTGTGCCAAGATTTGTGCCAGATGCCATCCCTGATGAGCATGGTGTTACCTGACCCCCTTGCTCTATCCAAGAAATTGGGTAGGGGCCACCCCAGCTTCAGCAGGTAAAGTTGCACAAGGGATATAAAGGTAGACCAGGGATGAGGAGGACTTTGATTTCTACCCTCTTCTCCCAAAGATATTTTTCTGTCTCTACCTTTGCTCAGGCTGCTCCCTCATTTCAAGCGCCCTTCCCTGCCTGGCAAACTCTCCCCACCCCTCAAGGTGCAGCTCACATCCCACATCCTTGGTTAGGTGGTTGGGTATTCAAGCTCTATTCAGACCTTGCAAACCTGGTTCTGCCCAGCTCCTTCCCCCTCCAGGAGGTATATTTGATATCTCTGGCTAACTTATTTAGTCTCTAAACCTTAGTTCCTTCGAATTAAAAATGAGATTAAAAAACACCTCTTAAAGGATTTGTTGTGAGGCTCTATGAGGTGATTCAGACATGATACCTGGAACATAGTAGGTGCTCAAGAATCCCTGGTATCCCCTGAGCTCTTGGTTCCTGGTACATTCTGCCCTGTAACTTCTTGTGGTGGTTGTTCTACACTTCAGCTAGCCTGGAAGCTCTGAGAGCAGTGCATGCATTACTTGTCCAGGTATGCCCCACAAAGTGGGCCTTATTCAGGAGAGGCAGAGATAGCCAGGAGTTGGCAACAAAGACTGACTTTGCTCCCTCGTGGGTAATGAGGTGCTCAGACCAAGGGCTTATTTGAGTTTTAACAGGCTGGGATGATGCAGAGGACTTCCTGGGGAATCTGGACTCAGCTATGTTCCCTCTCTGGGTCTCATTTTCTTACCATTCTACCTATGGCTAAACTGAGACCCAGAGAAGTGGGAAGACTTGCATGGTGCTACACTGCAGAGTTCACACTGGGGAACTGTGAACAGGAAGGCAGAACAGCTTCTCCCCATGCATGTCCCCCATCCAGAGGAGTGTGGACATTTGTCCTTTTGACTAAGAAGAGCAGGAAAATTCCAGTAAAGTGACTCTTCCACTTGTCTTGATATGCCCAACCCTAGGTCTGGGCATGAAACTTGGTAGAAGCTTAGTATAAACCTGCTGAATACACAACCCTATTTTCAAAATTTGCAACTCTCAGAAGAAAGTGCCAGCTCTTTGGTACATGATCCTCTTCCCCATCACAGAGAAAAATCTCTTAGGCCTGAAGTGACCTTTGACTTCACTTCTAGAGCTGTGCTGGGTGAATCCTCTGGTTATTTGCAGTGCCTGGTAGAGCTAGGCTGCAGAGTCAGGCTTGGCCGGCAGGGTTGCTAGCACAGCCTGCACGGTTTACTGGGTAAATTAATGCCTCATGTCAGCAATTTTGTAAGCTTAAGAGTCTGCATATCAGATATCGTGGGAACAACGGAGACCCACATTTCCATGACCCAGCCTCTTCAAGTGTTGTTGACAGATGCTTAACACAATAAATACACTTTCACACACAAGGAGGGAATGGCATCAGGAGATAGGTGACTGCACCCGTTCCTGCAGCTCTGTGGAGTTAGGAGTACTCAGGGATCCCCTGGAAATCACAAAGATTTTCTGAATTCTGAAATTTTGTGGGATGCTTCCCCTGTGAGCAGATGTTACCACCTCAGAGAGGGTGAGAAGCCAAGACAGGTTCAGGTGGACCCTGAGATCAGGGAGTTGAAGAGAGACGACTAGGCAAGAATGAGCAGACACTGTCGTAGATGATCTCACTGCACCGTGAACGCGCAGGGCAAGGCATGCTCTGTGTTCCCGAGCCACTCTGAAAATCTCAGACACAAATCTAGAGATTCTGTCTAGTCTGATAATACCAAGCTTTTAGAGCTCAGGCACAATTCCTTCAGGATAATAATAACCAGTGTGAAACAGTTTTATCACTCATACTTGGAGCTCACAGGATCTTCAGAAATGGGAAAACTGAGGCTGGCAGGGCATATCCTACAGCCAAACCTGGGCTGCATGCTCCAAATCCTCATCTCTTTCTACCAGCCCTGCCTGCCTCAGACACAGAGCGCTGCCCGAGAGGACAGGGGCATGAGCTCTGTGGCAGCTGTTGCTGCTACTCCTGTGAAGTGGCTTTCACCTACTTTGGGGCTTTGTAGCACAAGACGCAGTCAGACACAGCGATTAAGAGACTGAGCTTTGAGGCCAGACAGACCTGACTTTCTCTTTCTGGTCATGCTGTTTACTAGCTGTGTGACTCTGGGCAACTGACTTGACTTCTCTGTGCCTCAATTTCCCATACCTGTAATGTGCAGGAAGTAATAGATGAATAAAGTAGGAGAAGTGCCTACTTTATGGAGTTGTTGTGAGGGTTAAATAGGGAACTTGTAAAGCATTTAGCACACAGCAGACATTCAGTGCATGGTAAATACATGAAAGAAAGTGTGGGCTTCTGAAACGCCCCAGAGTGTTTCTCATTGGTAATCCTAAATTGAGACTGCAACCTCCAGATATGGAACCAAGATGTTTTTGCAGGAATATCACGAAGGTAATAAAAAAAAAAAAAAACAGGAAGAAAAGCTCAATGAATACCACTTTGCTGGTAACAGCCACATATAGTTTGTTCATTCCTTTAATTTTTAAAAATGAGTAAGCAGACAACCATGTGCCCTTTGAATACCCAATAAAAACATTCATTATACAAAACAGTACAACCTTTTTCATTTTTAATAATACTGTAAATATGTGCGAAAGGATGTGTCGTTTCTCAATGAATATCAAAAAAGTCTTCACAATGATGTTTGCCCTGCCCCACATTTTCCTCCCCACCCCCCAAAATTACCCAAATACTGGTAGGAAATTACAAAAAAACAAAGAACACAGGCCCTCCCTCCGCCCTGCCCCATTAGTAGTGTTCAGTGAGTGGAATGTTAAGTGCCACATGTATGTACAATGCAGTGTGTGCAGGCAGGCTGCGGGGCTGTGCGCCTGTGAGAGCTGTCATGGGGGGGACCAGTAGCAGCAGCAGTGGGGAGACGCCTCCCCAGGACCTGTTGGGGGAAGAGCAGACAACAACGGACAGGAGCAGAGGGCCCAGCTGAGCACTGAGCTTCCAGAGTCCATTTCCTGGGTCCACCAGGTCAAAGAGCTCAGGGAGAGGCCGGGCAGGCCTAGGCTGTGTGTGCAAAAGGGGGACCAGAACCCGGTGTCCCGCCTGCCTGGACAGCACCGGTCTTCCCTTCCAGCAAACTCAGAGTGAGAGGGGGGCTGGCTGCCCAGAGCAGGGAAGCTGGGAGTTTGGAAACTTTTGGGTGAATCAAACACAGGTTTATTACAGGAAACGAAAGCCTAAGTTTGAACAAAGCTTGCATTTCCACCCAATAAAATTGGGAACATAAAGGAAAAGGATAAAGAATGTACCTTCCCTGTCCCTGAATAACTCAAAATCCAAGGCGGAGGCTTAATGTCAAATCCAATTAAAGAAAAAAGGACAGAGATCAGCCAGAGAGGTCTGAGCCAGCCAGCCTCCTCACAGACCCCAGGCCTGCAGGGCGGAGGGACAGGGAGCAGTCTCCACTCCAGTGGTGCTGGGGCTTCTCAGTACTTGCTGGGAGAGAGATGCAGGGATGGCTCTGTACAAAGGGGAGGGGAGAAGCTTTTGTGAAGGTTCCAAGGTTCTGCTGGTGATAGAAAGGATGCAGAGGGAGAGGTGTCAGGATGGTGGGGGAGAGAGGAGGGCCTGTGACAGCCAGAGGGAGAAGATGTGGCAGGTGCACGAGGAAGGGCCCAGAGGATGACACCAGGCCCTAGGCCTGCCTGTAGCTCCTTATCCTGGGAGGCTGGTAGGAGGTTCTACAATGCAGATCCTGGCTGCGATGGGGGCAGGACAAACGGCCACAAACAGAACAGAGGCTGCTTCCTAAGCCTGAAAGCCAGTACCCAGCCAACTACAGCCAGCTCCACCAAGGATGGGGAGGCAGCGCTAAGGGTGAGAGCACACAGCACAGGAGGAGCCTGGATGGGGGCCAGGCCCTGGCTGGTCTCCAGAGAAGAAAGTGTTCATGGATGAAATAAAACCAGAGTTTTGGGAAAACACACATCACCACTACATTGTTTCCATGATGAACTCGATTTAAAATAAACAGGTGGAGGGTGGGCACAAGGATGACTGCCTGAGAGTCTTCAGAAAAATCTAAGATGAAGGGCAGATCTGCAAGCCAGCGAGGCATGCAACGAGAATGCCCAAGAGAAGCTGCCAGGCCAGGAAGGACCTCAGGATCACCTGATCCAACCCTCCTACTTAGAAGACAGGAAAACTGAGCCCAGGGAGTGGAAGGGAGTGCCCAAGGTCACTTAGTAGGGTCAGGGTGGATGGGTGCCTGCAACCCAGGAGTCCTGAGTCTGGTGGGACTTTTCCTTCTCTGACATAGCCCTGCTGTCTGCAACCCACTGCTAAGAGGTTGGGGATGGGAAAGGGAGGGTTTGGAGGAAAAGCCCCCAGCCCCACTGGGTGTGTGAAGGAGGGGCGGCAGCGATGGTCAGGTGCAAACACGGGACAGGGATTGTTTGACTGAAAAGGCTCACAGAGGAGGCCAGCCATCACTCCCACCCCACCTGCCCACAGCCCAAGTATAAAAGTTTGACCATATGATACATTTCTTCTTAACCCCTAAAAAACACTGGTTAAAACCGTCCTAGCACAAGAAGATTCTGCTAGTCCTTGTACAGTATTAACTCTTCATAATGTTACTTACATGATGACTGGAGGTGAGGAGGGGGATGTGACTTTAAATCAAAGTGTACACGGCCACCTTAAAATTAACTTGTTAATAAGTCCTGTGCAAAACGAGCAAGCCTCTATCATTAGGTGAAGTACGTTTCTCAGGTGTTCACTTGGACACACGGGGAAGGAGAAGGAAGCAGAGGCGTCGAGGTGGCAGGTGGACTCTCAGAAGTGCGTCTCCTTCTCTGTGATGGCTGCAATGGTCCCATCGCCCTTGAGTTTGGCGTCACAGTCATTAACCATCACCGTCCGTGGGCCTGCCCCAAGCTTGCCCCTCATTTTCAGATCAGCACTGGGGACGGTCAACTTCCGGAGTTTCTAGTAGTTGGAGAGGAGGAGAAGAGCTGTCAGAGAGCGGCTGCCAGGGTCCTGGGGCCAGCCCCAGTCTCTCCCGACCTCACAGTGAACATGAGGCGGAGGGCCAGGGGAGCATGGGGTCATCGGACTGAGGTCTGGGCCCCAGCTCTGCCATTTAGGGCTCTGTCCTGGATGATGAATTGAGCTCCTGGGCCTCAGTGTCTACTTCTGGAACATGGGGACAATGGAGATACCCATTCCTAGCTTTTGGTGAGCAGTAGGGGGTGTGGAAGTGCTCTGCGTGTCCTCAGCCTACTGCAGGTGACTAGGATGACAGCGTCAATCAGGGCCGACTGTCGCTTCCCTTCCCTCTGGTAGAAACAGAGCAGCTGGGGTCTGAATGGCTGAGAAGCCACTCCCTCGCTGTGCTGGGCAAGTCACTTACCCTCTGTGAGTTGCTTTCTCCTCATCTGTGAAATGGGATAATGGTACCTGCTGGCAAAGCTGTTGTGAGGGTGAGCTAAGGCACCGCCAGGGCTGCTCATATAATGCTAGCTAGATAAATGGAAGCATTTCCCACAAAAGGGATGTCATGCTGCCACTACCCAGGAAACAAGTGGTATGTGCCATGTGCTCCTTGGGCCGCAACTTGAAGATGCAAACACTGTCACCAATGCCAGTATTCGCAGCCTCACACTGCCTTGTAAAGTGGCCGGTACCGGGCTAGGGGATGGAATGGCTTTTGTCCTCACTATGCTAATGAAGTGGTGGCCACAGGTGCACTCCTGACGCTCACTTCTACCACCACAGCCCTGCCTAGGGGTCTCACCCTCATCTTCCTGTGTGTCTCTGTCCTTACCCCAGTTTTCTTGGGAGAAGACATGGGGCCAGCATTTAAGATGTCTTTTCCGGGCATAAACTGTTTCCCCCACAACCCTGGGAAGACTTTTGGGTGACTGATTTCTCATGGTCAAGGGTCTATTTTCTCTTCCAGATCCTGCCATGCCTGGGAGGCGGAAACTAGATTGTCCTTGTGGGATTCACAGGCAGACTCATCTGTGAACACCTCCTGTGTGCCAGGCGTGGCACCAGGCTCTTGATATAGGACAGGGGTTAGGAGCATGGGCTTAGGAGCCAGGTGCCTGGGTTTGAACCCCAGATCTACCACTTCACTGGGGTAAGAAACTTAACCTCTCTGTGGCTCAGTTTTCTCATGAGTCGAAGAGGGATAACAATGGTACCTGCCATCTAGGATTGTCTGGAGGCTCAGATTAATTGATTTAGCCACAGATTAGCACAGAATATCAATCCTCATAGCAATTCTCTGAAGTAAGGACCATGGATGCCATTTTTCCTTCCAGATCCTTCCTGTCAGTGTCAGTTGGCAGAACTTCTGGAAATGGAGGGAAGTGGGCTGACACAAGTTCTCCCAGGAAGGAAGGGCTGGGAACCAGGTCCGATTGCCTCCAAAGACTTCGCTGTCTTTGATAAACCCTGCTCTCTGTGCAGGCAGGTATGTGAGCTCAGGGACAGGGAGGGAACTCAGCAAAGTCGCCACCCCTCCCTGCCTCCCTCCAGTCCTCACAGGGCTGAGAGACTCTCTGGAGGACTCTCCAGGAGATGCTGGCATTTCTAAATACCAAAAGGCCACTTGAAAGTTTGGGCAGAGGGGCCTGCAGTGGTTGAGGTGTTAGGGCAGCAGGACCACTGTCCTCTGGACATGTTTGGTCCCAAATCAGGATTAACCAACTGTCCTTGACCTACATTCCCTGCAGGTGCCAAGGAGCTTTACTTGCTCTAGGAGCACAAGCAGGCTTGCTCCTGCTGGCTGGATGCATAGCTTTTTCCAGAGCCCAGGCCTCCCGGTGGGCAGGCCAGTGATGTGAAGCCAGTTCTGAGTAGGCAGTCACATTTGGGTATTTGCACACACAACCCACTCCCACCTCATTCTGACCTTGTCTTGGGAGACCAAGGTCAACCCCTGAGATCCCTGGGGTGCGGTGCTGGGGCAGAGACAAGGCTCTGCAATGGAGTGCAGCCAGCCCAGCAGAGGAACAAGGCCATAAAGCTCAGGGGACGAGAGCACAGACTCCAGAATATCCGCTTCACCACTCAGAGGCTGTGTGCCCCTGGGCACGTCGCTACACTTCTCTGTGCTTCAGCTTCCTTGTCTGTGAAATGGGGACAAAGAAGAGTCTCCACCTCACAGGATTGCTGTGAGGATTAAATGGCTCAGTGTTTGTAAACTGCTTAGAATAGTGTCTGGCACACTGCAAACAGTTTGCTAAATGAGGAAGAAACTGACTCAAACCATCTGATCTGCCAGCAGGTGGGAAAGGAGAGTAAATAGAGAGCGGGTGCTCAGGAATAAGGCCGCTTGGGCACAATTCATCTGCCACCAAGAGGCCCCACACTGCGCCATGCCACTGTGGGGAAGTGTCCAGACCAGGCAAATCCACAGAGACGGGAGGGAGACTGGCGGCTGTCTGGGGTGGGAACAAGGTTAACTCAGTGGGTGTGAGGGATCTTATTAGGGTGGTAAGAATGTTATAAAACTAATAATTGTGAGAAATGCCCTATGCTGAAAGTTACTTAAAAAGCACTGAACTGTACACCCCAAGTGGGTGAATTTTATTATATTCAAACATACTTCAATAGAATTTGTTTTAAAATTTTTGGTTTCCACTATGGAAAACAGTATGGACTTTCCTCAAAAAATTGAAACTAGAACTACTGTATGATCCAGAAATTCCACTTCTGGGTATTTATCTGAAGACAAGGAATTGTGTCTTGTCTTCAGATAAATATACGCACCCCATGTTTACCAGAGCACTATTTACAAAAGGTAGTAACCTCAGAGTGCATCAACAGCTGAATGAATGGGTAAAGAAAATGTGACCCCCCCCACACACACTAGATTATCACTGAGCCAGAAAAAAGGACATCCTGCCATTTGTGACAACATGGATGGACCCTGAGGGCTTTATGCTGAGTGAGCAAAGCCAGACCTCGAAAGACAAACACCACCTGCTTTCACTTACCAGTGGGATCTAAGAGAACAAAACAACAGGGTTCACAAATGTAAAGGGCAGATTAGCAGGTGGGCAACTGGGTGGACGGGGTCAAGAGATACACACTTTCACTTACAAAATAAGTCAGTCATGGAAATGCGATGTGCAGCACGTTGACCAGAGTTGGTAATATTGTACTGCATATTTGAAAGTTGGTCAGAGAGCAGATCTTAAAAGTCTCATCACAAGAAAAACTGGGACCATGTGAGGTGATGGGTGTTAACCAGACTGACTGTGGCGACCACTTCCACAACATGCACAGACACTGGGCCATTATGTTGTGCCCCTGAAACCAATACAATGTATTGCAATTACATTTCAACAAAAAAAAACTTGGTTTGCTAATTTTGGGTCCTGGGACACTAATTTTTGCTTGAATAGCAACTTCTTTGAGCTTTTCTCTCCACCTATTAAACGCAAAAAATGATGCCAGCACCCTGGCTTGCTCTGAGGACTAAAGAATATACAACCTGTAGAGAACCTAGTATGGTGAGGACAGGGGATGGGCGTCAGTCCCCAAATGTCAGCTCTTCTGTTGCCATGGGAGTGGCGTCTTTAACGCCTTAACAGAACAGTAAGCACTAACACTTGGTCACTCCCTGTCCCAGGTGCTGGTCTAAGTGCTTTCCTTACATGAACTCACTGAGAGTCCTCACAAAAAGCTCTGTAAGTTAGGGACTGCCACTGCCCTCATTTTACAGATGAGGAAACTGAAGCTGAGCTCAGAGAAGCAGGCTCAACCCTGAGGCCTCACAGACACATCTCTACAATACTGGTTGTGATGAACACCTGTCATGGAGGATCTGGCCACAGCTTCGCCGAGAGACACACGGGGGCCTGTTCTCATCACACCCATTGTCCAGATGAGAAAACTGAAACCCACAGAGGTGCCCATGGACTCAACCCTGCTCACCAGCCTGATCCGAGGCAGAGCCAATTCCTGTCCTGCACCTCGCCCCTCTTGGGGCTGCCCTTGAAGACACCTCCCCATCTTACCTCAGGCAGTGTCCCCTCTGTCTTCCACACCTTGATGAAGATCCAGAGGGGGATGCACAGCATGGAGGACAGGGCCATCAGCCAGCCTATTCCATAGCCCCAGGCAGGGTAGGTGTAGACGTTGTTATACTTGAGAGGCTTGTACTTGACCAGAAAGAAGATGAAGATTCCCTGTGGACAGATGGGGAGAGGTCCCTGGAGCCAGCTGCAGGAGGCCAGGAGTGGAGAGGAACTACCCCATGTGACAGCCTCAGAGAAGCAAGGCTCTGCCCTGGCCCACAGTGAGTCTAAGGCTATCCCACCAGCATCAGAAACAGAGGAAATGGACCCCTACAGATTCCGGGACCTCACAGGGCTCTGAGACTCTTCTACCCTCCAATCCCCAAGTGCCTCATCCCTAGCCTCTGCCCAATCAGAAAGTTTTATTTTTCCTAGCTATTTCTGGGAACTGGTTTCAAAGCTGCCTTTCAGAACTACAATGGTTTGTGAAGATGCTTTGAGATACTTCCAGTGCCAAGACCTGGGTGAAAAGCAGTGGGTTGTTTTTTTATTAAACGTCAGTTCACAAAGGCCTCTGACCCTGTGATCTGGTCTGGGGGAAGAGCATGAGCCCCAACTTGACCCTCAGTTGTGCTGCTTTCTCAGTTAACAACAAAGCCAAGTGTCTCTCAAGTGACCCTTGGCCCCCATAGAGGGGTTCACAGCCGCCCACTTTGCAGGTATAGAATCTGAGGCTCTGAGAAGGGAGGTACCTTGCTTATGGTCACACAGCAAGCTGGTAGCACAGCTGAGATCCTGGGGAGAACCCTTCCTTGCTGAACCCAGAGACTGCCCTGACTCCACTTCAGGAAGACGTAGGGTGCCTCGGAC
Organism: Tonatia bakeri; assembly: GCA_004024845.1. Classification (NCBI taxonomy): domain Eukaryota; kingdom Metazoa; phylum Chordata; class Mammalia; order Chiroptera; family Phyllostomidae; genus Tonatia; species Tonatia bakeri. The sequence continues at coordinate 184,675 of PVIA01000320.1, read as the reverse complement.
TTTCTGAGTGCACAGAGGGTCACCCAGGCATTGTTGCCTCCTCATTTACAGCTCTGCCAGGTCTGGGGCTCTGGAGTGGAAAAGTGGGTACAGGGTGGGTAGACACTTACTGCACAGATCCCGGGGGTCACGACCTTCCAGCACCATTTAATGAGTGACAATGGCCGGTAGCCAATCATGTCTTCTATGTTATCATAGAAGCGGTTGCTTCCTGTCCAGAATAAAACAGAAGACACACACACCTGAGAATTCTGCACAAGACTCAGTGGGAAGGCCAGGAGTGTTTGCTTTCCCTTGCTGGACACAGAAAAACTGTGGCAGGGACCTTATTCATTACTGCTTAAAACAACTGAAATGTTATACCTATGCAAAGTTTGGGGATGAACTATAGAAAGAGGGATTCTAGTCTAATATTGGGAGGACCCCTCCTGACCTTCGGCAGTGAGGCCCAGGAGACAGTGAGGAATTTGTGGGAGAATGGTGGAAAGTGGTCCCTGGAGAAGCAGGGCAAGACGCTGGCTGACTTGCCTGGAGGTGGGGGTCAGGGTTCTAAAGGCCTGGGCCTGGCTGGGCTGCTAATGAGCAGAGTGGTCCGAAGGGATATCTATTTCTAAACCAAACTCACAGTGGGAATGTCCAGCACCATCAAACCCAATTCACTCCAGAACCAGGAGGACCAGGAGGACCAGGAGGACCAGGAGGACCAGGAGGACCAGGAGGCAGGTACTGACTGACAGCCAGGCACTGTGCTACCTGCTTTGCCTACATTATCTCCAATTGGAGACATGGTGCTGATGACCTCATTTTGCAGATGGAAAAACTAAGATTCAGGGGCGAAAGGATTAGCCCAAGGTCACAGTCCCTAAACCTGAAACCCTTCCCTGTTCTGTGGGAGTATAAAAGCAGGAAGGTATTTCAAGTGGGAAGAGCCAAGGAGTTCCTGAGGGGAAGGAATGAAGTTGACATTGACAGAGATAGGCCACAGAGAACCTGAGCCCACCCCTGCCCTCGGCACTTGTGTCCTGGGCATGGATGTGGGCCACTGCATTGTGGGTGGGCTTGGCCTCTACTCACCGTACACCCAGCCGATGCAGACACACTCAAAGATGGCCACAAAGAGAAGGCACATCCCGCTGGCAGCATAGGAGTCAAAGAGCTGGAAGATGTACATGCCTCCCTGTGGGGTGGGAGGACAGACACATGGACAGGGGGATGGACAGACACATGAGGGAGCAGGGTCAGCCAGCTGGCCTTAGAAAGGACCCCACACTCTGCCCTATGCCTACCATCAGCCAGGAATCACTTCCTCCCAGGCAGAATGCTTCTCCCTAATCCCTAGAACATTGCACCCTCTGCACCTGAGCATCCCTAAGACACCATCCTCTGGGAATTGCTGGGATTGTGATGGTCTCTTACCTTTGCTCCCCAATGCCAGAAACAACACAGAAAACCAGAGCCTGGAGGTTGGACAGCCTCAGCACCTCCCTCTAATGGCCCTAATAGCCTCTCCCACTGGCCTCCTGGCCTCCCCCAGCCTCGCCCTCTCCAAACCTGCGTACCAGCTTTCACAAGGACCTTTCTAATATGCCAATCCAACCACATCACTCTGCAGTTTAACATTACCTTTGGGCTTCCTTACGCCTGCCAGTCAGGACTGCTCTCCTCACATGGCCTCATTACCCCTTATCACCAGCCACCTGCAAAATGCTCCCTCCTGGACAGAATGAGGGACAGTCTCACCTTTGCACATGCTGTTCCCTCTCACTTGTAAGTTCCATCAAAGTTCCACTCAAATGCTACTTCATTCAAGAAGCCCTCCATGACAGCCTCATTATTTCTTTGGGCTTCCACAGCATGTTTTTATGAACTCAGAATATAAAAAAGCATTTCCCTTTCAGCTGCTCAGTTAGTGCTGAGCTCCAGCTGGGAAGGTCCACATATGAGGACCCTCTCTGTGGCCCTCATTACAGAGTCTGGCTCACAACAGGTTCCCTATGAGTGCGACATGAACTGTGTAGAGTGAGAGACTATGGAGGAGGGACTCTGAATGGCTTGTCTAACGTGGTGTCCTCATTCTGGCCAAGGGCTTGGCACACAGCAGGTGTGCAACCAATCTGTACAGGGCACAGGAGTGATGTGGACCAGCTCTGTAATACACAAATCTGTGAAGATTAAGTTCTGTGGGAGGCCCAGGAGGTACACGCTCAGCTGGCCTATTACAAAGCAGGCACCATTGTTATCCCCAATATTCACATGGGAAAACTGAGGTACACAGCAGTAAGAACACTTGCTGAAGGTCATCCAGCTAGCCAGTCATGGGGCTGAGGATTGAACCCAGGTGGCCATGCCCTTAACCACTCACTACTGCCTCGGCAGAACATAAGAAATTTGTGGCCTATTTTTTTTCCCCCTAGAGCTGAGCTTTAAAAGTCTATAAATGAGGGAGAAGATCCTGCCAGCAATTACTGTGAAGGCCAAGGCCAACATGGCCCATTTGGCAATTTGAACTTCCCCTGTGTGATTGTGCACAGATATTCTTCCGTGGAGGCAGAAGGTTGTCATGTGAAGTCATGGTCTCAGGCAGCCAAGTCTTGGCTTCCTGCTGGGCCCTGGGGGCGGCAAGGCACCCTTGGGCAGACCCAGAGCCTCAGGTGGAGAGTGGGTATGAAGGCTCTGCACGCTGGTGGTACCCAGGGCCAGAGGGCCACTAAGACCTTCCACCTGCCTGCTCCATGTCAACGCCTGCTCTTGCAGTCCTGTCTCATCAGCCTCTTTAACACATCAGGTTTACTCTCCCCAATTTGTGTGTGACAAAAGACTCTAGTTTGTGTAATTAATCAGCATTTAATGAGGCCCTGTTCACAGCAGCCCCAGTTTTCCTGCCTGGGGAGAAGCTAGATGGAAATCAGAAGTGCCACACCATTCATTTGCTCAAATGCTGATTATCACTCCCATTAATGTGACAATGACTAGTAACAGTAATAACACCAGCCACCTCACAGCAAGTGCCCACCCTAAGGGCACAGAGCCAGCCAAGGTCTCTGTGTGGACCTCAGGGTCTGGTAGAGGAGAAAGGTAAACAGATGTGTCTTTGTAACAGTGGGAAGAAGGCTGGGCTGAGCTTGGATCAAAATGCTGTGGGGAAGGAAAGCAGAGAAGGCTTCCAGGAGGTGGTGGCATTTGGATGAGAAGTAGAAGATGAGGTTAAACAAGCTGACCTTAGTACCACAGCAGCTGCTATGACTGATTCTAATTTCTCTCATTTCTTTCCCTGTTTCTTATAAACTTACCTCTAGGTAACAGGTTTTTGTGTTTGTTTTGATTTTTAAATTAATTTGAGTGTACGGAGAAAAATATTTAATGTCACCTTCCCAAGGTACTTGAGAAAGCATCTTTTAGACAGGATGGCTGCAGGAGGGTGAGAGAAACACGATTTTGTGAAGCAATATTAATTTTGGTGTCATGATGAACCCCTCCTCACCCACGGGCCCATTAGGAAGACGGGTACACAGGAGGGCCGAAGCTAGAATACACAGTGCCTGAAGGTGCCAAATATCATCAAAAGTGTATTTGTTGCCTGCGATGCTCCAGGAAAGCCTACTTGATCTTTAGCCCAATAACAGTAACTAGTTGAGGTGTCTGTAGCTGACACTGTCCTCGTCACCCCACGTTATTGTTAGGGTGGCCTGTGCATCCAGTCCCAGAGAATCCCAGCAGTTCCCTCCATGAGCTTTCTGCCCCTCTGGTAATGACAGTAGTGACCTTTAGCTGAGCATTTACACATGAAAGATGTCGTGCTGAGGCTTAATGAAAGCTTGCAGGAGATTCTGACAACACTCCATTAGACGGATAAAAGAAATGAGTCAACACAGAAGGTACTAGACCTGGCCATGGTCACACAGCCAGTCCTTTTCAAACTTGGGCATGATATCAGACCCGCCTAACTCAGAGCCTGGGCACCTCCCCCTGTGCTGTGCTGTTCACATCACAGTCTGTCCATATCACTCACCTCTGTCAACATCACGAGGCCCAGAAAATAGGAGATGACCGACAGGGCCAGGATAAGCAGCTCTCGCCGATAGCCCCTCCGGAAGACTTTGGGGTACATGTCCACCACAGCAGTCACAAGGCTTTCTACACACACAAACTGGATGGGCAGATACAACGGTGTGAAGCCCAAGAAGAAGGGCATTTTAGTGGCCCTGGCTGTGGCGAGCACAGGGGGCCTAAACCCTGGGCTTCCCCTGCTGAGCTTACCTTCATTCCCATACTCATTCACACAGAAGGAGGGCCTGGGAATACAGCCACCGTCCCAGCTCGTACAGGGCCCCAGCACGTCCATGTAACAGATGAGGACACTGAGGTTCAGAGAATGAAGTAACCTGCCCAAGATCACTTAGCAAGGAAGTGGGCCGGGTCAGGACCTGAACTGGGCTTTCTTGACTCTAAAGCCAGTACTCCTTCTCCCCCACGCTGCCTGTCAAGGGCCTCTGTGCTGGGCCCTTATCTGGGGTCAATGACTTAAGTGAGACCAGTCTCTGCCTGGGAGGCAAGGCGGGAGTCCTATGAGCTGAGTACTCTGTGGGTGGCAGGCTCTGGTCAGTCTCAGCGGGCAACACTTGGTTTGCTCGTTCTTCAGGACTGTGATAGTCCCCCACCCTCTGCTTCTGGTGCCCTGTGTTCTGCTGGGTGGAGGCACCGAGAGCTGAGCCAGCACCCAGTCCCAGTGTTGCCACTGCATGAGTCTCTGGGCCCGGGCAGACTGGGCAGGCTCAGACAGCAGAGCTCGAGCCACTGAGCATCTGGGTCCTGCCATGGTGAGGCAGGGCCAGGCACACAGTATCAGTTCAATTCCTATTTACCCACCAACATGCAGCCCAAATGTCCCGGCACACCAATCATCCCTCCCCGGGCTCTCCCAGCACCACGGGCAGATCTCCTGCATGTGCCCTTTCCTGACCCTCCTTGCCCTCTTCCCTCTCCTCCATGCCCAGGCCACACCCCTTACCCCTTGCTTATATCTGTCTCCTTACACCTATTTCCAGTGGCACAAAGGAGATCCTCAGAAAATGTTTGATAAATTATAATAAAATAATGATGGCATACACATGGTGCATGCTGTGTGCCAGGCTCTGTTTGAAGCAGTAAACAGATATTGATTTAATTATTCTCTATGTGGTAAGTACTCTTATTATCCCTGCTTTGTAAGTGAAGACACAGAAGCATAGGAGTATAAGCAACCTGTCGAGGGCACAAAGGTATTACATGATACAGCCTGGATTTGAACCAGGCAATATTGTTCCAGAGGCTGGGCTTTAACCACAGTGCTGCACTACTGGGAGGGAGGGAGGGAGCTATAAAGGATTCTTTTGCTGGTCACCATGTGGGGTGCTCCCCAACCCTGGAGCTATTTCTTGGTCCCAAATCCTTTATGATTCATTCTACCTCCTCAGAAAAGGTATTTGATTTGCATCCTCATTGTGCAAAAGGACTACAGCACAGAGGGAAGTGACTAGCCCAGAGTTACAAGGCTGGCAAGAGTTGTTGTGGGGCTGGGACTCAAACCCAGCCCTGACTCCAAAGCCCAGGCTCCTACCCTCCCAGCTGTCCTGCCTCTATGGCAAGGGGGGCTGTGCTCACCCAGGATCAAACCCAGAGATATCAGAGCATGTGGACTAAGAGGCACACAGACTTGGGTGCATGTCCCTGTTCATTAATTACTTGGCATCTCTGAGCCTCAGTTTCTTCATCTGCAAAATGAGGACAAAAAAAGGAGCCCCAGCCTGACCACTCCGTTATTATGACAAAGAGCTGAGGACACAGCCCAGGCACAAAGCAAGCACAGCACACGTGGGGGTGAGCAGAGCGGCCACCGCCCTCTGTGCCATACCCACTGACTGCCCTGGAGAACACAGGATCTCAGCCCAATTGCTGGCTGAGTTCAGCCCAGGGGCTCACAGAGCCCAGGCCCCACCCCCCACTTCCCTCTGCCCAGGCAGGCCCGTCACTGTCACAACTATCTGAGACCCCTCCTGAGGGCTCCACCACAATGAAAGGGAAGATTATCAGCCACAATGGAAGGGAAGATTAAGAATGACAATGAAGATTATCAGCAGAAACACCTGGTGCTTTAGAAGTTCTGTTTAGCAGTTCCTGAGAAACCATCCAGGGGAAGAAATTGGACTTGGCTGGGTTGACAGACAAGCCAGACACAGGGATTGGATGCTAAGTGACTTGCACAAGGTCATGAGTAATGGGCAGCACCTTGCCAATAGACCCCAGTCCAATAGCAGAGCCACAGCTTTGACTGGAGAACATTCTCTGGGTCTCTTAGGGGAACTAGTTGCGACTAAAGGCGACAGGATTCTGGCTGAAAAATTAGGGAGTGGACTGGGAGGGCAGGCTGGAGCGAGTTTTACAGTGTGAGAGGATATAAGTGCATGCATTTGTGTGAGATAAAGGGTAAATTGCTAGTTCTAACTATACACACTTCACTGAGGAGGGCAGGCTGCCAAGTGGAGGGTGGGTCTGAGAGAGCCCTGTAGGACCTGAGAACAGAGGCAGGCAGGTGAGATGTGGGGGCTGGCATTGGCACTGAAGACCCATGTGGCTCTGTAGGTGATGCCATGGTGGCCCCAATACAGACATGGAGGGAGGAAGAAGGTGCTTTTCTATGTCCCTGTGCCATGCATGACTAGGCTGGGACAGGGACACATGCTAGCTAGGCCCTTGGATATCACTAACCATAGCCCACTTTCTGAGAATTTCTTCTGCTTTGCTAGGTGGTACTGTTGGGCAGAAGTATTTCCCAGATATAAGTGTTTTAAAAACCTGAATTGGGAGTTGGGAATTTCAGTAAGGAAAACAGTGTTTGGGGAGACGTGGAGGGACCTGAGCAGCTGTGTCGGGTGATGGTGGAGACCACCTAGGGGATGGAAAGGTGTGCTGGCAGAATCGCAGGGTGGGGACTGCAGGCAGATCCCTGACGACCAGGACCAGGAGGTGCTGGCTAGCCCCCAGAGCCTCCCTGCCCTCGCCTGTCCCCTTCCTTCAGTGCCTCACCTGGCTGTCCAGGCCCAGGAAGATGAGCATCATGAAGAACAAGGTGGCCCACAGTGGGGAGAGAGGCATCATGGTGACAGCCTTGGGGTAAGCGATGAAGGCCAGGCCGGGGCCTGCAGAGGGAGGAGAGGGAGAAAGGCGGTGGGTGGAGTTCAGGTCCTAGTTCAATTGTTATTTTAACCCTTCGTGTATTGAGTGCTTCCTTTGTGTCAGGTGTCATGCCTAATTCTCGCTCAAATATCGTGTATCTCCCAGCCATCCTATGTGGTTGGTGCTACTATGACGCTCACTTTGCAGGTGAACTAGCAGAGGCATAGAGAGGTACGCCAGGGTCTGGAAGGGTCAGGATTCAAACCCAGGTTGGTCTGACACACACACCTTCCTCTGCACAACCTGTCTCTACTGTTATCACCCGGGCAAGAGGGGTTCTTATCAAACTGCAGGTTCTCAGGCCCAACCCAGAGATTCTGATTTGGTCAGTGTGTGGCGAGGCAGGGACTGGACGGAGGGTGATTCCTCTGCAGGCAGTTAGGAGTCCAGGCTTGGACAAGTGTTGCTCTTCCCTTCATTTCCTGGGCCCACATTCACTTCTTTTGGCTATTTCAAACTGAAGGCTTGGCTTGCATGTCCTCAGGTAAGCTCCATTAATCCTGGAATTTTCCATTTGGCTAATTGTGTTTATGAGTAAAGATAGTTTTCATTCTTCCTTTCTAATTTTAATGTATTTTTCAATTTTTATTGTACTCTCTGGGATCTCTAGTACTAATATGGAATAGAAGAGGAAATAGCATACGTGCTTGTTTTGCATCTGATTTTAGAGGAAAGCATTCAATATTTAATAGCCAGGAAATTCACAATGGCACAATACTATGAATTAAGCTATAGAGCTTACTGATATTTTACCAGTTTTTCTCCTTACATCCTTTTTTTTTCTGTTCCAGAATCCAACTCCACACTCCGCATCACACTTCGTGGTTAGCTCTCCTCAGCACCCTCCAGACTGCAACAGGTCCTCAGTTTCTCACTGTCTTGGCACTTTTGATGATTACTGGCCGTTACCTTGCAGAATGATCCTCAGTGTGGGTCTGTCTGATGTTTTCTTGTGACTAAACTGAGGCTATGCAACTTTGGAGGACAAGAACACCACTGAAGTGATGCTGTGTTCTTCCCGGGTGCATCACATGAGGAGGTTCAGTAAGTCAGTAAACCTTAGTGCTGATGGTATGTACTGCCTGGGTAAGTTGGTCACTGCCAGTTTTCTCCACTGCAAATTTACTGCCTTTTCCTTTGTAATTGATGAATATCTTGAGGAGGATATTTTGAGATTATGAAAATATCCTTTGCCAAGTCAAACTTTTACCCATTGATTTTTAGCACCCACTGGTGGATCTTGCCTGCTATAATTATTCCTGTTGTATTTGCCTAATGGGTTTGTATTTTCTTCATCCCTTCTATATTCATTAATTAGATTTTTTCTGGAAGGAAGAGCTGTCCTTTCACACCCACTTATTTAGTTATCCTGTTTTTATTTATTTGAGTATAAACTCATGGAATTTAGTTTGTTCTGTGCACCTTAATCCAATATTATCATTTATTTTGCTTTTCAGATTGTTCTAGGTTTGGCCATTAGGAGCTTCTTAAGATTGATTGCTGTGTCCTTTTGACATGCCTCCATTCTTTTCCTAAACATGTCTTTATGTTCTGGCACCACAAAATATTCTAGCTTCATCTCATCCTGCCCCAGTGTTCAAATTTAAGTGCTTCTCCAAGGAGCTCTGGCCCCTTTTATTGGAGAATGGTGGTTAGAAACCAAATCTGGCCACTAGGTATGCCCATTGCTCCGGTGTATCATTGTTCATAGGTCCTCTCAGCACACAAACCAGGAAATATAGGTATGTATATTCACCTGCACATACAAATACAGATATATTTCTATATCTATCTCTCTGTATATTAAAACCATGAGTCCATACTGATACCCCCAGTTCTAATATAGTTCATTCTAGCTTCTCCACTTTCCTTATACGTAACTTCTTGCTCAAACAGTGACAAATTTGTCTATATTATCTATATTGACTGGTTTGTTCAGTCCTAACATATACAAACAATAGTTACAGAATTGCTAACCCATACCAACGCACTAGTAACAAGAATACAGTACAATTATATTTGTTTTTAGCCTTATAATATCCAGCCAAAATACTGTTTCCCTGAGCTTTACTTAGGTTAGTTCTTTTCTTCCCCATTTCTTTGGTGTGATTACATTATTCATTTGTAATACAATCAGACTCATCTGTTACTGTCTGTATTCCCTCTGGGTTCTACTACAAAAGGTAACTATTTATTGTGGGTGTTATGTGAAACCTTGCTGTGTTTCCAAGAGTCAGAGCTAATGGGAAAAAGATACACTCAGAACTGCTGCTTCCCTCTCCTCCTCACTACTCCATTTCTAATTGCTACCTTCTTTCTACTCTGGTTCCACCCACTCCCCATAGATAATCTTTCTCCTTAGAGTCTAATTTATCTTCTATACTTATTTTGTATAAATGAGCAGATGTATTTCTTATATCTCCTTCTTTATTAAATGGCAGGCAGGATACTATAGATACTTGCTTTTTAAACTTTTATACATACACGCAGTTGTAATTTAAATAAATAACTATTCACAGTAGTTAGTAAAAAGTAAATATTCATAATAGCCAAGACATGGAAGCAATGTTAGTGTTCATGAACAGATGAGTGGATAAAGAAGATGTAGTATATATGTGTAATGGAATATTGTTCAGCCCTGAGAAAGACAGAAATCCTGCCATTTATAACAAGGATGGGCCTTCAGGGCATTGTGCTAAGTGAGATAAGCCAGACAGAGACACACTTCATAGTGCCATCACTTACATGTGGAATCTAAAGAAAAAGTCCAACTCACAGAAACAGAGAGTAGGAGAGTGGCTGCCAGAGGCTGGAGGGGTGGGGGAAATAGAGAGAGGATGGTAAAAGGGTACACATTCTCACCTGGGAGCAAGGTCTGAGTATTTAATGTGCAACATGGTAAGTATAGGTGGTAAAACTACATAGTATAATTAAAATTGTTAAGAGAGTAGACTTAAAATGTTCTCACCTCCCCCCTGGCTGGTGTAGCTCAGTGGATTGAGCGCGGGCTGTGAACCAGGCATCGCAGGTTCGATTCCCAGTCAGGGCACATGCCGAGGTTGCAGGCCATGTCCCCCAGCAACCACACATTGATGTTTCTCTCTCTCTCTCTTTCTCCCTCCCTTCCCTCTCTAAAAAATAAATAAAGTCTTTAAAAAAAAAAAATGTTCTCACCTCCCCCTAAAGACAAATCTGTGAGGTAATGTCTTACAATGTTATTTGTTAATTATACCTCAAAAAAGCTGAAAAATAAAATGACATCCCTAACTTTGTTTTGTTGATTTAAAAAAATTGTGAATGAGTGTTAAATTTTTTCAAAGGCCTTTTCAGCATCTATGGAATCTTCTGACTTTTTTATAGATCTACTAATGTGGTATATGACATTAACAGACTTCCTAGCATTAAACCGACCTTGCATTATTATTCCTGGACTAAATTTTACTTAGTCATGGTGCGCTATTTTCTTAATGTGATTTTGCATTCTGTTTGCTAATATTTTATTTCATAATTTTATATCAATATGGATGACTGACACTGGTAAGTAGTTTTCTTTCTTTGTATTGTCTTTAGGTGGTTTAGGTATTATATCAATATTATACATGCTGCAATAAGGAGTTAGGGAGTTTTTCTTCCTTTTCAATACTCTGGAGTAACTTTTCTAGCTGGGAACATCTGGATCTTGAAGGTTTGGTAGAATTCCTCTGTGAAACCATCAGGGTCTGGTGTTTTCTGTGGGGTAGCTCCTCAACAACTTTGTCTGTTTCTTCTATGGAAATTGGCCTGTTTAAGCTTTCCAAATGAAACAGGGTCAATTTCGGCAATCTGTGTTTCCTGAGGAAGATATTCACTTCATCTAGGTTTTCAAATTTATGTGCACACAGAATTGTAGAGTAAGCTTATGATTTCTAAACATGTTTTCTGCTTCAACAATTATTTCCTATTTGTCAGTTCTTATTTTGTTATTTGTACTTTCTCCTTTTTTTTCTTGATCTGGTAATTTTAATTTTCAAAAACTCAGGATTTCATTAATTAGACCTACTCTTTCTCTATTCCCTACTTCATTAATTTCTGCTTTCATCTTTATTATTTCCTTCCTTGTGCTTTCTTTTGAGTCTGTTGTTATTCTTGTGTTTTATTTGAATGGTGAGTTCAATTTTATCATTCTTTTATTTTAATTGATAAATGTGTTTATTATGGTTTTCTCTTATTGCTCTTTCTATCTTTGAGTGTTTGCATCTCCCACAGTTTTTGCTTCATAAAGATCACTGCTGTGTTATTCGTGCACGTTTTCATATGTGCTCTATCATCACTGCGAATTGTGGCTTTTCACATTAAAAAACACTTTGTCATGCTTAACGCTTTTAGGCTTGGATTCGACTCTCTCTGATATCAGCATTGCTATTGCGGTGTATCCCCGATTTTTACCCTTTGCGATCACTGTGTTAGGTGTGTCTCTCACATACGGCGTGTGGGTTTTATTTAGTGAACCACGATGAACATTTTTTAATAGATGAGTTAGGCTCATTCACATTGACTAATATGATTGATATGTTTGGTCTTAACTGTGACAAAATAATTTATAATTATGTGTATTTTTATATTTGTTATACTTTGTGTATTCTTTTATTTATAAATGATTTTTGGTATTTAGGAAGGTTTATGTTTTTGTTCTAGTGGTTACCTTTACACTTACACCTTTTTAAATGTCCTCATGCCCTTGTTTTCTTACTTGAACTTTTACTCTCTGGCTCTCCTGGTCCCCACCCGATGTCCACCCCCATCCTTTAACACCGCCTACTGCCCGCCCCCACAACAATGAGCTTTTTCTATTTTCCTCTTGCCTTCTCTTGCCACTTTTTAGTTGAATGATTTCTACTTTATAATAGTACACAGCATTTCTACATTAGTCCTCTACCCTCTCCCCCACCCTGGTCTTAGTCTTAGATGCACTTATATATTTTCAGGTGTTCACTGTCGGTTCTTCTTCTGAAGTTTTCCCAGTCATTGTTGGGTTAGATGAAGCTCGCCCTCAAGTAGATTCCTCCAGAAGACTAATGAGTGTAGATGTTTCTAAGTTCTTATATGCTGAACATGTTTTTTTTTCTATTGCCTCCACATTTGAAGAAATGGCTGGATATTAAATCCTTGATTCACACTTCTTTTTGTGGATATATATGCTTTTTTAAATGCTGCTCCATAGTTGCCTTGCTTTGTATATTGGTCTTGGAAAGTATGATGGCAGACTAATTCTTTTGCCTTTATAAGTTATTTAATCTTTTTTGCCTGGAAGCCTTGAGGATTTTATCTTTATCTTTGAAAGGGAATATCTCCACAATGATGTAAATGGAAGAGTTGGCCATTCGGGGTCAATCTTCCATAGTAACCAAAGAGTACTTTCAATGTATACATTACCTTTTTTTTCTATTTCTGAAAAGTTTTCTTGAATTGTAGTTTTAAATATTACCTGTTCTACTGTTTTTTCTTCTTTAGCGATTCTGATAATATGAATATTATTTCTTTTTAAATTTTATTTTGTATTGGCTTCAGGTGTACAGCTTAGTGGTTAGCCCACCATATCCTTTACACAGTGTTTCCCTCAGTGTTTCCAGTACTCAGACTGGTGCCATGCATAATTACAGCATCGCTGGCTGTATTCCTGATGCTGCACTCACACCCATGACTGTTTTGTAACCACTTATCTGTACTCCTGATCCCTTCAGCTCTTTCACCCGGTCCTCCGACCTGCAACCATAAGTTCACTCTCTGTGTCTGTGAGTCTGTTTCAATTTTGCTCCCTAGATTCCACATATAAGTGAAATTATATGGTATTTGTTTTCCTTTAACTGACTTATTTCACTGAGCATAATATTTTCGAGGTCTGTCCATGCTGTCACAAATGGGAAAATTTCATTCATCTTTATGGCTGAGTAATATTCCATTATATATGTATGTGTGTGTATGTGTGTGTGTTTTTCATTCCACAGCCTTTTTGATCCATTTGTCTATTGATGGGCACTTGGGTTGCTTCATCTTTTCATCTTGGCTACTGTAAGTAATGCTGCAATGAACATAGCGTGTGTGTGTTCTTTCAAATTAGCATTTTGGGTTTATTCAGATAAAGCCTCAGGAGTGGAATTGCTGGGTCATAAGGCAGATCCACTTTTAATTTTCTGAGGAAATTCCACACTGCTTTCCACAGTGGCTGCACCAGTCTGCATTCCCACCAACAGTGCACCAGGGTTCCCTTTTTTCACATCCTCACCACTTGTCATTTGTGGATTTATTGATGATAGTCATTCTGATAGGTGTGAGGTGGTATCTTATTGTAGATTTCATTTGCATCTCTTTGACAGTAAATTCCTATGGTCACTCAGGTGATGGTAGTCTGGGCTGGTGGGGAGACAGTGGAGCCGGGGAAAGTGGGAATGAAGCAGCATTCAGGAGGCAGAATCCACACAACTTGGAGATGCCGTGGATTCTGGGGTGAGAAGGTGTCAAGGTTTCCCTCCCGGTTAATTCCCAGCATCCTGGTTTGAGAATCAATGGTAGGGTCACTGCCAGAGACCTGACCCAGGAGAATGAGCTGAGGAGAAAAAATAGTGTTTTCATTGTAACCATCACCCAAAGCCTTCCCCACCTTTGGCGCTTACCTGACTCTGCCACTTCGGCAATAGGCACCCCCTGCTCATACGCCATGAAGCCCAGGACCGAGAAGATAGCAAAGCCGGCTACAAAGCTGGTGCCGCTGTTCAAGCAACAGAGCATGATGCAGTCCCTGAAGGGAAGCAGTTAGAGGGGCTCAGGTCAGGGTGGGCTGCACAGGCTGGAACACTCTGTCTGAGCACCATAGCTGTCTTGTGTGGGAAGCAAGGCAGTGAGGGCACAAACAGTGCCATTTGCCTGGCAAAGCCCTTGTGCTTCAGAGGTTAGGTGGCTGGCCCATCATGACATAGCTTCTGCTGCCCCTCCAGAAGATAGGCAGGTCACAGACCAAAAGCACAGAGAGGGAGTGGGAAGGGAGGAAGGCTGGCAAGTGGGAAAGTGCACAACTAGGAAGAAAACGCTTGGAGACAAATCATGCTCTTCCAAATCCCTGTCAGGAGAGGAGCTTAAAAAAAGAAAAAGAAAAAAAAAAAAGGAGAGCAGAAGAAGCCTCTGAGAAATAGCTGCTTCTCAGCCAAGGGAGCACCCATGGGCTTCACAAGGGAAGCTCCCCATAGCCTTGGGAGAAGATGTCCCTGCTGGCCAAGCCTTTTACCAGAGCAGCACGCCACAGACCTCACTGCTCAGTCCCTGCTCTGCTGTGGCTGCAAGGCAGCCCTTCTAGGCCGGGCCCTTCACAGAGAGATTTATCAGAGTGATGATTGTCTCTGGGTGAGGCTCATAAGCAAAGAAGTGCCAGCAAAAAGCCATGACCTAGGAAAAATCACACTACAAATGACTTCACCAAGATGAAGGTGGATCCCTCTAGTCCCAGATCCTCCCACCCCAGGTTCCCCAACCTCATGAGGCCAAGACAGAGAATGAGCCTCTTAGGAGCTCAGCCGCTGCAGATCACGTACTTGGGAGTCAGTCTCACAACATGTGTGATGCTCCACTTCAAAGGGAGCAGCTCCCAAGTGGCCTGTTCAGCCCCTTGCTGGAGATGTGACTAGCCTGGAGTGTCCCTGCGGGTGGCCAGCTGCCTCTGCCTCCCCCTATCAAGAGCTCATCACCTCCTTAGAGTGCTTTCCCCTTGCTAGAAAGCTCCTGCTGCTTCTAGAGTAACTTTTCACGCCGTGTTTAACCAAAACCAGCCTTCTTTAATAAGTTTTAGCCCTACCTTCCCAAATAACCTGGAGCTCCTTCAGGCTTAGAAGTTCTAGAGGTAGTAGCTCTGTATCTCCCTGCATTTTTCTTCTCGGTTAAACATCCCAGTTCCCTTACCAGTTCCACATCCTGCTCATGATCTGTAACATACTGCAGTTTGTTCAGCCCCTTTTCCAATGGTAATAGCAGCACTAGACCCAAGCACAGAGTAGACTCTCACTTCCTCTTCTCTTGACACCATACTTTTTGTAATACAACCACAGGGAACACTAATGTCAGTGATTGTAACACCCTGTTGTCTTACAATGATTCTGAGAGTCCAGAGCACAGTGGAGAGAGCATTAGACTGGGGCTCAGGTTCCAATTCTCCCTGCGATATCTTTTTTCTGGTCCTAATATCCAAGCAGACCTAAGACAAGGTGTGGGTAGACTGAATCTTTTTACTCTTGGGCCTTGTGATAGATTAAATCCTTTTCCATCAAGTAGTGGCCCCTCTACTTCTTTCTTGGGGTGGAGTGCATCTCTCTGCCCCACAACCTTTGGACTTAGTCATGTGAGTTGCTTTGGCTAATGGATGTTAGCAGATGTGACACAAACAGAGGCTTCAGATATGCTTGTGTAGTGTGATTTGTCCTTTGTCCCTTCTATGATTTGCCATGAGAAAAAGTTCTGCAGAAGAACTGCTGTCCCTGCAGCCTGAACCTAGAATGTACCCACACAGACCAGACTTGAGCCTGGCCTGCATCCTGGAGCCAACTCCACTCAATCCACTGCCCAAAGGACAGCTTCCCCAGCTGACCAGCAGACTTGGAAGCAATAAAAACCAAAGCCTTGTTGGGGTAGGCCACTGAGTTCTGGGGTTCTTTATGATACAGCATTACTGTGGCAGGGTGTGACTAATACAGGTTCCTTTAAAGAACTCTTCTGGCAGTGTAGATGCAGGATGGGCTGGCAGACCTGAGGACATTATCTGCAAGCCTGATGTACCTCCTCTCAAAAGGAAATTCAGCACAGGTCAGGGTGAGGGCAGAGTTATTCCTAGGATTGCTCCTCACGCCTGTTTCCTGACACTGACTCACCCAACAGTGGGGAACAAGGTGGTGCTGGTGAGAAAAGCATTTTCTTCATGTCCTCTGCATTCAGCAATTCTGTGTAATTTGGATCTGCAATGTGTCCAGTCCTGTGCTAGGTTTTTTGAGTAGTATGTCAGAGAATCTGGAGGCTCGGGGAGGAGCGGCACACCCTCAGGTCTCACAGTTGTCTGGTGGTGAAGTTGAGATGTGCAACCATTTATCTCACACACCAAAGCCCACACTTTTTCTAGCATTTACACACAAAGGATGCTCCCTAAGAATCACGACTTCCAAATCCTGACTTGTGGGCAACTATCTCTGGGCATCATACGGTTGCTGAAGAACAAATGTCCTTTATTGCAAAGTCTCCATCTTGCCCCAGAGGCCTCCGGAGAGGTGTTCTCACACCACCAGGAAGCCCTGCAAGGCTGGAGGCTGCTCCCAGCCCTGTGTCCCATACCCTCACCCCCAAAGCACCCACACCTTCAGGGGATGGAGCTCAGCTGCCTGTGTTCTGAAGTGAGGATTTTCCCTGCCTGGTTTCCTCTGTCCACATCCCTCTAATTCCTCCTCCACAGACCACCTTCTAGGTGAAAAGCTTACATAACAAGCACTGTGAAGTTGGCAGCAGCTGAGCCAGCTTTGAAGACCTCCAGAAGCTATTATGCTGTCAGAAGAGAGGGTACTAATTTACTCCCTCTAAGCTGGGAAGAACTGCTCACGGAACCATTTGGTAGAGGAAATAAAATGAGCCTTTGGATTTGGCAACACCACCTAGGGGACTGAGTTTCTTTCGCTGATGGGAGGAGGAGAGACCTGCTTGTTGGATGGAGAAGCAGAAGGGATCATCAGTGGCCAGCATGTTCACCCATGTGCTCAGTGGGGAAGAAAGTTGCCACTGCCATGAGACACAGCCTGATAGCAAGGCAGTCCTGGCTGAATCCACACCAACTGCTGTAGCGAAGAAAGAACTGATCATGCCTGGGAGTGATGAACAGGGGAGCAAGAACCAGAAAGGCCCAGGTTCCAAGCCACATTCCATCACTGGCAACGTGAACATGAGCAAGCAATTTACCCTTGGGACTCAGTTTCCTTATCTGTATAATGGTGTGGCCCTTCCACGCTTCCTTGCATGTCAGCCAGTGCCATGCTAGACTCAAGGGATGGTGGCAAACAAGAAGACGCAGCCTGTGTCCTCATGAGCTGACAGCCTAGTTGGAGGTGACTGACAGTGACGGAGTGATTTCTGCAGTACCCAGCACAGACGGCCCACACCACATGCTGACTGCTGACGTGCTGTAGCTCTATGCAGACAGCATTCCTCTCCAGTATCCCAAGGAGGGCACACTCAACCTGGACTCGAGGTCTGCTGTGCTGCTCTCCCTGTCCCCTGGCCTTTCTCTTCCTGTCCATGGTTTCCATTTTGTATTGCGGCTGACCAAGTGCTTCACCTCTCATTCCCTGGACCTACCTTCCCATGAAGACTGTGAAGGCAGAAAGGATCTTTTGGACAGCCTGGTCTGGCATTTGGCCTCTGTAGGATGCCTCTGTGCAGCCATGCCCAATCACCTCTCTGCCCAAAGGCCCGCGGGAACAACACGACTTGCTGCCTGATTGTGTACTGGATTCCACAACACTTTTCTTTCAGCACATTGGACCTTTCACTTTCACTTCTTTGGTGCCCCAGTTTCCCCAGTTTATAAACTATAGACTTCTGCTGTGTCATTGCTGTATCTCCCAAGGTACCAATTCCAGTGTCTCACAGTAAGACACACAGTGCACATGGCTGACTTAACAAATGGGTTAATAGAGTGATCATGAAGCGAGCTTTCAGAGAGGATGGCACCCCCTGACCACCAGTGAGGGGAGAAGGGCTAGACATTGAGTTCTATCACCAGTGGCCAGTGATCTAACCAGTCATGCCTATGTGAGGAAGCCTCTCTCTCACACACACACACACACACACACACACACACAACCCCAAGGAGGGGATTCAGAGAGCTCCCGGGTTGGTGAAGATGCAGAGATTCGAAGAGAGTGGCATACTCAGAGAGGGCGTGGTAGCTCCATCCCCTTCCCCCATACCTTGCCCTATGCATCTCTTCCATCTGGCTGTTTCTGGGTTATATCTTTTCATAATAAACCAGTAATCTAGTGAGTATAATGTTTCTCTAATTCTGTGAGCTGTTCTAGCAATTTAATCGAACCGTCAGTCAGATGCACAGATGACGACTTGGACTTGCCATTGGTATGTGAAGCGGGGAGGGGCAGTCTTGTAAGACTCAGCCCTTAACTCGTGGGATTTGGTGTTATCTCTGGGTAGACAGTATCAGAATTGAGTTTAATTGAAGGACACCCAGCTGGTGTCTGAGAATTGCTTGGTGTGGGGGGAAAAATCATGCATACTGGAATTTTATTCCTCGTTTTAGAATGGTTTCCTTTAAAAAAATATTTAACTCTTTAATCAGTCTGATGCTTATAGTATGGTGCATATGTGAGGGAAAGTATGATTATCTACCTTGATTATTTCCCTCCAAATACTTATCCTGTCTCAGAATTATGTGCTGAAAACCCTTCCTTTATCAACTAATCTGTGATCAGAGATGGCTTCATTGTCATCATTCCATAAGTTTATACCTGAATAAGGAGCTCTTGGACTCTAAGGAAAGGAGGTGCTGTCCAGTCACCCCTGAATATTCACCTGCTGTGACCAGGCACTAATTCAGGGGTGCAGAGACATCAGTAAACAGACCAGGAGCCTAGACTCAAAGATTAGGATGCAAAGTTCTGCTGTGCCATGCACTGCTGAGTGACGTTGGGCAAGTCCTGGACCCCTGTAAGTCTCAGCCTTGTGGCAGAACTCAGACTACTGGCCTGGAGGGCCAGGCAGCCAAGGTCAGATGGCCTTGGGCTCACCTCTCCCTAAGCCCCAACTGGGTACCTGGTGTGGCCTGCTGCAGAAGGCCAGGGAGGGAGGCCTGTCAGGTTAAAGGGCATGCAGGGCACTGGTTATTCCAAGTGGGTTAAGAAAGGACCCCACTGTCAAATGAGAAGAGGCAGGAAGCAGGATTATGAACAGAAGGCAGAAAAAACTAGGCCCTTGGTGTCAGAAGACCTAGGTTGAAGTCCCAACTTTGCCACTTACTAGCTGCATAACCTTGGGCAAGCCACTCATCTGCCCTGGGAAAAAGGGTGAGGTGGAGGCCTGGGTAAGATTCCAAAGTGGATTCGCTTGCAGCCTGGAATGCACTCTGATCATGTTTGATTTTTCCCTAGCTCCTCCATGGCCTATCTTTGACACTGGGGCTGAGAGGCTGAGAAACAGCCACCTGTCTGGCCCTATAAGCTGCAAAGACAAACACAAGCTAGCTAGGTAGTTGAAGAGCTCTCAGGGCTTGGTGGAAAGCTGGCAGGGCCCAGGAAAATGCTCACCTGTAGCAGTTGTTGCTATAATTGTTATAACTTCCCAGAGCAGTCAGACAACCCAGGCAGATGGCATAGGAGAAAAAGATCTGTGTTCCAGCATCTACCCAGACCTGCAGAAAGGCACAAAGAAGTTGGCACAGAGAGAAGTCAGATGTGCGGTGGCTTGTTCCCTGAAATCCCCCATCCATACTCATCCTCTGATAAGACTAGACAAAGGGATAACCAAACTTCCTAACCTTCTTAGGAACGCCGTTTTTAGTTCTATTCTTGGGGACCATTTGATTAAATATAAATTTCCTTAATTAATTCCAGAATTTTTCAGAGGTTATAGATAGCAGTTCACTTATTAAGAACTAGGATGTTTAGGACCCTGCCTCAGTTGTGTAACCATGGAAAAGTTACTTAACCTCTCTGAGGCTTTGTCTCCTCATCTGCAAAGTGGGAATGAACTTCCCTTTCGAGAGTGTTGAGAGGTTTTATGTAATATGGAATGTAGGCCTCTGGGATGTGGAGCATGCTCATTGGCATGTTTGTACCAAAATGAGTCATTTTTCTTCTTTGTGACTAAGACTACTATGAAAAAAACTGTCATAGAACTTCTGGCCAAGATGGAGGCATAGGTAGACACACTGTGCCTCCTCCCACAACCAAAACAATGTAAAAACAAAAAACAACAAGAACTGACAGAAAATGGAACTGTATGGAATTCTGACAATCAAGGAGTTAAAGAAGACACACTCATCCAGACCAGTAGGAGGGGCAGAGTCAGGCAGCTGGGGTGGAAAGGACTGGCACAAGGTGGTGGCTGGTGGACACAGAGAGGCAGTATATTGTGGAACGGGGCATGCAAGGCTGCAGCTGGTGGACTGGGTGGTTCCACATTTGCATGCAGATAAACCAGGAGAAACAAAGGGGGAGTGGGACAGACCGCATAACCCAGGGTCCCAGCAAAGGGAAATAAAGTCTCAAACCACTGACTGAAAACACCTGTGGGGAGACCCACAGGGTCCTAGAAAGTACACAAATCCACCCACATGGGAATCATCACCAGAAGGGCCCAATTTGCTTGGGAGAAGTGGGGGAAGTGACTAAAAGATGGCAGAGAGCAGAGCAAGTGCCACTGTTCCCTCTCGGACCCCTTCCCCACATACAGAGTCACAACCCAGCCATGTGGGTTGGTCCACTCGGGTGAACACCTAAGACTGTGCCCCTTACTACGTAACAGGTGCATTAAGACAAAAAAAAAAAAAATGACCCAAACGAAAGAACAGATCAAAGCTCCAGAAAAAATAAAACTAAGCGACAAAGAGATAGCCAACCTATCAGATGCACAGTTCAAAGCACTGACAATCAGGATGCTCACAGAATTGGTTGAATATGGTTGCAAATTAGATGAAAAAATGAAGGCTATGCTAAGTGAAATAAAGGAAAATGTACAGGGAACCAACAGTGATGGGAAGGAAACTGGGGCTCAAATCAACGGTGTGGACCAGAAGAAAGAAAGAAACATCCAATCAGAAAAGAATGAAGAAACAAGAATTCAAAAAAAATGAGGAGAGTCTTAGGAACCTCTAGGACATCTTTAAACATTCCAACATCCAAATCATAGGGGTACCAGAAGGAGAAGAGGAAGAGCAACAAGTGGAAAAGTTAGTTGAACAAATAATAAAGGAGAACTTCCCCAATCTGGCAAAGGAAATAGATTTCCAGAAAGTCCAGGAAGCTCAGAAAGTCCCAAAGAAGTTGGACCCAAGAAGGAACACACCAATGCACATCATAATTACATTAACCAAGATTAAAGATAAGGAGAGAATCTTAAAAGGAGCAAGACAACAGGAGACAGTTAACTACAAAGGAGTTCCCATAAGACTGTCAGCTGATTTCTCAAAAGAGACCTTACAGGCAAGAAGGGGCTGGAAAGAAGTATTCCAAGTCATGAAAGGCAAGAACCTACATCCAAGATTACTCTATCCAGCAAAGTTTTCACTTAGAATGAAAGGGCAGATAAAATGCTTCTCAAATAAGGTCAAGTTAAAGGAGTTCATCATCACCAAGCCCTTATTATATGAAATGTTAAAGGGATTTATCTAAGAAAAAGAAGATAAAAAAACATGTCCAGTAAAATGACAG
This sequence comes from Tonatia bakeri, assembly GCA_004024845.1. Taxonomy (NCBI): domain Eukaryota; kingdom Metazoa; phylum Chordata; class Mammalia; order Chiroptera; family Phyllostomidae; genus Tonatia; species Tonatia bakeri. The sequence continues at coordinate 163,025 of PVIA01000320.1, read as the reverse complement.
AAAACTCACAATTATTAACAACCAGACCTGAAACAAAAACAAAAACAAAAACAAACTAAGCAAACAACTAGAATAAGAACAGAACCACAGAAATGGAGATCACATGGAGGGTTAGCAACAGGGGAGTGGGAAGGGGAGAGAGAGGGGAAAAGGTGCAGAGAATAAGAACCATAGATGGTAGGTAGAAAATAGACAGGGGGAGACTGAGAATAGTATGGGAAATGTAGAAGTCAAATAACATATATATGACCCATGGACATGAACTAAAGGGGGGGAATGCAGGTGGGAGGGTGTGCAGGGTGGAGGGGAGTGAAGTGGGGAGAATGGGACAACTTAATAGCATAATCAATAAAATATATTTTTAAAAAACTCATAGGATTCTGTTCAGGGAAGCACTGGCATAGCTGACCTGAGCATAAGAGATGGCATGGAAAGCCAACCAAATGTTTATTACTCTTCAAAATACATGCATTTTAGGCTTCTTAGGTGATACATATGGAAACTACTTTCTCATTCCCTAAGGTCCCCTCTGACAAAAACTGCTGTGGACAGCATGATGTGCACAACAGGAATTACAGTGACTTCCCTAACACTTTCTCCTGGGCTCTCTTTTTTGAGCTAGGAGTTATGAAGGAAAACTCATGAATAAAGGCTAAATGCAACTGATGCTTCTGAATTGAGTGCCATCTAGAGAACAGGGCTTTACACTAAATACAAACACTAGCAAATATTCATTAAATACAATGTGCCCGGCACAGGTGCTGAGTCCTGTATGCATTACTGCTGAGCCACTTGGAGATTCATAGCAACCCTACGTGGTGGGTGCTTTTATTAGCTCTCTTTTACAGCTGAGAAAACTGAAGAACAGAGGTTGAGTAACTTGCTCAAGACCACACAAGCTGGCAGTGGCTGATGCGGTTCATGGAAATTCGCCTCTAGAGAAGCATGCTTAACCAATCCTGGAATTTCAGAGGTCCTCAGGTGTAACCTCCCACCCAACACAGGACTTTCTTCTGAGTACTTCTGACGGAACAGTTTCTACCTGATCACTGACAGTGACAGGCAGCTCCTTATCTCAAGATGCAGCCCCTTTCTTCATTAGAGAATTATGACCATTACAACACTTCTTAAAATGAGAGGAAATCGCCCTTCCTGTTTTCCTAGCCCTGGGGCCACCCGGACCACATCTATCTCTTCCATGTGGCAGCACTTTAAAGATCTGAAGAAAGCACCAGTGCCTCCTGGACCCTAAAATTCTGTCTTTTCCAGGCAAAATACTTCTATTTCCTCTTTCTTGGGGATTTGATTACATGACAGGTCACTCTTCCAGGGCTTGGCTTGATTTTTTAAAATCATTCAACAAATAGCTATTAAAGTTGAAGGTCATAATGCTGACTCTCAACCCAAGAAATGAGTACCTTTCCCCCTTTAACACAGGGTCATTGAGTTTAGTGTCTTGGAGCTAAATGAAGAGCTTAGGCAGAGCTCTTTCATAAAGTGTGCGTATTGGAGGGATGAGAGGAGTGCTAGCAGATGAGTGAGTTGAAATATGAAGGGGAAGTGAAAATGGGAATATAAAAAAAACTTCAAGAAATTCTGCCTTAAAGGGAATGTAAAAGATAAGGTGGTAGTGAAAGGGTTAGTAAAATTTAGGGAAATTTTATTTTGTTTTATTTATTTATTTATTTATTTTTTGCTTTACAGAGCTGAAGGAGGAGAAAGGGAGAGAGGGAGAGAGTGAGGTTGAGGGGTGGTGGGGGGGAGAGAGAGAGAGAGATAGAAAGAGAAACACCAGTGTGAGAGAGAAGCATTAATTGGTTGCTTCCTGTACATGCCCCAACCAGGGATCAAACCCACAACCTAGGTATGTGCCCTGACTGGGAATCAAACCCTCAGTTTTTTTGCATACAGGATGATGCTCTGATTAACTGAGCCACACTGGGCAGGGAAAGAGGATTTATTTTAAATGGTAGAAACTTGCAGATGCTTAAATGTTGATAGGAAGGTCCAGTGCAGGAAAAAAAAAAATGTGTTGAAGATTTAAGAGAGAAATGGATTCTGTTTTTAAGTTCTCCTGTTCTGTTTCCCCATTTGCTATCTCAGTGGATTCCCTTTACCCAAATTACCTGAGTTGGGTAATAAAATCCCAAAGAGAGAGAAAATACATGTATTTTGCCTGGAAAGCGGAGAGTTCCAAGGTACAGCGGGCACTGGTACTTTCTTCAAGTCTCAGAGGCCAGCAAAACACACAGAGAAGAAAAACACAGTACAGCTGGTGACTCAGGAAACAAAACCAGATCACAGGAGATGCCTGCAGGGATGCTCAGTGCTCCCCTAGTCTCATGCTTGTTTTTCATGCCTCTGAAAAATGAGTGTCCTCTTCCCAGGCCAGCAAGAGAATCCCCAACTGTGTGGGAAACTGGTTTCTCCATCAGAACTGGGCCCCATGGTGAGTGGTCCCCCACCAACATGGTAAATAAACTCTCTACCTTTGAAAACAGCAAAGAGAGCTTTCCACCCATATGTCTCAAGGATGAGCCCCTAAACCATGATTTTTTACTTGTAGGGAATTTTTCTTGCAGTTTACTCACTGAGCATGTCAACACTAAAGCAGATGTTTCTTGTTTTTGCCCAGCCATCATCTGTCTCCTCTTTTCAGGTAATAGCACCCCAATTTTCCTGTGGGAAACCACCTCTTCCTCACTCAGAGATAGATTGGGGGGCGGTGGTCAATCAAAGCATTTCTCTTGGCCACAATGATTGGGTCAGAGACGAGCATGTAACACAGAACAGGACAATGAAACTGAACCCTGGGACTTTTAGTGGAGCCATTGCAAACAGGACACATTCTTGACCGTGAGGGAAGAGAAGAGCCTGAGAATGAAGCCAATACAGAGTCTAGAGGCAGAGTCTAGGGCAAAGAAAGACTGATGATGGTGATATGACTGGAATCACTGCGTCCAGCCACAACTGAAATAAGACCTACCTTAGAGCATCTCAAGCTCAGAGGCCTCTTTTTCTTAAGTCAATTTCAATGGTATTGCTGTTACTTCAAATTGAAAGAATTCTGACAAATAGCAACATTAAGCTCTTAGAAAAGCCTAGAGGCTGTCAGCCTAAAGCCTACAACCAACCCTAAATTATTGATGAACCATTTAGTGAGTGCCTTCTGTGTGCAGAACCCTGTGCCAGACTCTGAAAAAGGCACTGCACCATTACACATGGCACTCTGCCTCTGCCTGCAGATGAGATAAGATAAAAAAACATTCGGAGAACAAGGTGCCTGGCACACAGGAGTGGTGGATGAGGGGAAGATTAGCAGGTGCTAGGGTGATCAGAAAAGGCTGTGTGGAGGACGCATACCTTTAAAGACTGGAGAAGCAGCGAGAGGAGGTGTGTTGGGCCTAAGGTCCATGTGAGAGGGGAATGTGTTCTCAAATGATTTTTTTTCCCTCTTGCTCTCCTAGCTCTGTAGGAAAAAGCCTGTTATTTTTATTCTGATAGTTTTCATTAAGTCAACACCTTTATGTAATATACTTAGTCTTCCCCCTTTTTGGCAATGTCTATTGGTTTCCTACCATGAGGAAAACTGAAATTAGCCAGTAGCCTCTATTTTTCTTCCTTCCCTTTCCTCTGACATCTAATTTGAGGGGAAAAAAAAAAGTCCATTTGTTTCCAGTTAACACTTAAAGGCAATCTGTAAATGTATTCTACTTTTCATATACACACTCCACTCTCACCTGATTTTTAACATTTGTACTGTATCTGCATCAACAGAACTTACAACCATTAAATATTATCTCCTGCCCTGGCTGGTGTGGCTCAGTGGACTGAGTGCCAACCTGCGAACCAAAAAGTAGCTGGTTTGATTCCTAGTCAGAGCACATGTCTGGGTTGTGGGCCAGGTGCCCAGTTGGTATGGGAGAGGCGAATGTTTCTCTCTCTAACACAGCAATGTTTCTGTCTCCTTCTCTCCCTCTCTCTCTAAAAATAAATAAATAAAATCTTTAAAAAATATTATCTCCCTCATAGCCATTAATTCGTGTGAGTTCTACAGATGACTACAAATCTAATGCTCACCCCTAGCCTTTATGCTTATATTTGTCTAGTCAATATGGTTGTCTGGAGTTTGCTTCCTGGTAAATTCCTCTGGAAAGGCTCACAGGAAATAAGATTTCCACAGTTTTTCACATTCTTAATAGTTGATCTGTGGCTTTCATACTTAACTGTATATAAAATCCTTAGTTCTCTCTCTTTTTTTTTGAGAATATTGAATATGCTACTTAGTTGTCTCCTGGCACAGAGTGCTGTTGTAGAAAAGTCTGATGCCACTCTCATTTGTTTCCCCTTACAAAGTCCTTACTCTTTTAGTCTGAGTGAGCAGTAGGATTTTTCTTTAAAGTCCAATAATTTTATTACAGCATGTCTTAATGTTGACTATTCTGGGTTGCTTTTCCTAGGCATGTAATATACTTATTCAAGGTGCAAATTCAAATCTGTTCTCCTATTTCAAAGGGGAAAAATCTGTTTTTAATATTTGTTTTCTTCCATTGCTTTGGATTTCTTAATTAGGGACTTGTTTGTAGGTTAGATCTTCTTTGTCTATCTTCTATACCTATCACTTTTTCTTGTATTAAAAATATTTCCTCCTTTCTGCCCTGGCTGGTGTAGCTCAGTGGATTGAGCATGAGCTGTGAACCAAAGGGTCACCAGTTCAATTCCCAGTCAGGGCACATGCCTGGGTTGCAGGCTAGGTCCTCAGTGGGGGCCACATGAGAGGCAACCACACACTGATGTTTCTCTCCCTCTCTTTCTCCCTCCCTTTCCCTCTTTAAAAATAAAATCTTTAAAAAAATTTCCTCACTTCTGACTTTATTTTTCTCCTTTCCATCATCTATTTACCTTATATTGTATTACCCATAATGTCTGTTCACTGCTTCATTCCTTCTATTTAATTATTTCTCCTGAAATATCTTTTCCTTTCACAAGTCATCTTTTCGAATCTTCTTTTTGTCTAACAATTCCACTTATGCTATTGTTTCAAAGCATCTGCTGGTTTAATTTCTTTTAGCTGTTTTTGAAATAAGTTTCAGTGTTTAGATGTTTTATGGGTCTGTCTTTGTGAAATTCATTTATTATCTGAAGGGACACTATTGTGTTCATAATTCTCTTTATAGCTTTGTATGAGATTTGAGTACAATCTTTTTCTGTTGTTCAACTATAAGTGAGATGTATTTTTCTGTATTCTTAGAAGAGGGTTTCATATAGAGGAATAGGGGTAATCCAGGGTAGATTTTTTTTTTTAGCCTCACAGTTTCAGGGTTACCTCTTCTGCTATTACCAAAAAGTCTTTAAAAATATGACTGTGTAGACAGTATTTCCTGAAATTATTGTTCTCTATTCCCTCCCTCCACTCTTATTCAAAATTTCTTTTTGTTTCCTCTAGCGTCTCCTGCTCTTCAGTGTGTGGGTGTCTCTGGCCATGGAGCCTCAGGTGGTCAGTCCCTAGAGGCCCAGGGCCCAGACCTTGGCCCAAACTTCCCACAGTCCTCCAACACTCACCTATGACTTGGAGCCTGAATATATCCCTCCTAGTTTTGGCTGGCATCCTCAGATAGCTCCACCAAGCTTCTACTCCCAGAGTCCTCTCCTCCTAGGGGTGAGTACACATTAGAGATTTCGAGGTCTCCTGGATCTCATTCTTCTGAATTCCCTTGGTCTTCATCTTCATCTTCATCTCATCCCCAGAGCTGATTTCATGCAGATATTATTGCTGTCGGTATTTGGCCCCACCTGTTCATGTTTTATAGTTCCTGGAGTCACCTAGTTATGCTATCCATTGTTTTTGTTTGCTTGTTTGTTTTACTATCCTACTTTCTCTGTTTGGGTGAAGAGATTCTGACAAATATTTTTTAAAACTTTTTTTCCCTGTTGCCCTCTTGTCTCCATGGTTCTCAATAAAGCTTTAGAGGGTAGATTAAATAAGACTGGTCTTGAATGAAGGTGGCAGAATAACCAGAGTTGAGCAATTGGGTGGATGCAGGTACAAACTAGAGGACGAGCCTGTTTTTAAAATGGAGGTGCAAAAGGGGGAAATGGGTAAGTATAGTTCTGGGCAGGGCAAGTTTGAGATACAGTAAGATGTGTGGGAGACAGGTAGAAAGTCTAGGGCTAAATGTCTAAGTCTGGGCTAGAGACACAGGTTTGGAAGTCATCAGAACTTTAATTATAACTTAACATCTACCTGACTCCAGATCCAAAACTTTCTTCACTGGCGATTTTTATTTTTCACGTTTGGAAAACCCATACTGATAGCAACTTTTCTGCTGAGGTGTATGCTCACTGGGCATGCAGAGCCCAAAACTTTTCAGGATTAGTTTTCCCCGAAAAAGATTCACAAAGAAGAATGATATGTGAATACTAGAAGATAGGAAGGCTTGTGTCACTAAGTCACTGGGTAGAAGAGAACCCCTTCACAATCTGCATCTGGCTTGTGTGGGCAAGAAATAAACCTCTGTTATGCTAAGCCATAACAGGGAGTCTGTGTCATTAGACTCCTTAAAAGACGAATGTGACCAATGTGTGTCTATGTTCTTAAACATACGCCTGTGGTTGAGAAAATGCAACAGGGCCCCCATGTCAGCCTCCCCCCTCAGTCTGGGTAAGAATTAATTAATTCATCAGGAAGCTACTGTATTTGTTAAGATAATTACTGATAGGCTATGCAGGGTTAAACGATAAACCCCCAAATCTCAATGGCTTAGCATAACAGGTTTATTTCTTGCCCACACAAGCCAGATGCAGATTGTGAAGGGGTTCTCTTCTACCCAGTGACTTAGTGACACAAGCCTTCCTATCTTCTGGTACTTCCATGTCAACACAGCCTCTGAGGCAGAGGACCAGAGAGTTGGAGGTTTGCTTTGGAAGTTTTTAAGGGCTAGGCCTGGGAGTTGCTTATATCATTTCTGCTCACATAGCACTGACCACAACTAAGTCATGTGATCCTAACCTAAATGGAAGGGAGTCTGGGATATGTAGTCTCCCCATTTAACCAGGAAGAGACACAATAAATGGTTGGTGAAAACACAGCATTACCTCTGCTGCAGGCATTATTTCAGGTTCTAAGGCTACTCCTTCAAATGGGTACTCCACAAACATCCAGAAATCAAATAAGATCATGGTAGCCATGGCAATGTTTTGACAACAGGAGAAATGAGAAGCTAATTAAAACAGGCTAAAAGAACATTCATGAACCCATTTACTAGTTTGGTGGTGCTTCAAGACTAGAAAACTTGAGATACACTTGTTGAAAACCTACTGTGTACCTGAGGCTTTATGAGATGTACATAATCTCATAATTTACAGAACCATGCCATTAAGTATTATCATCTTTATTTTTATACAAGAGAAATGAACACAAAAAAGGTCAAACAGCTAATAAGGAAAGAGTGAGGTTTGAACCCAATGCATTCTGGCTCCAGGTTTTACAGAGGAGCACTGAGGCCTCCTGGTATGCCGAGCAGGCCTGGAGTCTCAGCTGGGATTTAAACAGCTCTGTGGCTGTCAAGTCAAACAGCACAAAGGCAACCCCACCTCAATGAAAGGAAGACCAGGCAACTGAGCCCCATTGACCAGCATGTCCCAGGATGTTACAAAGGGGGCAGCTCAGCAGAGAAAGGGCTTCCTATTTCTCAAAACAATTTGAAGGGAAAATAGTCTCCACAAAATAAACCCTAAGGAAGCTGGGTCAGTAGCTGAGAAACGGATCACTCCCTATGTTCTTCAGCAATGAATGGGGGGCGTTCTGGCAGCGTGGCCGTGGGCAGTACACATTCAGAGGTTTGGAGGACAGATTTGCATGGGAACAGGGGAGCAGAGCCCCTTCAGAAGAAGGGTGGTCCCGCCCTCCAGCTCTGGGGCAACCTCACCTCTTTCAGGGCAACTGGTTCCAATGAACCCTGGTACACAGTAGGAGCAGAAAGCAATGGATTGGGATACAACCCACCTTATAAGCAGACCCTCAGGGCCCAGCACAGGGCCACATGGAGTACGTCCTCAATGATATTAACTGGGAGAAGGAAGGAAGGATGGTGGACAAGGACAAATTCCTCCCTACTCACACAGATTTGTGATGACAGATACTTGGCATATACTGCCCAGTCCACATGGACAGTACTTTAGAGTTTACAAGGCACCTTCTTATGTCCTGTGACCCACACGCTGCCCTGCAGTGGGCATCACCATCCTCAGGTTAGAGACCTCTGCGTGTATGGGAGGAAACACTCTCACTCTCTCCCCACATTCTAACCTTGACCATTAAGGAGAATGTCTAATCTCTTAGAAGTTTGAGGGAGAAGGCTTCATGTCTTTTTCTTACCTCAAGAGAAGTGACTTATCTGACTGGGGAGGTCGAGGTGAGGTCACTGTACATTGGTGATTAGCACCTCCCTCGCTTTCTCTCATACACAAAAAGATTAAGTAAGATGATGTGTTTGAAACCAAGATTCAGCCCAGTGCCTGGCTCTTGGCGAGTGTTGTCGAAGTACTCAGAAACCCAGCCATGAGCTCTAGTGAACAGCAAGTGCTTAGTCAACACTGATTCCTTCCCATGATATGCTGGTCTTCAAACATCTAAAAGAAAAAAGAAAAGACTCTCTTTCTTCCCCCCAAAATAAACATGCACCGAGTGTCCACTATGTGCCAGGAATAGTCCCAGGAGCTCCTGCTCTTAGGGAGCTTCCATTCTAGCAGGAAAGACAGACCATGCACAAGGCAGCTAAGCTATAGGACATCTGGTAGAGAAGAATGAGCAAGGGGCTGTAAGAGATGAGGGTGCAGGGCAGTAGGGGCCAGAGTCTACTCTACCAATGAAGGTGCAGCTGCTACCTGGGGAGCTGAAAGAGAATTAAGGTTAAAGAGTGATTTTCTACATTGTCTAAGGCAGCATGGGCTACAAAAAGAAGCTTCCCTAGACACAAGGTCTACAAACAGAGCCACCTGTCAGGGCAGAAGAGCAGTCTCTGCTTCTCATCGAAGCCGTCCCCAGCAGGAGGGCCTGGTAGTTCCACTCTGCACCCTGGTGTTGGTGGTGTTTGCTGCGCTGACACTCTGAGGTCTCTGACACGTGCAGCGTTAACTCATCCTGCCACAAAAGCACCAGCAAAGGAGGTGTGTGATGGCAGTGATGCTAATAATCATGGTGACATGAGCTCACCTCTGTCAGCACCTATGACATACCAGGGCTGTTCTAAGCACTTAAAGGGATTCAGTTCAAAGGGTGTTATTATTATTCCCTTTTTATAGGTGAAAAAACTAACAATGTCCAGAGAAGTGAAGTTACTTGTCCATCTAGCTTTGGAAAGATGTACATGCTGGCCACTCTGTTAGGAGGCCCCTTTGACTAAGGGACAAATTGAACTTCTGGAACTGCCCTCCAGAACCTGGCCTACCCTCGGGAGAGGCACTGAAGCACCATGCAGAGGGGACTAAATGAAATGAGATGGCTTTTATCAGGTGCTTGGTTGTGAGCCCTGCTGGCTCTTAATGGAAAGGGCTTTTCTACTTATCTGCTCTGTAACCCTGGGCAAGTTACTTCACCTCTTTGAGCCTCAATTCCTTGTCCGTGAAAGTAAGATACAGTGAATATAAGGTACTTGGAGCGAGTTCCTTAATCTGATTTCTTTGGGTGGCTAATGCTTCTCAACTCTACTATGAAAACAAGCTCCTACATCTTTCCCACCATCTCAGCCCCCTCTCCACCAATGAACTTACCGTTTTTGTGAACAGCACCGAACATGGCAGTGCCCGTCACTAGAGCAGATTCACCTTCCCTTGGGGCAGCAAACATGGGTATAGCAGCGAGGGGCAGAGGGAACCGACATCTCACTGCTCCCAGGCTCCTTGCCTTCCCAGTGCCCAGCTAAGAAGATGCGTGAAAACCTCCAGACCCAACATGCATGCAGCTGGACCCAAGTAACCAGGACACGGCTTGGTGGCTCTCCTCGAGCTCATGCCCCACAGCCTTTTCCTTTAACATTTTCTTTTCAAACAAACAACTACACACATATACACAAAAACACACATAACACAACTTTTGTTAGCAGAGCCTTCGATTGAGGCAAAAACATAACTTATATGGCCTGGCAGAAAATGGCTGAACTAAGCTCTTTCTTTTAGCCTTTTATATTCGTAAAGATTCTTAAAAGATTAAAAGTAGGTTAGGAGAATAATACAACAGCTGTGTTTCCAGTGTGTACCTGACAACGGCTTTTGTAGAAGTGAATAATTACATGAAAATCACTTCCTTCCCACCTCTTTCTCAGCCCCCTCTGGGTTGCTAGGCGCCCTCACTCCTTCTTTTGGCTAATGCCACATACAGAAGCTGATGAATACAGTATGGCCATTATGAGAGAAGGGAGTCGCAGGGAGGAGGATTCAAGTGCTCCCTCCCGGTGGACTCAATGTGGGGAGCAGGCTTGGGGGGAGAGGACTCTGGATATATTTAAATGCTAATGTGCTGGGCAGGCCACAAGGCCGGCAGGAACAGTGGTGGGAAGGGGCAGAAGCTCTTGGCCTGGAAGCCCCACTAGAAATATGTTCTGCAGCCTCTGGTTCCAGTGCCAAGCACTTCCCTGGGCTGGCAGCCATGGGGGCTGACTAGGGCCCTGCCAGAGGCCCTGCCAGTAAATTGTCACTGGGCTGCAGGGCTGCACTGCAGGTGGTGAGGAGCTGTTCAGTTCTGCAGGGGGAGCCTGGGTATGTAGACTGACCCTGGTGACCTCTTTGTGTGCAGCAGGGAGCAGGGTCACTGTGGCTGGGCCTTTGCCCAGAAGCTAGATAGCCATGTCCCTGTCACAGAGCACAGAGGGAGTGGACACTGCCCACTGCCAGTGCTGTCACTGGCACTGCACCAATGGTAATGACCTCCATGGCTTACGTGGTAGAATCCTAGGGGCTATGCATACCTACCACTTAATCCATTGCATGAAATAATTGCAACCCATTTTTACCAAAGAACTAAATAGAGGAGGTTCGGAGCGATGGAAAGCATGAGCAAGGCCTGAAAATGGCACACTCTCAGCTTTGAGCTTTTCTTAGGGCTCTCTATGTAGCCTCAGGGGGTGGCACGTTAGGACAAGGTCTTCTCCTGACAGTGCTCCTCTAGGGAACACTATTGGCATTGGGCAGGACAATCCATTGGGCAGGAATGGCCTATTCGTTGTAGGAGGTTTAGCATCCCTGGCTTCCACTCTAAATGCTAGAGGAGATCCAGTTGTTGTGGAAAGCAGAATGAAATCCCCACATATTTCTAAGGGACACTTGAGCAGTGGCCCTACCTAGCCCCGGTTGAGAACAACTGAAGCAGGAAGGCTGAGCTGGTATCAGTGGTGGGGTTACAGAATCCAAAACCCATCACCGGGAGCACAAGGCCAGGGTCTTCCTGGGCCAAACCAGACATTAGCTCCCAACCAAGCCCCAAGATGGCATGTTCCCCCGTGTCAGCTGAGCAAGCTGCCGATTTGAAGTCTCATCATCTCCCACCATAACCATTTCTCTCTTCTAATAATCAGGGAACTGGTTTGAGGCAGAGAGCCAGAGAAAGAAAGGGCACACCAGGACGCTCCCCAAGCTATCACAAACACTCTAGTCTGAAGGAAGGACTCCCAGGGAGGAAAACAAAAAAGAACACAGCCATGACTGGTTAAGGCAGCCACCTCTACATCTGCCCATAGAGAAGTAAATACACTTAATCACATTATTATATTCATTGTTTATTGTCTAGCTCCTTCAAGTAGAACAGAAACTCCATGAGGGCAGGGAGTTTCATCTGTTTTTTTTTTTTCATTGCTGCATGTACCTGGCACTTCGCACACTGCCTGGTACATGACAAACACTCAGAAATATTTGTTGAAGACCCACAGGTACTTACAGTCCCCAGGATGCAGGAACGGAGCACTGACGCTCACGCAGAGCCCTAGCTACCAGGCAAAGCAGAGAATGTGCTAGGCCGAGAGGGTCTTGGACGCCAGGTTCCAATACCAGGTTGCCCTGAAAGTTTCTGTGTGTTCTCCCTACAGTTTTTTTTTCTTTTCTCCTGACCTCAGTTTTCTAATCTGCAAAGTAAGGAAACTGGACTGCAATAGAGGTGGCAAACACCATATTTCACCATGTACAATGCACACATTTTTGTCTAAATTTTTGAAGGAAAAAATAAGAATGTGCATTATACATGGGTAGTACTAATTCCTTATCTATATAAATGTTGTTAAATTGTTTATGCTTATGAATTAAAAGTGTAGCTCTAGAAAGCAATAATGATATCTGTAAGTTCAAAAATAAATGCTGAAATTCCTTTATAATACAAAAAAGTGTCTAAATACAAATAATTAAAATGAAAGATTTTTTTTCCTGAACATTTGGGCCAAAAACATGGGTGGACATTATACATGGAAGCATATTACACACAGCAAAACATAGTATATGGCACACACATCCTATCCCTATTTCTGCTGGTGGCAGACATTGCTAATCAATCATATTCCTCTGATGGCCAAAGCTGCTAATAAATCACAGCACTCTTTTGCCCTTAGTCCACCTATGGTGGAAGAAGTCTATCATTGGTCAAAGTTGGAAAGTGAGCTGAAACATGAGAGAAATGGCCTCCTAGCCTTCGCATCCTAGGTTTATACAGCAAGAATGTGTTTTAGGATCAGATGGGGCTCATTTTTCTTAGTGTGTTTCAACTTTATAGTCTTAAAAGCCCATGAGGGGGAGGCTATGACACCATGGAGCTCCTGCTCCTGCCCTGCACTAGGGACAAACTTCAAGTCAAATGCAAGGGGCAGGGTCTTTATAAAAGGAAGAGGAGAATGACACTACCCTCACGGAGACAGATGTTTTCAATGGATTTTTGGCACTTGACCTGGCATGGAAGGCTGGAAGGAAGTAGAAGGATATTCTAGTGGTACCAATGGTATCAACAAATGACTAGAGATAGGGGAAAGAAAGGTCTGTGTGAAGTTGCCAAACAGAGATGCTTCTAAGTGAAGAACTTAGGGGACAGAACACACCTTTCTGGACCCATGGATTCACAGAGCTGGTATTTCATTTATTACCTTATGGTCAGCTGGAAGTTGCTCAGAATTTGAATGGGAAAATGCCTGTGGCAGCCAAAGGAGGGATGTAAGAAAAAGCTATTCAACTCCATGTGAAATGGAATTCTGACAGTGAAAGGAAAAGCACTCAAATTCCGGCCTTAGGAGCCTCCCAGAGGGGATTCATGGTGGGTAGGAAGTAAGGACAGTCAGAGTCAGCAGAAGAAGAGTTTCCTTTTTGGCTGAGAGCTCTGACACTGGGATGAGCTCCCTATTCCTAGAGGTAATTAAACAGTCAGGGATGGAGTGAGGAAACTCCTGCATTGTGCTGGAAGTAGAAAGTCTGTAAGGTTTACTGCTGCTAGAAACTTAACAGTTAGTGAGTCAATTCCCCTCAGCAACATTTTCTGAGCATCTTATGTCTGCCAGGTATGGAGAATATAGAGATAATTAAGACCCAGTCTGCTGCTCTGAGGCATGCAATGTAGCCAGTATAGGAGGGAAAACAAAGTCAGACAAGTACCTTTCCAGATCACAAAATCAGACAGATCTGGCTGGTGCTTGGCAACCTGGGGAAGGCCACTTCTTGGAGCTTCAGTTTCTTCCTGGGTGCCGTGGGGATAACAGCAGCCTCCAAGCTGCTGGCATTGTTCTGGGGATAAGTAAGAGGATGCATGTAGAGCACACTCTGGCACCTGGCACAGTAGGTGCTGCAACCAGTGGGAGGGGATGAGAGGCCAGAGGGGGTCATTACTTCTGGCTTGAGAAAGCATCTTTGAAGGGTCTGGGGGTTGAGTAGGCATGTGTCAGGAGAATAAGCATTAAAAAGTATTAGAAACTGGTTCCAGACCCCCAGCCTCCTCCCCACCGACATGTGAGTGCTCTGAAAAGGAGGAGGAGGCCTGGCCTACTCCTGAGCTCACACCTTCTGTCCCAGGCCCAGCTGATGAACCCCAGGGAGGTGGGCTCTGCAGGTCTCATTCAGGGCCTCTCTGTCTCCCTGGGACTATCATCCCTGGGTAACATTAAGTGTTAAGATTGAGGGGACACCTACCGCCTCTGCATGGGCCGTAGAGGAGCTGTGCAAGCTGCCCACATGAGCTCCACCTGGGGGTTTAAAGATGCCCTTAAAGAAAGCAGTGGATTCTCTTGTATCATCTCAGTGGCAGAAAACCTGGCCCTCCAATCCTGACAGACCTCATTCTCTTTGCTGGGGGCTTACTAGGCTGACTGCTTATTGCATTTCATCCTCACAACAATACCTTGAGTGAGGTACTATCTCCACCTTGCAGATAAGGATGCTGAGGCCCAAGAGGCTATAGAAGTGGCTCTCAATCAGCCAGCCAGCAAGTAGAAGACTCAAACCCAGATCTGACCCTGCAGCTCTCCCTTTAATATTCCCAGGAGGCTGCCACCATGTCAGCCAAGAGGAGAATGTCCAGGGTGACCAGAGTGGTGCACATGTATCTGCTCCTCACAGGCAGGCCCAATGTCCAAATGGATTTGGTGCCTGATGTTTGGTGACTTGCCTGAGTCCTCTCACATACTGTTCTCTTTCCACTTGCTGGCATCCTTGCCAATCTTCATGGTCACATGGCCACCTGATCTACATCCCCTCTCCTCATCTGAACAGAGAGGCGACAGCTTTAAATGATACCTGATCCCTGAGATTCTGACTAATGAAGCAGCAAGCCCAGAGCACCCAGGGCAGAGGGCAGAAGGCAGAGCATGTCTGGGGGATTGGGTGAGTGACTGAGCATTCACAGCACGGCAGGCATCCCATTGTAACATCTGAAGTCATCTTCCTGACCACAGTAAGGTGTTGGAGAGGGAGGAGACAGGATGGATGGCTAACCTCACAGGTGGACTAACAGGACACGTGACAGGCTGCCACAACACTCCCTTCCAAGTGACACTCCAGGACTGTGGCAGCAGCTCTGAGCAAAGCTACCAGGAAGGGGGAGCTGTCTTCATTCTTCACACCTCCCTCAGTCATTTCCCTGGGCATAGGCTTGAGCAACAAAAGAAAGAATGATAATTTTAAAAATAATTCAAGGCATGAATGTTGAAGTGTTTAGGGAGTGATGTGTGCTAGTGTCTGCAACTTACTTTAAAATGTATTAAGAAAATAAGATGGACGGATGGATAGGCGGCTTGAAAGGTCTGTGATGAAGCAGATGCAGTAAAATGTTATGGGCGGGATCTAGGTGGTGCTTCATGGGTGCCCCTGTGCAGGCAGAACCACCGAGACAACAGAAAGGAAGCTCCCATCCCCGCAGTGGCAACTGGTGGGCTCACTGAAGAGAAGAAGAGTCACATCTGCAGAGAGGGGAGGGAAATGCTTCCCAGGACACTCAGTGAGAAGATGTGTGCTTCGTGATCACATCAGTGGGGGTAATCTAAGGAAGTCCCTGCCCTGTGCAGGTGACAGCAGCCAAAGCCAGTGTTCATTCCTCAACACGAAACCTAGGAGTTTTCTGGGACTCAGTTGTCCCCTCCTTGATATCACCTCGAAGATTAAAACCAGGTCTGAATTCCTTAGATCATCTGTCTGCAATTCATGGATTTGTCTGAGCAGTTCTCAAACCTCATTCTGTCACAATTCCCTTCCGGATGAGGTGGAACAAATGTCCAGGGTTCAAGGTAGGAGGAGCTATGTACAAGAATGTATAAGTACACATCCCCCAGTTATGCTTTGTACCATTTTATGGACTCATTTTATATTCCACCTGAGGCATTCACTAAGAAGCCCATATCCATTATTTTCCTCACCTGTCTTTCTTAGAGAATGCTTTCTTTCTTTCACTCTGTGTCTTCTTCACTCTGACACCTATTTCAAGGTATAAACAACCACTATGGTACCTATTGTCTTGGCCAGAAGCATACTGCTGAGATGACCACATCCTAAAATAAGCATTTAGTGAGCACTTACTATGTGCTGGGCAATGCAAGCCACCATGGGGGTGGTATGGTGGAAGAGGATGTTATCTGTGTCTTGGGTGATGATGAAGTGTAGTTTAGATTATCCCCCTAAGGATGTTAACCATATACTTGCTTAGAATGACATTCATCTGACCCTTTCTTCTACTTACTCTCATGGCCTTGAGAAATCTTAATATTTTATCATCTATAACCCTGTAAATATGTGACTTCTGCCCTTTCAGATGGTTTATAATATAAAAACATTCATATTTCCACAGATAAATTATCTCATCTCTTTCTGGAACTCATTTTCCACAAAGGACACTAAAGAATTAATTCCTGGGATCTGCCACTTTTTATTAATCAGACACACTGCTAATTATTAATCAAGTATTAATCATACAAATGCTAATAGGAACTTCCAGGTAGCATGAACTAGCGCATGGTCATGGGTCAAAAGGGAGGAAAGAAAAGTAAATAACTATTCATAGTGAAAAGGTTGAAAATTAGAGACTATACTTGAGGTCCTAATTTTATGGCTGAAGGAATGCTGGCATAAGGAGGCACAACCTCTGCTTAATATGGGTCCCCTGATTCTGAACCTGAGAGTTTCCCACTATGCAAATTGCCTCCTGGGAGCAGGGGAAGGTGGGAAGTGCAAGGACTGGGCATTTATTCACTGGAGGCTGATCTGTGTCCACATGCCACTAACATTTGGGACATCGCCAAGGTTCTAGTCAAGGAGAGAGAACTATGTTTGACCTCTTTGTGAACATTATGCAGGACTCAGTACTTGCCCTGCAGGGCTTTCCAGCATTTGGCCTGCATATGAAAAGTGAGGGAAGTGGAACGTGAGGTTCACACACCAGTGAGTTTTCAAGGAGTAGAACATCAAATGTTACAATTCCTGAAAACTAAGATGTATCAGATCCCATCATCTTGCTACTCACAGACAGAAGAAATCCTTGCTCCAATCTGTGCTGGTCAGAAATCATCAGAACACATTGTGTGTGCAAAGCACACTTCTTCCTAACCAAGGAGGAGCTGCCACTAGCAGGAGACAGTCACAGTGTCTAAATTCAGAACTGCATGCACCTCTCTACAGCCTCATGTTTCTTAGAGCTCTACTGTACCTGTCAGCCTGTTTGATATTCCTGAAAGTCACCTGAAGTCTAGAGAATAGGGCTTATTAACATGAAGCCCAGAGAGGTTAAGTGACATGTCCAAGGTCACATGCTAGCACATCAGGACCTGATTCCACATCTAACCTAAACTCTTGACTTCCCAGATGAGAGAACAGGCTCAAAGGGGTGGGACATGTTTTAATTGGAAGTTCTGCATTTTAGTCCAGTTCTCCACCAGCTGTGGCTGTAAGTCAGTCATGTCCTCTCTCTGGGACTCGGCTACTCATTCACAAAAGAAGAAAATGGGTCTAGACATTGATTCTCAAGCTTGTTAAAAATAGCAAATATAAATGGGCTCTATAGAGCTTTTTGTCAAATACTTTGATGCATATGATTTTACTCCATGTATTAAAAAGCAAATTTACTGTCAGCAGATGTATTTGTAGATAGCAGGAAATACGAAACAATCACCACAAACATGACTTCATGAATAAAATTGAGCTGTTAAATTAAGCACGAATGACTAATGGCAATCTCCCTTAACAGTAATGTACTGCCTGCACACTCAGTATGTCATATTCAAGACTAGTAGAGGAAGAGAAGCAAATATCGAGGTTCAAACCTTTTAATAGAAAATATAATTGTGAAATATAATAATAATTTAAAATTCATAGCCTTCTTTGAAAGGAAGATAGAAAGTTGGCCCAGATGCCAGAAATGAGAGAAGTCAAATCGAAGAGATGAGGAGGAGGAATAGTCTCAGCAACCCACAGCAATCTACACGCAGACAGAAGCCTGACAGGCTGAGATTTAAACCCCTTCCAGAGGACAGAGCTAAGATTACAGCCCCTGGGCATGACAAAAAGCTGAATGGGTTTACCGTAAAAAGCTAGGAGCCAGAAAAGTACTGTCCTATAGTGAATGAGATGTTAGAAAACTGCCCCTCAGCCCAGGGCTCAACAAGGAAGTACCAGGTGTGAATGTGGCCACATTGCTCCTGCAACATGGGCATCTGAGTTTAAACTGTAACTTTAAAATTACCATCCTAGAATTCCATACCCAGCTAAACTACCTTCAAGAGTGATAGTGAGCCCTGACCGGTGTGGCTCAGTTGGTTGGGTGTCATCCCACAAATGGAAAGGTTGGCAGTTCTATTCCTATCATGGTATATGCTTTGGTTGCAGCTTCGCTCCCCAGTCAGGGTGCATATGAGAGGCAACTGATTGATGTTTCTCACATTGTTATTTACCTCCCTCTCCTTCTTTCTTCCTTCCCCTCTCTCTCTAAAAGTAAAAAACAAAAAAAAAATCTTTTACAAAAAAGAGTGATAGTGAAATAAATATCTTTCAACACATAAAGACTAAGAGACCTTAGTTCCCACAGGCCTTGCTGAAAGAACCACTAAAGGGTGTACTTCAACAAAAAGGAAATTTAACCCAGTAAAAAGGAGTGAAAATAGAGAACAAAGAAATTGGTAAACGCTTTGTAAGTCCAAGTAAGTATCCACTCTAAAAAGTACTAAGGAAGTATGAAAAAAGTGGCAATAATAATAATAACGATGGGGGAGTGTGGAATTTGGAAGAAAATTTATGTCTTATTTTCTTGTCCACAAAGACAAAGCTAGTTAACAGCCAATGTAACTCAGCATCCACATCCATCTATCCACTGTCCTTGGAGACAGACTCTTTCTTCCCAGCCTGAGGCTATTGCATGTGCAGATATCACACACTTCTCAGCATTTCAAAGAGGGACCTACAGTTGCAGCCTTTTCTGCCCAAGACATATGTGGCCACAGTTCTGGTTCTGACTCTTCAATAGGCATTTTTTGAACTTTTCTGGAAATAACCAGGCCCATAAGGGGCAGAGGAAGGAAAACCCACAGTAGCATGCCTTCAGAAAGTCGGGGGTCACTGCTTCATTGCCAAGTATAAGGTACAATTTGAGTTTCAGTTTCTGCGGGCTCTCCTGCTTCTTGAGCCTTTCTCCCTTTATAGCATTATTGTCTGATAGAGCTTTTTGCAATGATGGAAATGTTCTATATCAGCTCTGTCCAATATGATAGCCCCTAACCACTTGTGGCTACTGAGCACCTGAAATTTAACCAGTGAAGCAGGAACTGAGCTTTAACTTCTATTTGGTTTCAATTAGTTTAAATTTAAAGAGTTAGATGTGGCTTGTGGTCTCCATATTGGACATTATAGTTCTAGAGGGTAGCAATCCTTGAAAGAATCAATCCCACTCCCAAATAATCCCAAGAGTAAGGGGTTATCCTTTGCAGAAATTCCTGGAGTAAGCCTTCCTTCCCTCTGCCCTGGAGTGTGAGTGCAGACAGGTGGGTGGCCCCAACAGCCAGCAAATCCTTCTTGCTCACATTATTTGGCCCAGCACCTCTGCCTCCTCTGACCACATCCCTTATTGGTGTGTCTGACACGTCTCAGGCAGCCCTGAATGCTCTCAGACCAGCATTCCTCAACTTCCATATTACATAAGCCAGAGGGGGACGTTGCCAAAATGCAGACTCTAATGGAGCAGGTTTGGGGTGGGGCCTGGAGTCTGCATCTCTAACAAGCTCCTAAATAAAGCTGATGCTGCTCCTGATCTGGGGACCACACTTGAAGTCACATAGTTTTAGACAGTTTTCTTGAGATGCCTGATAGCTTTGCCTATATGCACAATGACAGCTAGAATAACAGTTTACATTCAAATCTGTATCTTCTATTTTGCCCTATCTGTTCTTTTTAGGCTTTTAAAAACATACTCTGTGAGAACAGGATGGGTTAGATTAGTAAATGCTATGTAGTGCTACAAAAATGCCTGAAGTTTTGATCAAGAAAATAATATAAAAGGCATATTCATCTCCTAAAGAAAAAATAGCTAACATTTATTGAGCATTTTCTATGCACTAGACACAAGGAATACACACCATTTATAAGCATTATTTTATTTAATCCTCACAACAACCCTTTTTACAGATGAGGACATCATGGCACAGAAAAGCTAAGTAATTTGTTTGAGGTTACACAGTTAGTAAGTGAGTGAGCCATGACTCAAGCCCAAGTGGTCTGACGGTAAGCCCCACATGGTATCTAAAGTTCTGGGTGAAAGCTCAACAGGGATCTCAATTTTGGTGGGTGGATGAACAGTTTTTAAGGAAAACATGCCAATAAAATACCTTCACACAGATGTTTATAACAGTTTTATTTACAATTGCCAAACATAGAAGTACCCAAGGTGTCTATCAAGAGGTGAATGGATAAATAAACTGTGGTACATCCAGACAATGGAATATCAGTCAGTGATAGAAAGAAAAGAGGCAGGAACCTTAAATGCATACTCCTAAGTGAAGAAAGTCCATTGGAACAGGCTACAAAAAGATCTGCGGTTGCCAGTGGTTTGGGGAGAGATGACTGGGTGGAGCACTAAGGTTTTTAATGCAGTGACACTATTCTGCATGAGACCATAATGATGGATATCGGACATTATGCATTTGTCAAAACCCATAGAATGTACAACACAAAAAGTGGACCCTAATGTAAACTATAGGCTTATTTAGTTAATAATAATATTTTAAATAATACATCAATTGATGTAACAAATGTACCATACTAATGTAAGATGTTAATAAGAGGGAAAACTGGGGGGTGGGGGTTGTAAGGTATAGGAACTATCTGTATATTCTGCTTAGTTTTTCTGTAAAGTTAAAACTACTTAACTGAACTGAACTGTATGGAGGTCTGACAATGGAGGAATTAAAGAAGCCACATTCATCCAGACAGGTAGGAAGGGCGAAGATGCAGAGACACAGAATGGGTAGTCTCATACCTAGGTGTGGTAGATAAAAATTGGGAGGGATACCTCGGGAGTGAGGGATCCCAGCCCCACACCAGACTGTCCAGCTCAGGGTTCTAGTGCCAGGAAGATATAACTCCTGGCTGTAAAACCAGTGGGGGTTGGGGGGGAGGAAGAAACTGTGCGATTCTTAGGCATGTCCTCTTAAAGGGCCTGGAATGGACTTAGGACTTATGCAGACTCACCCCCTCTGGGCTTCAGTACTGGGGCAGCAGCTAGAAGGGCACCAGTGGCACACGTGGGGAAGAAACTGAGGTGTCTGGCATTAGGGCAAGTACTGGGGGATAGCTTCCTCCTGGACAAAACTCCAGAGGTCAGGTAGTGGCCACTGTCCCTTTCCTGAGCCCTCCCCCACAGAGCAGAGACATTATATCTGAGACTCCATGAATCTGGTTCACACAGGTTTCCCTGCTCTGGTGATAACATAAGGCCCCATCCAATTTATGGGTGTACTTTTCTATAATAGGCCATACTACTAAGACAGAGAGTCAAAGCAGCTCTACTTAATGCATAGCAACAAATAAAAGGAGGCTGCAAAAATAAGGAGACAAAGAAATATGGCCCAAATAAAAGAACAAAACAAAACTCCAGAAAAAGAACTAAACAAAATGGAGATAAGCAATCTATCAGATGCAGAGTTCAAAACACTAGATATTAGGATGTTCAAGAAACTCAACAGGTACTTCAATAGTATAAAAAACACCCAAGTAGATATGAAGGTTGCACTATGTGAAATAAAGAAAAAATTACAGGGAATCAACAGTGGAGTGGATGAAGCCAAGAATCAAATAAATGATTTAGAACATAAGGAAGAAGAAAACATTCAACCAGAACAGCAAGACAAAAGAATTCAAGAATAACAAGGATGGGCTAAAGAGCCTCTGAGACATCTCTAAACATATCAATATTCAAATCATAAGAGTGCTGGGAGGAGAAGAGAAAGACCAAGAAATTGAAAACTTACTTGAAAAAATAATGAAAGAAAACTTCCCTAATTTGGTGAAGGAAATAGACATACAAGTCCAGGAAGCATAGAGAGTCCCAAACAAGATGGACGCAAAGAGGATCACACAAAGACACATCTTAATTAAAATGCCAAAGATTAAAGATAAAGAGAGAATCTTAAAAGCAGCAAGAAAAAAGCAGGGAGTTACCTACAAAGGAGTTCTCATAAGACTATCAGTTGATTTCTCAAAAGAAACTTTGCAGGAAAGAAGGGACTGACAAGAAGTATTCAAAGTCATGAAAAGCAAGGATGTACAACCTAGATTACTCTATCCAGCAAAGCTATCATTTAGAATGGAAGGGCAGATAAAGTGCTTCCTAGACAAGGTAAAACTAAAGGAGTTCACCATCACCAAGCCATTATTACATGAAATATTAAAGGGACTTATTTAAGAAAAAGAAGGCGATCAAAACTATGAACATTAAAATGGCAATAAATTCACAACTATCAACAACTGAATTAAAAAAAAAACTAAGCAAGCAAGCAAAGCAAAAACATAATTACAGATATGGAGATCATTTGGAGGATTATTAGCCGGGAGGGGGAAGGGGGAGAATGGGGGAAAAGGTACAGGGATTAAGGTGCATAATTGGTGGGTACAAAATAGAGAGGGGTATGTTAAGAACAGTATGGGAAATGAACTTACATGCATGACCTATGGACATGAATTAAGGAGCGGAATTGCCGGAGGGAATAGGGGGTACTTTACAGAGGGGGATAAAGGGGGAAAAACTGGGACCACCATAATAGCATAGCCTATTATATATTTATGATTAATGCATACATTTTCTATGCAACTTCAGAAATGGGGGGCCAAAGACTCTTCCCCAATTAAAAACTCTTGTATTAGAACACATCGCTCATCCATTCCCTGTACACCACTCCCAGAGCCCAGCAAATATCTGGTAAGAGTGGATACTTTGTACATTTCTATTGATTTGTTTAAAAAGCAAAGACCTAGCACAACACCTGGCATACAGTAGGTGCTCAATAACACTTCCTGGATGAATGACAATAAAGTTAGAATTCTAAAATAAAACAAAATAGAAATACACAAACACAAAAAAACAAACAACAGCCTAAGAATCCCTGAAGACAGGCTTGCAATTGTTCCTCTTCTGTGCTGGGGCAGGTGGGGACACCACTCTCTGTGGCTCTCACCAGCCCTTGCTGAGGCCACCCCTGTGACATCTCTCTCCCCTACAAGACTGCAAACTTCTCAAGGGAAAAGCACAGCCGGATTCATCCCTTATACTCCCACCTTACGGTCAGGCCTGGTGCATAGCAGGTGCATCTTGAATGTTTGCTGGCATCCCTTTGTCTCTCTTCTCTGTAGTGCCAGTTGGGCTTCTCTGACTCATTAGACAAGCTCACACAATGGCACTCACTCAATCATATTTGCCCATAAACCTGTGACACGGCAGCTGGAGGGATGCTTTATGAGCCCGAGGGCTGCTCTATCCCCTATGACATAAAACCTCCTCAACTTTTCTCTTCACTTCCAAACTCACTCTATTTTCTTGCTCTTTCTGCACATGGAGAAGTTCACATGTGCTATTTTATCTAACCTTATCACATCTAGAAAGAACAGGAGATGAATAAAAGTTTGTGAGAGGAAACTGAGTCTCAGAGAAGGCGAATTACCTGCTCACAGTCACACAGTGGATGAGGAAGAGGCAGGCATTAAATGCATCTCTGATTCTAAAACTCTCTGTTGCCAAGCTCTGTGGGGCTTTTCTTGTCTGAATAATCTTCTGAAGTCACAGCTTTATTGATACCAGTCAACCTCATGCCCAGAAAGATTCAACAGCCCCGTATTGAATGAAGTCTTAAACTCTTTGGGCTTGGCACCCAAGATTCTCAATGAAGGGGCCCCAGTCTGCTGTCTCAACCCATCTTATGTATGATTTTCTCTCACAAAATCCCTGTTCTACAGACACACCATTTATGTATGTACTCTCTGGTCTTTGCTTATCTCCAAATAGCCTTCCCTTCCTCATCCTCTGAGGACCAAATCAAAGGCTACCTGTTTCATAATGTCTTCTCTGGGATGGACAATTGGAAATAATGTTGTTCTCCTCTTACTGCAGCCCTTTATGTATATCACCATATGGCACCCACCCACCCACCCTTCACCAATCTACCCAGACACACATCTAATATTGACTGGGAGCATAACATGTGCCACGTCTGTGCCAGGTGCCAGGGAGTCCACAGTGAGCAAGACAAACAAGTTCTTTGCTTACATGGAGCTGACGTTCTATCTAGGGGATACCAACAGTGAGCATGTCAACAAATGAACATAAGATTTCTTCAGACAGCCATCATCCCCATGAGTAAAATAAAATAAAACAGGAGCTTGGTAAAAGTCATGGGTTTTTTGGGGGGGACGTTTGAGCTCAGCTGGTCAGAGACAATCTGACTTTGGAGCCAAGCCCTGGAGGATGAGAGGGAGCTGGCTGTGAGGATATCTAAGGGAACAATGATCCAGGCAGACAGGACCTCTGGCAGGAAAGAGCCTGGGATGTCCAAGGCTGATTGGGAGATGGGACCAGGCCACACAGGACTCCTTCACCTTGGCCATGGTAAACACTCTGGATTTTAATCTTAGTGCAAGTGGAAGCTACCAGAGATTGCGGGGGGTGGGGGCGGTTTGTTGTAAGCAACAGAGTCAGACTTCTGATTCTGGTTATGACTGACTAAGTGGCTGGTAAAGGAATGGCCTTCCTGCCGTATGCAACCAACAAAGCAGACAAAGTGTTTGCTTAAAACACTTTGAAAACAGTTGAAGGAGGCAACTATTTTCAGGCAGTAGATAACATGCAGGGCAAGACTGCTATCTCGGAGACATGAGGGCCCCTCAATGGGGCTTGCTCAGCCCTTCTCCTGGGGACAAGAGATGGAGTCCCAGCAGAAAACAGTCTCACCAAGCTGAAGAAGCAGGACCAGGCTACAGGGCAGCTGAAATCTATAGTGTGAGGCACCAGAAGCAGGGAGCTATGTAGAGCAGGGACCCCAGATACCCATTGGGCTGACGGCTGTGTTATAACTATGTAGGGTGAAACCACCTAAGGTTTTCCAGATAGTGCTGTTATGAGGTTGAGAGTACAACAGAGACACTAGAGGCTGGACACTACCAAGTAAAGAGCACTATTAGGGAGCTGGGGCTCCCAGCCTGCTCTAGAGTAGACAGATCTAGTCAACCCCAAGTATTCACCCTTGCACCCAGCTAAGACACAGAAAGACCTCTCCTTAGGAGCAGGAACCATGCCCTAGGGTAGAGTTTCTCCACCATGGCACTATGCATACTTTGGGCTGAATGATTCTTTGTTGTGGGGGCTGTCCTGTGCATTGTAGAGTATCTAGCAGCATCCCTGGCTTCCACTCAATAGGTGCCAGTAGCCCTCTACCCCAAGTTGTGATAATCACAACTATTTCCAGACAATGCCTAATGTCTCCTGGGAGGCAATATCTTCCTGGTGAAAACCATCATTCTAGAACAAAGTAACCAACAAGTGTTGGGTAGGTTATGGAAAAAAAGGAACCCTAGTGCCCTGTTGGTAGGATTGCAGACTGGTGCAACCACTATGGAAAACAGTATGGAATTTCCTCAGAAAACTTAAAATGGATCTACCTTTAGACCTGGCAATTCCACTGCTAGGATTATATCCTAAGAACCCTGAAACACCAATCCAAAAGAACCTATTACCCAATGTTCATAGCAGCACAATTTATAATAGCCAAGTGCTGGAAGCAACCCAAGTGCCCCAGTAAACGAATGGATAAAAAACTGTGGTACATTTACACAATGGAATTCTATGCAGCAGAAAGAAAGAAAGTGCTCCTACCCTTTGTGACAGCGTGGATAGAACTGGAAAGCATTATGTCAAGCAAAATAAGCCAGGCAGTGAAGACAAATACCATATGATCTCACCTTTAACAGGAACCTAATCAACAAAACAAAGAAGCAAAATGAAATTGAGAACAAGCTGACAGTCACCAGAGGGGAGAGGGGAGGGAATTTCAGGGGAAAAGAGTGAAGGGTTTGCAGGAACAAGTATAAAGGACACATAGACAATAATGGGGGGTGGGGTGGAAATGGGAGGAAGGGAGGGAGGGCTGGGGGGTTGGGCTGGGATGGGGGAAAAGGCAGAAAACTGTACTTGAACAATAATTTAAAAATTATAAATAAAAAAAGGAAAAGAAAATAATAAAAATTTAAAAAAAAGAACTGCTCTAGACCCACCATAATAAAGCCTAAAGGCTTGCTCTGTCAAGATTTACAAGGGTGACACAGCTTGGAATCCTGTTAAGTCCTATTGTGTCTTATCAAGTTAGAGGAGCTTGGAAAACAGATTGGGATCTCCACAGATTTGCAGTAAGTAACACACAGCTGAATGCATATAAGTTTAAGGTGGCCAGTAATTGAACTACTTATTAAAATAAAATCCAACACTCTTCAGAGGGAGATAACAGAATTCAGAACATCTACAAAACAATATCTACAACATTCAATCACAATTCACAATATACAACAAAAAATCTCCAGACATGAAAAACAAACAAACAAACAAACAAAAAAACACAGGAAAATATAATCCATACTCTAAAGAAAATGTTACATTTAGCAAAGTCTTTATAGTGGCTACTATAAATACATTCAAAGCATTAAAGGAAAATATATTCAAAGACCAGCAGCAGGAATTTGCACAGTCAGGGATTCCTTTTTCCAAGCTCCCTCAGTCTTCTGTGTGAGAAAGGGAGTAGTGATGAGTCAGAGGCCCACCTTGGAGGATGGAGCCCAACTTGGAGGCTATTCTATTAACCCAGAGGATGCTGCCCAGTGCCTCAGTTGTTCAGGATCCATTTGAATTAGTGTGTTCACCCTTGGTGGATATTCCCAAAGTGGAGGACTGACAAATTACAGCAGATAAGAAAAAAATGAGCAGATGAAAGAATGAATGAATGCCTCAACATTGAGAACCAGAAGAGTAAAGAACTGTCCCAAAGTGGAGCTGAAGGGATTCCCTGTCATAGGACGGCCCATCGGTGGCTGATCAGGTTACTACAGAGGCAATGCTTGCACTGGATGGGAATTCTTCCAAAGCATTTATGTAGGTCTGGAATGCTCAAAGATTCCACAGCCAGGATTGCCAGCCCAGGGCTGGGAAGAGCTAGAACAAGCCCAGAAAAATGAGAGATGACAGAGAGTCTCAGCACTGCATCCATCCTTTACATGGCCAAGTCAGACTCACCTGGTCCAACAGCTACCTGCACAATCATGAGGCAAGTGCTTTAACCTCTTGGAGCTTCAGTCCCCTCATCTGTAAAACCTTTAGAACATTGGTTTTAAAATTCTCAGCACCTATGAGATAGGATCTTACAGACTAATCTATTGGTCATGAGAATTTAATTTTACAGCACTTCAGCTCCTTGATCTAGAATATAATAATTTTCAGCTGAAAATTACTTACTGATTACGTCATATATTAAGTGATGAGTTTATTAAGCAAAAGACCTGACATAGAGTCAGCTCTCAGGAAATTATAACTAGTATCACTACTTTATTTAAACACTCTTCAACCACTAAGACTGAAGATTAAGGGGGTGCTGCTGAAACTACTGAGAGTAAAAATCACGAAACTTCACCTTGACTAACCCTGTGGCTGAGAGAATTTAATGAGGTGCCCCAGTGATGCGCAGAGTCTCAGTGGTGTGTACAGGAATTCTGAGTTCACACATGGGCAACTCACAGGGAATTTCAAGCAGTCAAGAAAAAAAGAAGCATTTACTACCTTTCTTTAAGTGCACAGGATGTTAGATCAGGAATGCATCTCTCTAATTTATGAGGATTTCACCCAGTAATTTAAAGGAGCACATCTGTATCAGATAAATTCCAACCCTTCACCACGGTTGTCACTGACTTAAATATATGTCTCTCCCAAGAGACTGCCATCTGCTTGAAGACAAGAACCACATGTAATCTGATCCTGCACCCCCAGTGCCCGGGATTGAGTGGAGCAGTGACCCTAACCCAGAATCAACTGTACCTAAAGGAAACTTTGGGGGATTTTTGGTTCCAGGGTATGGTCCTTATGTCAGTGAGGTTTGCGATATTTTCAAAAACATATCTACTTAGTGTCTCTAAGTAGACGTCAATTTTGCACATTTTAATTTGACAGTCCAATAGCCAAGAGGCCCATTTTTCTTTGGATCCTTCCCTGGAGTCACAGTACACTGCCACCAGGTGGCAGCAATTCCTCAGTCACGTCTGCCAGGTGCGGCAGGTAGAGGTTTAAACCCCATCTTGTTTCTCCTGATTTGTTGTTCTGCGGGATGCGGAGGTCAGGGAGGTGTGCTGTTCTGAGGTACTACTCTCACTGTTGGGGAACCTTTACCCTACCCACAGGCTTTGATCATCTTAGCTGCAGGCTCCGGTCCCCATAGAGAAGGCCAACTTGGGGAATGTGTGCATGCCCTGGGAAAGCAGACCCCACGATCTGGATCCCTGACAGGCCTTTCTATTCTTGCTCTGAAAACACACACTTGAAACACAATGATGAGTGAGAATGGCAGGAATCTAGGGCAGGGAAAATGTGATTTCCTGTAAGAGCCCCTCCATTCCCCAGAGACAGAAATGACAGAAAATAAAAATTTGAGGAGAAAAAAATTGAGTGGAAGCACTTCACACTTCAGAGAGAACACAGGGCTGACAGTGAAGACAAACAGATGTTTAGAAACTTTTAACAGACCACAGAATGCAAATTTCCAGGGGACATAGAAGGCCGGCTGCTGTGTCGCTTCAAGTTCTTGATGAGAAACTTAATTTACTAGATCCACAATAAAGGTACTTGGTTCCGAGTTCAAAGCCTTACCCTTGGGCTGCGGCACTAAGACTTGTCTTGCCCAACACCAGTAACATGGAGGCAAAATGAGGAGCATTGCCAGTGTTCCTGGAGTCCTGGGCCCAGGACTCCTGGGCTCCTGGAGTTCCTGCGTGCCAGGCCCAGGGCAGGGCTCCAAAAATAAGGACTAGAAGGACTTTTGCTTTCATGTGTACACTTGCTTCACAGCTACCCTGTGTGGTAGATACTCTTACCCTAATGGTCAGGTGAAAGCCCTGAGACCCAGAGCAATAAAGAGACAAGCTGAAGGCCACCCAGCTGGTCAATGGTAGAGTGACTCAAATTTCCTTCCTTCAATACCAGATTCCACTGCACCGAAAACCCTTCTCTCTGGGTTGCCAACTGACAACCATAGTATATGCCAAGTCACCATAAAGTCACACAGACTCTGCCAGAAATTGTCCTTCATTCATTCATTCAAAAAATATTTTCTGAGCTCTTACTGTTGGCAGGAAGAGTTCCAGGGGCTGGAGACCTAACAGCGAGTGTAAAAGGTCAATTCTCTGCCCTCATGAAGCTTCCATTCTAGCCAGTAAAGGTGCTGATACAAAAGTGTCTGAGATGTTGGCAAGTTTCTCCAAGAAAACCAAAGTGGGTGAGGTGGACAGGATGTGTGGGTGGGATGAAGGAGATGCGACTTTAAACACACTGCTCAGGAAGGCCTCATTGCACACAGCCCTTTACGCCCTAACACAGCTTTGATGGCTATCTCTCTTGACCTCACAGTTACACTGTGAGGAAGGCAGTCCCTTCACTCCCAGGACCCCTACAGCAGAGCATTCTTTGCATGCTTTTTGGAGTTCTCCGGCCTCACTGGCTGGGCAGACAGAAGGAAAGGGTCACTAGGAATTCACCCACCCTCTGGCCCAACATTTAATCAGCCTTCATGTGGAATCCCTGTCACACAAACCCAGAGGGGCCAGGAGGGACCCTCAAATCTTCCCTTGTTGAAGTCTCCAGGAGCTTTGCACCAGTCAGACACCCAGTGTCCCTTTAGAAATGTAAATGACCAGCAAATATGTGTGTCTGAGCCCCTGATAAGTTGTAGAGAAAGGGAACTAGGCTGGGACCAGAATGGAGATCCTGGATCAGGAAGGGGCCACACAGCTGCATTGAGCTCCTTATCACTCTGGTTGGAATTCGGGGAAATGGTCCTATGGGGCAAGAAGGCACCCTGGGGGCTGTCTTCCTCCTGTGGATCATTGCCTCTCTGCCCCTTGCTGACTGGCAAAGGTACCAGCCCTCCTACCCCAGACCCCAGACTTCACAAAACCCAATCACCTTTGCAGAGAAGTAAAGCTCTGATGGTAACGTGCAACCTGCACAGACACTACTGCGGCCCTGGGACAGGGCTGGTTCTTCAGGCTGCAGGAGAGACCAGGCCACTTGGAGGTTCTGTCTAATACCTGCAACATCATCTGCACTCAGAAGTCCAAAAGGAAGGATGAGAAACTTATCTCACCCAGCTGTGGGCTCCTAGGGAAGAAGGAGGCCTTCCTCCTTCTACATACCGTGTGCTCATCCCACCACCTGAGACTACCTTCCTACCCCCAGAGACTGGATGGAACGGCCCAGGGGACTGACAGGGCTCAGAGGCAGGAGATCTGAATGTGTCCTGGAGGCACCCTCTGACCAGCCCTCTGACCTCTCGGGGCTCACCTTCCCCAGATATCTCCTTCTCTCCACCCAGAGTGGCCCCAGAATCAACCCTTTAGTCCCTCCTAGTCGTGGGAGGCTTCAACACTGCAACTTCCAGATCATCCCCAACCAAGACACTAGGGTTTTCTCACTCTCAGATCAGCCAAACCACAGGCCTAGGGACATGTTCTGGGAACTTTCCTCCCTGGTGCTATCTGAAATGCAAATAGGAAACTGGGTCAAGATGATCACTCAGATAATTTAAAAACAAAATGGACTTGGTAAAAGAACAATATCAAGATACACAAAATCAAGCCCTTTACTGACCTCCTGATAAAATATTTCCAGCCCACTGCTCTGCTGGCTGACTTTCCCTAACTTTGAGAACTCTGCCTCAGTTGTCTCAGGGGGACCATGGGGCTGCCTGGAGTCCTCACTCTATCCCAGGATGTTTTTTCAGCCCTGGCTGCATCACAAACAGTAAGAGCTATGAAGTCATGGTTTTGATGTGATTTTTTTCTAATGCACATTAAAATAAATACATAATCATAAACTGAAAAAAAGAAAGTTCCTCCACTACCTGGGTCATCAGACTTGACTTTCATAGCCATCTGACGGGGCAAGCAAATACAACCTGTGACCCTCATTCTACAGAAGTGGAGACTTGGCCCCAGAGAGGTGAGGTGCCTTGCTTGAGGCCACATCACCAGGAATGGGAGAGCAGGAATTGAAACCCATGCCCTCCTGTTTCTCATGGTCTGGGGTATACACAAATGGGAACCACTGGAACTGGATGGTGTGGATCTATTTGTTTTTTTTGTTTTGTTTTGTTTTTCCCTTAAGGCCTCACCTCCCTTTATTTAGGAATTCTCCCACCCAGAATTCAGCAACCCTAAGTTATAACAGGGTTACTAAATTACTGTGTGACATAAGCAAGTGGGTCAGCTTCTCTGACCTGGATCTCTCTTTCGGTCAACCAGACATTCTGGGTGGGGTGCTGATATTCTACTGACCTGTTAACGGGCTGCCTTCCCTCAGCACACTGAGACAAACCATGCATGACCCGCCAGCCTCCAGAGTTGGAGGAGCCATCAAGAGACCCTCTCAGACTCAGTGTGACTAAACAACCCACCACCAGCCTTTCAGCCCCTCAAGCAGATGGAGAGCAGGCTTAGGGCTCCTCGCACCTTCCTTTCCAGCCACGCCGGGCCCCTCCTGAGACACTCTGCAGCTTCCATAAAACACCAGCTATACAGAGTCTTGTTTTGCTTTCCCTTTGGGGTCACTATCCTTACCTCTGCCCCAGACAATCAGCTATTACTGCTGCTTTTGGGGACACACATACACACAAACACATATACACATTTCCTGGCCATCACTGATACAAAATCAAAAATTAGTACAGCTCACAGATACAGGGAGTTGGAGGTTTTTAGACATTTTGCTAAAGCAACAGAACCGTTCTTCAAAAATCAAAATAGGTCTGGTTGTTATATTCATTCGGCAATTATTTACTGAGCACTTACGGTGTACCAGGCACTAAGCTAGCGAGGGACTGGGGACACAGTGGTGGGCAAAGCACATACAGACTCTGCTTCTAAGCTGCCCTCTCAGCAAGGCCTCTCTGGCCGTCCTGTTGGAAATTGCAATCCTTTCCCCCAGAACTCTCTCTTCACTGCCATACTTTGTCTCCATGGTCCCAGTCACCATCTAATGGACTGCATGCTTTACTGTTTAATTTTGTTTACTTCCTTCCCCAACTAGAATATAAACTCCATGGGGCAGGGATCACTGTTTTGTCCAATGTTTATTGCTATATGCCCAATACTTAGATTAATCTTTAATACAGAGTAGACACTCAGGAAATATCTGTAGAATAAATCGACTAAACAAATAAGCCATACATGTAATATGTATATATGTAAAATTATGTATTTCATTACAAACATGATAAGTACTTTGGAAAATAAGTAAGAATACTGGGGGTCCATGGCTGGCAATTCAGAAAGATTTGCTTGACAAAGTGATGTTTAAACTGAGTCCCAAAAGATAAGTGGATGTGAGACAAGGTAGAAAGGGAAAGTCTGAGGAAGAAAGGAGTGTTCCCAGCAAACAAATAATGTGTGCAAAGGTCCTGAGGCAGAAAGGAGGCCAATATCTGGAATGAACTGAATGATGGAGAGAGTAACAGGAGATAAAACAAGAAGAAAGCTCATGAGGGACCTCGGAGGCCTCCCGCTTGGATCTTATTCCAAAAACCACAGGGAATCCCAGAAGGGATTTAAGCAAAGAGGTGCTTGGCAGATTTATATTTCAAAAAAATCACCCTGTGGCTTGTTGGGGAGTGGCCTAGAGGGGTCAAAAGCCATTTCTGGAAGACCAATTAAGAGACTACTGTAGTTCTCAAGTGGGAGACGGTGGCAGCCTGGACCAGGCTAGTGGCAGTAGAGGCAGAGAGCAACAATGACAGAATGGAGGGTCAGGTCAGGGTCAGAGCCTATTAATTATCCCCTCAAAGGCATCTGAGGGCTCTCCAGCTCAGAGGTTAGCAAACTCTTTCTAGAAAAGGTCAAATGACAAATATTTTAGGTCTGCAGGTATGCAGGAGAGAGTTACCATAGCACACCTGACATTGCTCACCAGTAGAGCCTGCTTTCAGGATTATTCTTGACTGGTGTCTGGGAACTTGCTAAGATCTTCCCTATGGTACTAAGTGATTCGGTTTTGTCTGCGTTGGGCACTGAGCTCTGATGTACCATCCTGCTTGGGCTGTTTGTATGGCAAAGTGATTTATAGCAAACACCTGCTTTCCTTCTGAGAGTCTGAAATTCTAAGGACTATGATCGATTGTGCAGGCAGAAAGTACCTGTGCAGTTAATAAAACACCCCCATTAAAAACCTGGACTCTGAGTCCCAAGCAGACTCCTCTGGGCAGAAACATTGCCCACATGCTGCTACATTTTGCTGCTGGAAGTATAAGCAAGTTCTGTGCAGCCCCTCTCTGCAGGAGAACATGGGAACCCTGCGTGTGAATTCTTCCAGACTCTGCCTGATGTAAAGTAAATAAACCACATCTGAGACTGTAACTACTTCTGAGTCCTGTGAGCTCTTCTAGTGAGTTACCAAGTGACTATGTCTGTGTGGAGAGGGGCCCTGCAGATAAGGGCTGGCCTGGGAGCTAAGGTCCAGAAGAAAGGAGATGGTAGGAAACTGGGATGGTTGAGGCAGATACCCTGAACGGTGAACTCCTGGCCTCACCTCTGTTCTGAGCGTGGGTGGTATGTGTTTGTGTGTGCACATGTATATATGTGTAGGGCTCTAAGGTCAAAGGTGTTGATGGTGTTTCCCCAAACTTTTCTGATCACCAGAATCCCCTCTGAAGCTTTGTAATCATTAATGAAGCCCAGGTAGCATCTCAGGGCCCTGAAACTGAATCTCCAGGGATGGGACCTAGAATCTGCATTTTAACATTTCCTGGTCTTCCAATGATCAGCCAGGTGTGGAAACTGAGTGATACTCAGGACCTTGACTGACCTTGAAGACTAGGATAAGAAAACCTGTGTGGAGAGGAAAGAATGGAAAATTGGTCCTGGGTTAAGGTAGAATTTGTAGATCTATCAAAAATACATTGACCAGTGATTTGGGGAAATATGTTTTCCAAAACCGCTTCTCCAACTGAGCCCATGCCATCAGAAGTTGGAATGGGGAAGTTCAACAACAGTCAGGAACTAATTTCCTTCTTCCTAGGGATTCTGCCTGCAATTCAGGATGCTGCTATCAGGGGCCTGGTGCTGCCCTGGACCTGGAGTCCCTCACAGCACAGCAAATCGAGACAGAAGTGAGCACACACTGCCTCTCCACTGTGGGCCTTAACACACAGTATTGAGGGACATCTGAGCTGTACTAACTAGCACTCCATGAACATTCCCATCTGAGTTCTCCTAACGGGGGTGTCTTGAAGCTACAGGTTACAGACTTGAAATATTTTGCAAAGCTCATGTTTTACTGAATGCAGATTCTGCATTCTATTGCATGATCTATGTTTTAATAGAAAAGCGGGTGCCTGCTCACCCACTCAAATATCTTTGAACATGTTCACACACTGGAATTACCTAGGGACCTTTAAAAGATACTGACAACTGAGACCCAGCCCCAGAGAGTTTAATTGGTCTGGGTTGTGCTCTGAGAAATGAGATTTTCTTTCTCAGGAGCTTCTAACATGTAGCAGAGGTTGAGAACCCCAGGGCTGTAAGATGCTCTGCTTTCATCTCTTGTCTAACATACACTGGGCATAGCACCATGCACCTACCCACCTACAGAAACTCAGGCATCAGCATTTACTACTCACTTTTCAGAATAGGCAATACCTTACCTAAGGGTAACTGACAGGCCAGCCAGTTCTCACCAATTATTTCTTCCTGTGAGTCATCCCCACAAAGAAAATCAATTGCCAACAAAAACCCAGTTTCTCTCATTGAGATGCATAACTTCTGAGACCTGCGATCTTGATGGGGGTAAAGTATGTTTTTGTTTTCACTAACCTCAACTGAAATTTAACATTTCCCTCAATTGTGACTGCAGGCAACAAACTCTAGTACTGTTAGCACTAGAAATCCCAGATGTTTTCCTTTAACAATATAAATATCTCCAAATATCATTTACTCTTGAAATCATGGAAATTTCTGTGATTTGGACCTCTTGCTGGGTCTTGCTATTTAATGAACTGATAAAGAAGCACACGTATTATTACCATGCCACAAATTTGTCTTTTTAAATGCTTTGGTGGTTATATTTCTTTCTATTTAGTTTCCTATATACTTAATCTATGCATTGCAATTTATAATTCTGGGAAGTGGTCTATAGGCTTTAACTGTTCACCCAGCTGTTATGCCTCTGTGGTTGGCATCAGGGGCCTGCAGAAAGGTTCCCAGGGGCAGTAGGCAGCAGTGCGTTGAGCAAACGACTCTTACCTGCGGGTCGGAGAGCCGGGAAAGATCAGGGTACAGGTAGAACTTGATGCCTTCAGAGGCCCCAGGCAATGTGACCCCTCGGATCAGGAGGATCAGAAGCATAATATAGGGGAAGGTCGCGGTGACATATACAACCTGCCCAAGAGAGGAGAGACTAGAATCAAGAAGGGGTGACGGCAGTAGGGAATGTAGTAGGCCTCTAACTTCTGGTGGGGCAAAGGGCTTCCCTGCGTAGCAACAAGAAGTGAACTCCTAATACAGCCTAGTCTCCCGCCTCCTCCCTTACCACCATCCCCTCAAGGGTTGGTCTTACAGTAAAGCTTGATATCACTGCTTTTCAACATTTTTTATCACAACCCACAGAAAGAAATACACATCTCATAACCCTGTACACACTGAGCTGAAAAGGGAAGTTCCACAAAACTATACTCACTCTAACATGTAGATACACTCAGTATTTTCTGTCATACACTATTTCTTTTTTTTTAAGAAAGTCTGGTCATGGCCCTCTAAATTCACATTATGATTCACCAAGAGGCCAAGATCCACATTCTTAAAAAGCACAATTCTTAATGAAATGCAAGTGTTCATAGCCAAGGACAGGATGGGCTAGGATAGGAAAGAGAAGGGGGAGAAGGAAGCTGTTTGGGGCAGGAGAGATGCAGTGTTTGCTTGCCAGTGTTTGCCTGGAATTATTTCAGCCTGGTCTGCTTGGAGGCATGTAAGGCCAATGAACCTGACAGGCTCCCTCAGCCCATGGATTCAGTGTCAGAATGAAGACAGTGAAAGAAACAAAATCTTCCCTGAGCTTCCTCACAGAGAGATGCTTGGAAGGGCAGGTCAATACCTTCACAGACTATTAAAGTTCCCATCATTGAGGCCATGCCCCCTACCTGATGTTCCTACAGGACTCAGTGTTCCCTACAGTTCTGATTTTTTTCCTTTATTATTGCATTCTTTCCTCCAATCACTTGGTTACTTCCTCTTGGTAGGACCTGCCTGTTGCATCTGTTTAGATCAACAATTTGTCTACATTTGGGAGCCACAGACACTTCTGAGACTCTGATGACTGCTATGAACCCTCTCCCATTTCCCCCAAATGTGCACAGACACATATATGTGTACAAGTTTTTGGACAATACAGAGACTCTGATTCCGATTAAAAAAGACTTGTGCTCTAAGGCCTACCATCACAATTCCTCCAGTGCTAGCGTAGCCTCGCACCCCTTTCTTTTACCAGTGGCTCAGCCCTTCATGCCATTCATTAATTTATTAATTTACTCACTTGTCCACCTACTCATTCACACACCAATAATACTCTTACATACCAAAGACTAAGCTAGACTCTAGCATGTACAAATAAGAATGAGTCACAGGATGGAAGTTTCTGCTTTAAAAGGCTTCTCCACTAATAGAAAGAATAGGTAGACATTCAGGCAGGCAAATAATTAACGCATTATGTAATCATGGGAGTGTAAAGGATGATGGAGCACAGAGAAGACAGTAGCTAACTATAGGGGCAGTCAGGGAGGGCTTCTCCAAGGAGGTGGCCTCAGTGTTGGCCCACAAAGGATGAGTAGGAGTTCAAAACATGGGAAATGGGAACGGAAGGAGGAAGAGAACAAAATCCCATTACATTCCAAGTGCTTAATGTACAACAATAGAAACGGCTACACTTATACAGCATTTCTTCTTGGATTTTTTTCTTTTAGCATTCATTTTATTTTTATGTAAATTAACATCCTACAAAAATTGAAATAGAAACACTAAATACAGTATCACACATAACAGTGGAGGGATTGAAGGGACAAAAGGACTATAAAACAACCTACTCCTATTTCTTCGCACTTAAACTACAAACTGAAATGTAAGATACTATACTTTATATAAATACAAACATAAGTCATTTGGTTGCTAAGTGACAAGACAGTGACATGAAGCCAGTCCTCAAAAATAGGAAATAAGAACCAGTAGGGCGTGGCATCATTGGATCCAGCTGATACAGGCTGTAGGCTAGATTATTTCATCCAGACACTGTCCCTAACGTACAATGACGGCACCATCCTCAGCCCACCCAGAGCTCTACCCCGCTGACTGCAGCACCCATTTCCAAATCCACCATCAGACCAGTCGACATGTCATGTACTCAAGTGCACACAATCTCCTGTTATCATATACAATGGAATTCAGAAAAGGTGATTGTAAGTCAAATATATAATAACAGGCCAGTGGTTAATATTAATAATAATAATTAGAGGGCAGCAGACAATAGGATTGTTGGTTTCTACCCAGAGGACTAACATGCTATAAAATCTCTGTTCCCTTTACCTTCATAGGCACAGTCTATCATAGATCTTAAGAATTTCATGTAAATCCTAATTCTCTTCCTTCAAAATGAATCCCCCCAGTTAACCATCTTATATCTACAAAAAGTCTGGCTAAAAATATATTGCTTTTACTGAATAATTTCCACTTTCATGCCTGTTATATGGCAAAAGATTAACTATCTGGACCTCCCAGGACCTGATTAATGATATTTCTGGAGCTTGGCTATCTTAAACACTAATGCTCACAAATCTAAGGAAAAGAACATTAATTGCCATGTAGAATGCAAGAACAACTGAAAACCATAGAAATTTGTCTTTTGTCTATGGCAGGGGTGTCAAACTCATTTTCACTGGGGGCCATATCAGCCTCACGGTTGCCTTCAAAGGGCCGAATATAATTTTAGGACTGTATAAATATAACTACTCCTTAATTAGGGGCAAGGTGCTTGGTGCTACCACTGGGTAGAAACAAGGTGCCAGGCCAGATAAAACAAGGTGGAGCGGGACTTTGTGTTTGCCACCTGTGGTCTATAGGATCACCTTCATGTGACTAAAACTTCTTGGCTATTATCTGACCAGTCTGTCTGTTAAAAGATTTGTTTATTTAATTTTTAGAGGGAGGGTTAGGGAGAGAGAAAGAGAGAGAGAGAGAGAGAAACACTGATGTACTAGAGGAACATTAATCAGTTGTCCGCCGCACACCCACAACTGGTGACCTGACCCATAATTCAGGCATGTGCCCTGACCTGAAAATCTAAAGGGCAGCCTTTCCATTTGCAGGATGATGCCTAAGCCACACTAGTCAGGGCTGACCAGTCTGTTTTGAGTGGGCTGGGCCACTGGGGTGTCATTAAAGGATCACTTATAACCTTACCAGTAACATATATAGCAGATTGTTCATTGGCGACCACAGTGGCATGGTTTTATTAAATCAATGGTGGTGATTTTGAAGCAGTTCCATTGTTTAGACTTCTAACTGGATTCTCTGCTTTTATGTTACATTTGGAGGGCTAAACTTCCTCCACTGATATCCACACCTTAATTTTTATATGCCCTTTATAAAATCATAAGGGAAATAAAATATGCAGATGAATTGCCCAAAGACCACAGTGCAGGCAACAAGTCAGGCTGCCAAATAGAACCACTGGCTGGCAGGCATTAGCTAGAAAAATTCTTTTGTAAGCTGAGGTTTGAGAGTCTTGAGAGTCAGGGTACAAAAGGTGGTTCAGGGGCATCATTATGTAATGCACACAGTGGAGAGGGGTATGAAAGTTAAAAATGCAATGCTGAGGACAGTCTGGGTCTGTTGTTGGTCTCAGCTCTCCTAAAAGCCCCTCTAACGTGTTTCTACCCCCAGCCATACCAGACATTTGGGCATCATCTTTGATTTTTCCTGAGAACAGCTATAGGCTATCCAAACAATATAGATCTTCTCATCAAGAGATTGCATATATATCACATGCACACTGCCATGACCCTCCTGGGTTCATCACAGGCATCACTAATTGATCACAACACTCTTTGCAGCTAAGCCTGGATGCATCTTCAGACCGTCCACACAGGACTCCACACAACCCCCATAATCAGTTGAGAAGAAGCCCACTTTTGGCTACCCTTGTGCTTGTCCACTTTTCACGTATGCATTCAGTCTCCTCCAGGTCCTTTGTCCCTGTCCTCAGAACGATAAGACCAAGGTGTGTGCTCAAAGAACTGCAGAGTGTGTGGTGCACGACACCCACAGAAGTATGATGGAAGCAGAAAAGGAGACCAGAGAGATAGGCTGGAAGGGTTGATGTTGAAGGGTTTCAGCTTTCTAGCAGCAGATTGAAGCTGAGTCTCCAAGGGTAAGTAGAATGGGAGAGGCCAAGTCATGTAGGGAAGATGTGGAACTAGCTAAGGATGTGGAAAAGGGCACAGAATCTTCCCCCCTGGGATGTCTAAGAACCTTCAGGTTGTCCTCCAGGTACTCAAGCTGGAGACAGCCTCATCTCTTTCCTCAGGTTCTTCCACATTCAACCAGTGGTATCAAGTGCTGCCAACTTGATCTCCAACTATATTCTGAAATTACACCCTCATCATCGGGGCCCTCCATCACCTTTTTTCTCCATCATGGGACAGCCCTACATTGTCTATAATGCATCCCAGGTTTCAAACACATGAATCTAGCAAACACATTCCTGCTCCTCTGAGTCCTCCCCTCACCCCCAACCCCACATTCAAGGTTGTGAGATAGAGTGCAAAGGATTGGCCTTTGAGTCAGATGACCCTGGGTTCCAATCCTGGCTCTGCTGTGATTTGCTGTATAGCTTCACCAGTTGTCACCCTTC
The DNA here is from genome assembly GCA_004024845.1 of Tonatia bakeri. Lineage (NCBI taxonomy): Eukaryota > Metazoa > Chordata > Mammalia > Chiroptera > Phyllostomidae > Tonatia > Tonatia bakeri. The sequence continues at coordinate 122,863 of PVIA01000320.1, read as the reverse complement.
CCCACCCACTCTGCTCTCCAATGTGCCAGGTTCCTTGAGTTGGGGAGCATGTCAGATTCCTTCAGGCCTCATTGTCTTCTCATATCTACCTTTGTCCAGAACATTCACAAGCTCTTGGCCCACCCACATTAGTCCTGGTGTGTCCCGATCCTCTAGAGTCTGAGGATTCCTTATAGTCAGGGACCGTGCCTTCCACTTGTCATATCACTGATCTATCTACATTACCTGTCAGGCAGCCAAGGCCCAGAACAGTCAGTCCGCAGTATCTCGGTCTGATCCTTTTAGCCTGTCAATATAAACCATGCCATCTACCCAAACGTAGACTAAAGCGCCACGTCCCCCCTGACCTGTATCCCACATTTACCCCCAGTCATTTCAGCATCCTCCCAGCACTATAGCTGTTTTCTGTCAGCTGTTTTATTGCCGTGTAAGATTGAGATTTCTAACATATAAGTTCTACAGGGAAAGGGAGTACTGTCTTCTACTTTGCAGCTATAAGGACAGTAAATAGTACATAAAATGTGCTTCGTAAGTCTTTGTAAACAAGGAACAGACTGATAGTGACCAGAGGGGCAGGGGAGGGGGGAAGGGGGAAAGAAGGGGAAGGATCTGGTTAAGGAACAGGTATAAATGACCCATGGACGTGGACAACAGGGTGGGTGGCTGTGGTGGGGCAGGGTTGAGCAACAGGGGAAAATTGGGACAAATGTAATAGAACAATAAAAAAATAAAATTAAAAAAGGATAAACAAATAAGCAGGCTAAGACCTAGAACTCTGAGGTTTCTTAGAAGGCAGGTCTTCAGAATACTACTTTGAATTCTGTCCATATGAAATGCTGGATCCACATAAAATGAGATTCGGAAAATTAAATCAGATTTGAAGAGAGGTGTTTATAAGGAAGTCACAAAGAGATTTGGTTTAAAATGAAAGACCAGTTCAGATAAAGAGGGCAAGGAAGTTCAGCTACAAAGTGCTTCCCAGCAAAGTTCAGTGTTGCTTTCAAGATGTCTGAGTTCCCCGGATTTGTCTGGAAGAGCCAAGCAGGGCTCAGGCATTATGCTAAATTATGCAGTGTTTGGTGATGGGCACAATAAGGTCACTAACAAGGTACCCTGAAGCCTGACTGTTCCTGGCTGCAGCCAGTGGTGGCTCACACCCAGGTGGGCGTGGGGAAAGGAGGGTTTAATCTGTCAGAACTCTCAGGACCCTGAAATGAGACTCCAGTCCTAAACACACCCCTTGGTTAAGAGAGTTTTTTACTATTGTTTAATTTCCTTTTAGCAGGTCAAGTCCTCCTGAATATAAAGGTTAACACAATTGGTGGTAATTACACTGTATCCTGTTTTAATTGACTCTAATTGCTCATTTGCATACCAATACTGGAATTGTGGGGTGTTTTCCCCCTACTTCCAGGACACAGCTGTTTGCTTCATAGCAGGGAGTTTGGTCCTTGGGAAACCCACAAAACTCGCTGGAGGGTTGCCCCTCCCTAAGTTTTCCAGGATAATGGCGTCAAATGGAAAGCTGAGTGTTATTCAAAAGGCATCAGGAAAGTAGGGTGGTGTGGGGGCAAGAACCAATACCACAGGGTTAGAAGATCCAACGTGTTGTAGTTTGGGCAAGTTCCACACCCTCTCTAGGCTGGCATTTTCCCATTTACAAAGAGGCAGGAGAAAGCTAATCCCAGCTTCAGTCCCTCTTGCACCACTTTCCCAATTCTTTTTTTGGGTGGGGGATGAGTAGGGGACTTACATGAATCACTTTTATAATATTTAATTACTATTTTTATAAATCAATATACTCTTTTACATTAAATAAATATATGTAATAAAACTGTGAACACCATAAACAGAAAAGCATTTTTTCTTAGCTTAAATAGAAGGTCAATGCAAAAATAAATGCAATAAAAATAAAATGATTAAATTTTAGCCAAAGGCTCTGAGTCTGCTCTCTTTGCTCTTTGTTCAACAGCAAGATTATGTGGAAGAAAAGGAGCCACATACTAACCCTGACAAGTTCAGGGGAGGCCTGTGCAGCAGTTTTACACACTCAGAGATCTAAAGTAACTACCCAGGGTAGTCTGAAACTAAAAACTTCCTAACTAAAAGCAGGTCATGGTGGGCAGTCATGTCCTAGTCAGTATTTTTTGCTAACAAAAGTGAATCTTTACCTTGAATAAGCTTGTCTGTTGTTTTTTGTATCTATGATAACATACCTTTGGAACATCAAGTTTCCTTTTTCTGGATGAGCCCTTCAAGGCAGGGGGACCACACCAAGGGGAGACCACAAATCCCCTCATTGTTATGGTTATCATGTTAATTGTTGACTGTTACTATCCTGTAAAAGATATGTCTATCATTTTACTTTTTATCCAATCCCACAGGTTGCCTGCTCCCCTCCCGCTTTGCCTCTTCTTTTGACTGTAATGTATAAAATAAGGTGCAAAACTCCCCTTCTCTGGAGCATTATCTCAACTCGTTGGCAATTCTCATCAGTTTGACTCAGAGAAACTCACAAAAATTCAGCCCTGACTGGTGTAGCTCAGTGGATTGAGCGCGGGCTGCGAACCAGGCATCGCAGGTTCGATTCCCAATCAGGGCACCTGCCTAGGTTGCAGGCCATGTCCCCCAGCAACTGCACATTGATGTTTCTCTCTCTCTCCCTCTCCCTTCCCTCTCTAAAAATAAATAAATAAAATCTTAAAAAAAAAAAAGAAACTCACAAAAATTCTCTACAGGTTTGAATGTTTCTTACCTTGACAAGTAGCAAGGGTCAGAGAGGCACTAAACAATAAGCCAGCAACCACTGTACATTTTCCCTTCAGGGACATTAAAAAGGGGATATTGTTTCATTATGTGATTCGATGTTTTTAAATCTGGACACACTAAAATCCTGTGGACCATTAGTAAAAAGAACATTTCCCATACTTATGGGAGAAACTAGATGGATCCCTGAGGTCCTCCCCAGCATCCACAGTGTTTTCTAGGACCCCCATTGTCAACCACAACCCTTTTCAAAACTCAGGGCTTCTTAACCCCTTTTATTTCTTCTTCACCATCCACCCAGCCCCTCCTATCAGCTTGTTCTCTGTCTCTGTAAATTTGTTTTTGTTCATTTGTTTTTTTTTTTTTTGGATTACACATGTAAGTGTAATCATGTAGTATTTGTGTTTCTCTGTCTGACTTGTTTCACTTAGCATAATACTCTCTAGGTCCATCATGTTGTAAATGGCAAGATTTCATCCTTTTCTATGTCAGAGTAATATTCTGGTGTGTGTGTGTGACATCTTCTTTATCTATTCATCTGCTGATGGACACCTAGGTTGCTTCCATTGCTGATGGCCAGTTACAAAATAAGTCATGAGGATATAAAGTACAGCACATAGAATATAGTCAATAATATCATAATAACTATCTATGGTATCACATGGATACTAGACCTATAGTGGTGATCACTTTGTAAGGTATATATATGCCTAATCACTATGTTGTATACCTGAAACTAACATAATATTGTATGTCCACTATAATTTAAAAATAAACTTTAAAAAATTGTTAAGAGGCACATCACATAAATATTAAGTGTTGTTATAAAAAATAGTTGTTGGGGGCACATGAGGGAACTTTTTGGAGGTGATGGATGTTTATTATCTTGATTGTGGTGATAGTCTCAAGGGTATATGAATATATTCAACCCATCAAACTGCATACATTAAATATGTACAGTTTTTTGTATATCAATTATACCTCAATAAAGCTGTTAAAAAAAAAAAAAAAAGCCCTGGCTGGCGTGGCTCAGTGGATTTAGCACAGGCTGCGAATCAAAGCATCGCAGGTTCAATTCCCAGTCAGGGCACATGCCTGGGTTGCAGGCCACAGCCCCCAGCAACTGCACATTGATGTTTCTCTCTCTCTCTTTCTCCCTCCCTTCCCTCTCTAAAAACAAAGAAATAAAATCTTTCAAAAAAAAAAAAAAAA